>CABPRJ010000001.1:2242936-2850350 GCA_902439185.1 Cinara cedri
GGGGGGGGGGGGCAACGTTAAGTAGAGGAATCGCGATGATGACGGGCGAAAGAGGCTTTGAAAATATATTATATACGTACTTTATTAGCCGAGTCATAAAAAGAATTATAAGCCCCGACGCGCATACTTACCGATGGGTGGGCGGGAAGGGTAAAACGAAAACATCCTCCGTGTTTAAGCAAACAACATCAGACTCATCTTTTCGGGGTATGCGACGTGTGTTTGTGTGTGTCTGTGTGTGTGTGTGTACGAAATCCGCTGCCGTTTTGTTGTTTGCATCGCACAAAAGAACCGTGAAGCGTAAGTGTTGGGCGCAACAACGATTTCTTTAAACATTATATTGTGTGTTATAGAAAATTTACTATTTTTTTTTTACACAGATTTCGTTTTGCGAATTAGAAAACGTGTCTATATACCGCAGGTGTATATTACAATTATTTTAAAACAAAAAATAACAAAAGGAAGAATCTAAAACGTATACGTATATTTCGAGTTGATAAATTGGGCGTCTCGCGTTCTGCAATATTTAAAAGTAATTAAATAAAAAAAAAGACTGACGTAATTCATACGTGGGTGCAGCCACTATTGTGGGAGGAAAGTAGGAAAGGTAGGATATAGACGGAAATTCAATGTACATCTATAAACAACGGTTAACCATTGCTAACGAAAAAACGATTCTGAGCGGAATTCAATTGATAGTGTTACTTTGTCAACAGTAATATAATATATGTCGTATCATGATAAAATGATAACAACAATGCGCGTTTACATGACAACGATGATTGTTTAAAAAAGATTAAAATAATAAAAATTTAACTGTAACAAAAAATAAATAAAAACCAGTGCCAATGACAATCTAATTTTTAATCTTTCAGTTTTTTTTAACCTAAAGAACCAGGTCTTATTCATCTCAAATATTAATGAGAATTTCAAAAAAATGGCGTCTTTAAAGTACCACCTATAGAACATTACATTCCTCGCTGCGTTCAGAATCTAAAAAAATTGCGATTTCTCTATTTTTAAGTATTTAAAAAATATGAGTATAAAAATATGTATTATACAGCTAGAAAATTGACTAATATAATATTATTATACGAAAACCCGTTAAAAGAGTTTACAGCGAAAATTGGATCGCGGTTATTATAATATTAATACTCAATTGCTGCAGAAATACATTATTATTATGGTATAATATTATTATAGGGATATTATTATAATATAAAGATAAACTATGCACATCAAATCTGCTATTGCAGTCACCCTCCGCGTCCGCGTGCAATTATTTTTTTTTCACAATATCTCAAAACCGGGTTTTATATAATAATAGAGGACTGAAGTTTATGCAACGTTTATGGATTTAGAATTTTAAAAAGACTGCCATGAGCGATAAAAAGACTCGTCGAATATTCAACGGCCAACGATATTTTAAATGCTACGTAGCTGCGTTCAATCGCATAATTAAAATATAATTGTTCACCTATTCACGTATATTTGAGTAGGTTAGAACGAAAACTTAAATATTCCATTTCAGTTATCATTAAAACTCAAATGTTTTAGACTTCAAATAAAAAAAAATAAAAATCGATACCGCTGATAAATACCTACTGTCGTAGGTGGGAAGGTAAGAAGGTAGGATACAGAATGTTATTTGATTTATATGTAATGATAAACTATTCTTAATGAAAAAAGATTTTAGTTTTAATTTGAACTTAAACCGCGTATGAAAAAAAAAAAACTATTAAATTAAGCTGTGTAAAAAAAAATAAATATCATTGTAAAACCAATGAATTTCTCGCTTTGCTCAGAATCTAAAAGATTAAGTACTAAATAACATTAATCTTTGTTTTTTTTTTTCAACCATTAATTATAACTTATGATGAATTTCGTATGTAATTTTTATCCATATAAAACCAAATGAAAATTTAAAAAATGCTCAAAATGTCAAATGACTAAATTCACTGTCTCAAAAAAACTAATATTATGTATTCTATGAACATTTTAGATTTCTATGATTATTTTTAAAAGAATACGGCAAAATAGACAATCGAAAATAATGAAACCGTATATTTTCCCGTTTTTTTCACGAAATATAATGAAAATCACAAGAAAAATCAAAAAATAACCTCTACAATACACAGTGACAAAACGCAACAAAAAAGATTTCTTGTCGCTCTTTTATTGGTGCAAGATATCCGATTGAAATTTGAACATGGTCAGGACAAAAAAATATAAACATAAATAAGTACTCATCACAGTATCCTGGCTTCACTCAGAATCTAAAAAATAGATAATGATTAAAATTATTTTCGATATCGAATTTGAATGTTTTAGACTAAATTTCGGATTTCTCTATCGTAATTCATTCCCGGTTTTTGTTTTTTCTGAAAAATGTAAGTTTTGAACCACGCGCATTCGTGAATTTCAATTCTAGAATACTATATCGACGTAATATCCATCGAATAAAAATTATTATAGAAACTATTGCACAATTAAAATAATAATTGTACTACCAATTATGTTGTACATTTTAATTATCACAAAAACGGTTATTATCCGTATGGTTTGTACACGTCGTGTTTTTGATCAATTTATATACGCACCGGTGCCCGTCCGCTGTTACGTACAGGAAACACACGATTTTATATTAAAAATGTGTCGACAATTTAAAATAAAAAAAAAAATAATAATAATAATAATAAAATAAAAATTTGTTTGTGTTGTTGAATAATAATGTTAACGTTATTGTTCAATAACACAGAAAATTGTGTTTTTAACGGCACAAAAAAATAAAAATAAAAATATTGACACTGGAAATTGTTATAATATATTCAATATTGTAATAATTATTATTCTCGTTTAATGTACCGGAGAATGCCGGCGCTGAAAAAAAAATAAATGGTAATAATCATATACAAAATTAAAATACACATCGCTTGACTTGGTCGCAGAGACTCCCGTGAAAAGACACCTACCCCTTTTTTTTTCAATAATTTTATTTTTTCCAACGTGTCAAAACTCTTCTAACCTTATTATTATATTATTTTTCAACACTCCCTTTAAAACAGATTTCGGACGGCTACTCTTCCTCTCCCACCGTCGGTAATCACCGATACTAAATTTCATCGATATCCTGTAAAATAATACGCATACAAATAATTTTTGACTCAGAGCCAAGATGGACGAAACTAAGTTTTTCGAATTATCTTATGCCTTTATACTTTTATAATTATTAGTTAAATCGAATATTTTTGAAAATAAATATGCCTGTTTAGTACAACTGTTTTTGTTTTCTGTATTGGTCGTAACTATCCTCGTGGTTCGTATTTCTCGTAGTTTTCATTGATCGAGATACGTTCCTCTAATAGAACACTATACAAAAAATACGGACACGCGTCGCACGTGGATAGGCCACTATTGCAGGTGGAAAGTTGGTGAGATAGAGTGGACATTTAATGTATATCTGTATACAACGGTTAACTAATGCTAACGAAAAACGATTTTGAACGGAGTTCGGTTAATAGTGGTACTTTGTCAAAACCTAAACTTTAAGCACTAAACCCCGGAAAATTCCCTTTAAGAAAATGTGTGTTTTACTTGATAGTTCGAAGCAAGATTTTTTGTGGAATTTTTGTACACAATATACAATAAATTTAAAAAACAAACATCTTCGTAAACTAATGCATTCTCGCGCTACACTGAAAATCTAAAACCGTATACAACGCCAATAGGTTCTATATCACATTTTCACCGAAAAACGAATTCGGGTCTTCTCGATTCCAAGGTCCGGATGTATAATGGGCTGTTATTTTTTTCAAAACTATTTTCTCCGTGCGTACGCCGGTTTCGTGTTATTCCGTCGCGGTAATCGTCCCGTTTCAAAATATCGTTACTTAAAAAGAAAAATAATAATCGTTGTCGATGTACTTAACAGAAACTGCAGGGCGATGCCTACCCGACCGGTGAGCGAAACGTTGACGGTTCCGTCGTACACACGCCTACCGGATCGGACAGGTTCGGTAAACTTTATTTGCAAGTGACTCCTCAACGGAAGGCATATACATATTATTACCATGTAATAATAATTATTATATAGCCGACGAGACAATTTAATTTCCGGAGACGTGCGTTATTAATACTTATATGTGTACGACTTGTACAGTACTGCACACTTTTGCGACCCTCTTTTAATTTATTTCCCGTATCGAGCACTCGCGTGTACCGTATACGTTACAAACCGTTAGTCCCCGGGAAGAAGAGCAAAGTAGATTTCGTGCAGTTTTCATTGCGAACAAAATTTAATTTCGGGAAATTTCTAAACGTCATAGTGGTATAATAATTGTTAAATTGCTAATAACTACTAAACGGCATAACCTAAACACGACGTTCTCTAAACGGTTCGACTCGTATAAATATAATACAAGACTCGCGTCTTTTTGTGAAAAACAAAAAGTGTCACTTACTAATTTAAGATACATTTTAATCTTTTTTGTGACGTGTGTTACTAGAGTATGCCATTTAGATCAAAAAAAAAAAATAGAGTAAAATTTTACTAAGTCTTTCTTTCTAAAAAAAAAAAACAGTACTTATTTTTCTGCGCCAGACATTACACAATGTGTAGATGATACAGTATAGACATTACAGTTACCAAGTGTGTATTTGTTTATCGTCAAAAATGTACGTACATCGCTCGTATACGATCTCGAGTTTATTTTTGTTGTACCGCACCCTTGATTTTATTTTGTTGTAAAAGCTACTCGTAGTAATATAATTTGTAAATCTCGAACGACGATAAACGAATACGGGCAGGGGTAAAACCGAGACACGACAAAACGAATACGAGTGAGGTTAACCGATCCCACTGTATTTCACGTGTGTAAGTTAAACGATTCGACTGATCGTTTTTTTTTTTTTTTTTTTCAAATCAAAACCACGTACGTCAATAGTTATACAAATAAATAATAGAAACAATCGCGATACCTACCTATATAATATAGTGAGTATACAACAATAACATAATCACTGTTCAAATCAAACGAAATCTATAGAAAACAAATAAGTTTTTAGGCGGGCCGTCGACTTCAATATAGTTATCCTCAATTCTCCGAGAGCGATATTGTTTTAACCGAACAGTTATTATTATTTTTTTTTTTTTTTTTTGTAAAACAGACGTGTTTTTTTTTCTTCACAGGATTTCCATGTAAACCGTAACGAATATCAAAGAACCCATGTACAGGAGTATAGAAAAAAAAAAAAATAATAATAATAATAATAAAATCATCGTCAAGTAGTACCTATATAAACAACATAAAATAGAACGTATATAATCCTATAGTATTATAGTCGGTACCTGTATGTGCGCATTGTGTGTGTGTGTGTGTGTGTGTGTGTGTATGTGTGTGTGTATGTACATAATATAATATATATATATGTATACAGTCGAATTTACATCGTCGTTTTAAGTATTATATAATAGGTAGGCGGCCGTTTTCGTAAAAGTTTTCCTCTCGGGACGTATTATTTTACTTTTAAAATCTTTTTTTCGCGAAATGAGCTAGACACATATATTTTATTATTATCCATACGCACTGTAAGTATAACGTTACACAAAGTTCAAATATTTATGGTGTACCTATGTAGTTTTTTTTTTTTTTTTTTCGAACGTTTTATACGCGTCCCTTCCCTTCTCTCAGAGCAGCCGCCGACATGATTATTATAATATTATTGCGCGCACACGCACACACACGCGCGCGTGCACATAAACACACGCCGGCTGATTGCGTTTCGGATTCGCGCGAGACATTCGAACGACGACGACGACGACAAAAGCCCAGCGAGAGGGTTTTGTTTCAATTTACTTCATCCGGCGCGTATGAAATTAAATCCGGTATAAAAGACGTTTTCGTCCCCTTATATAAAGCCGCATCATGTGAATAACACGCCATTTATGTTATTGAAAATAGCGGTTGGCAATGACCCATGTCCCGCCCAACAATATGTATATACACATACACACGTATAACATATATGTATATAAAAAAAAAAAAAATATTTCACTTTTCCGATGGATATACGTACGGTTTTATTATTATTATTATTATGTTTGCCGGAGTATGAAAACGTATTTGGCTCTTTTTGCATATCCGTGTGTATATACACGAGCGTGTATATATGTATCGTACATACGAGTATAAAGATACGATATCCGGGGCTTTTGCCGAGCCTTTTAGAGCCGCGAAATAAGAAGGGCGGACCGCGTATCCGCCGTCGTCTGTGTGATAGTATAGTTGCCCTGCAGACGCGTTGCGTAGAGTGTTTCTTTTATATTATTATTATAATACGTACGCTCAGACACACGACGACGATAATAAAATATATATAAAAAAAAAAAAAAAAAAAAAAAAGGGAGAGAGAGATGAGAGAAAAAGAGAAAAAAACAAATATGACACTAACACCTCACTCGGAACCGCGCACATCTTATTTTGTCTCCGCGAAAAGCCCTGTTGACATTCGACATCGGCGGGAGCTGTGCGAGCGATATTCATCGAGAGGGCCCTGTCGATTATATTACATTTCCATACATATATATTCCATATATATATATATATGTAAAAAAAAAAAAAAATTATATTGTATAACATTTTTGTGGATTCTAGTGGCCGTCCTCGCCGAATAATATAGAAAAAAAATAAATAAATAATATTACTAAAAACCTATTGTACGCATAAATTCACGTTGATCCCACGTTTTGACATAACCGATCTCGGGCCGGATCTTTGTCGAGCTTCTAACCGACGGCATTCGGCTATGGGAAACACACAAATATTCACGCGCGTTTGACAAGAATGTGACACAATGCGATACGAACGTTGAAAAAAGAAAAACATCGTATAGTCAAATGGATATAGTGAAATGACGGGTTTCAATGCCGCGACAGTACATAATAAGTCGGAAAACAGCTCGTATAGTAATAACAGTTCGGGCAATATTATACTATTCTCATACCGGAAAACTGTAAAGCTGCGGAAAAATCATCCGATCTTGTGTTCAAGTCGCCCGTGCATAGAAAAATGTATCGACTCGGTCGAGTTCAACAGTCACAGTCGTGCAAAAGGTCACTTTTTACCCCGCAATACTATTAGTATTTATATATATTATATAATATGATAATATCATTTTAATTATATTCGTAAATTAAGTTTTGTTATACGGATTAATTTGTTTAAAATAATATGACGCGTCCATTCGAAAAACTCAAATGTATATGAGTACGTAAAAAAAAAAAAAACACATAACTTTAAACGCTTATAAAAAAAAACTACGCTCAATACTTTTATTTTTGTTTTGATCACTAAGAAAAATTAAACCTCGTGTTAACTTTGTAAGCATTTCTGTTTGGCCGAAACAATTTTATCTACACAAAACCAAATAAAAGCTACGAAAAAAAACATTCAAATGCCTACCTATATAAATAAAATTCCCAAATTGCCTGAATGTATTAAACATTTTACCACGTATAGAAAAGACCTATACAAATAGTTTAGGTTAAACCGAACTTTTAACAAAAACGAAAAAATATTTCAAGTTTTTCCTAAGTTTTTTCACCCGAGTATAATTAAAACTAAAAATAAAATCGAAAAAATGACCGCCCCGATGACTCGATATGGCATACTTGGAATTCGGAATAGTATTTCAGGTAGAATGGTTGTTAACGGACAGAAAATAAACACACTCACCGTAGTAAAACCAATAAAAGAAACTTCATGAATTAAATATAATAACTACGGTATGAAAACGTTGCAAAATTTAAAGGAAAAAAACCACAATTGAAAGTAGGTTGTACTCGTCTATTTGTGATAGGTGCCCGTTCTTATACATCCGGGGAAAACGGTTTTTTTTTCTTTTTTTGTTTGGTTTTTCTACATTTTATTTTCCACCGCCAACACACAATACTGAAACGCGATATTACATTTTAGACTTATCGAATCACGTGCAATATGATTCGTGACGTGTGTCGATAATATTATTGTGGCGTATTTTTCGCGTTTCGTCCGTGCCGGTTTAATGGTTAATGTCGCAGCAAAAAAAGATCCGGTCAGTTTGGGGCGACTCTAGAACAATTCGCGAATGTTTCGATGGGCGAGGGAAACAAAACGTTTTTTTATTAGATTTTCCGGTTTGATTTTGATACATCATAACGATTAATATTACGCGATTTGAATAAGCAAACAAACGCGATAGTTATTATAATAGGAACGTTGCGGAAATATTATGCAAACGTCGTCGCGCGAGCTCTAAATGTTAACGGATTGTTTATTATTATTCGACGGTTCACATTGTCCGGTGTCGTTTTGTCGGTCCGCCGAAATCGCGCAAATATCGCCATTGTCCTGTGTGTATGAATAATAACGGGCCGTTTATAATAATTGCGAGAGTGTAGGAAATTCGAAACACTACGAGAGTGAAAAACTATAGAAAACACGTTCTGAAATCAAGGAATATAAAATAAAGTTATAAATAGAGAACGGATTAAAATGTACTTATAATCCGCAAAAAGGCGCTTGAATCGTAAAAAAAGCGCTTAAAAATATTCAAAAGAGCCAAAGTGGTAAAGGGGTTTTAAAGTCCCCTGCACTCTAACGGTTCTAAGCCAATTAAATACAATTTTCTAACACTGACGAATGATTAACACAAAGCATTTTTTTTTTTTATTATTATTATAACACGTACGCATATATTTGAAGACAATTACTTAGTAATAACCGTATTTTCAGTGTTTTAAAATTATAATAAGTTAGAAACACTTGACACTTTTAAATCCCTCTACCTTTATTGCTCTTATAAATATTTTTTTTCAAAGTGATTTTTTAGAAGTTTTATGACGTTATTAAGCGCTTTTTTGTGAATTTTAAATACATATAAATCCGTTCCCTAGTTATAACTACTCGTAAAAAGCTTAACAAAAATGAACTATTCGATCGGACTCTGTGAAACAGTTTTTTTTTTTATTATGTTAGTTAATATTTATAGCTTTACTATACATGAATGATTCGAATTGGATGTTTCAAGATTGTATATATAGTGTGAGATGAATATACATTTTCAATTTTTTTATATCGTACAAGAATGATTTATCTTGTATTCGTGTTTATGATGTTTATATCAAATGTTTATGATTTTCAAAATATTCAAAAAGGAAAAATCCTATTCGTATGTTTTATTTTTAACCTAGCTATCCGTGCCAATTTAATTTTCTCTTTTTTTTTTTTTTTGATAATTTTAAAGCAGATTTTATACAATTAATGAATCTAACCATCGTTATACTTGTCCTTGGAAATTAAATTAACGAAAAAATTGCTTTTTTTTTTCTAACTTTATCGCTATCACTAAAGCAAGCGATAAATCAACAATAAAATCCCGTGTGAGCCACTTTTTAGGTATTGGATTTCTGAAATCCGGATTCGAAGTATACAGGGAACACCTCTGCATGCGATCGGTTCCTAAATGGTCGGTTGTGGACAGTGTTGTATAAAGATATATTCTTAAGTATCTATATAGAAATGTAAGAGTTGATTGCTAGAATAGTTATCTAAATGGAGAAAAAAAGAAAGAACACTCGTTTAACATAACAGTTATATGGATTGAAAAAAGCAATGATATTAATAAAAAGGTTAATTTTGTACAATACTTACCATACTTATCATAATATGTATACATTTCATATTACTTATCGGTGCTAAAAGCGTACCAAATTTGATGGACCTTTAAGTAATTGTATTCTACTTTTTTTTTAAATTCTTATATTTATATATATATATTTATTTATTATTATTTTTATTTTTAACTAAAAATTTATCCAGAATTTAAGTAATAGCATACATTAATATCAATCTTTATATACATTTTTATTATTATTTTGCATATATTTTTAGTTCAGATTAGTTTCTTTTGTATTATAACAATAAGAGATTTTCTCACTGGTAAACGGGGCCGAAATTACTGTAAATTACTGTAATTAGAAAAAAAAGTCTACAATTGTAACTTGGCCGAAAAAATGTATTATTATTATTATTTAGATTTAGCGCAAAGGTTTGTGGGATTGATATCGGTGTATCGATGTAGATTGATGGTGGATTGATGATATTTGAGGTCAAAAGGCATAAAATAAAAAAAAAAAATCCAAAATATTATATTCCGACGACGACGGGGAAAAACGAACACAAACTTGACAACGGTCATCCGACCCCGTATGAACCGCGATAACGGTTTTAATACTATGATATAATAACAATATTATAATGTAACGATTAATAAAAAGCGGAACCGCAGTGTCGAAAAACGTCCGACTAAATAATCCGTATAACAACAACAACAGTGACGTAGTCATAGGGGGGGGCATTCCCTCCCCTCCATTGGCCATATCAACACTTTACGAATAAACCTATACAATTTATTATACAGTTGATTAATACGTTTGAAAAAAAAAATGCTGCGCATCAGTGCTTTTCAATCTTATCAATTCCATTGATAGTAACTGTTTTTTTAATCAGTGTTTATCAAAATTACCTAATGTGAAATTCAATGTTACTTCAATTAAATACCAGAAGGCACATTTTCCACTCTGAAGCTATTGAAGAATTATTTGCGATCAACTTAATGAACGGAGAGAAGCTTAATGGGTTATAGCTACACGAAAAAGACAAACAAATCGGAAAAAATCACGAAAAAAGAAGTTATACGTGTTTCTTTCTTCAAAATCGTATCGACGTATGTCGTTATATTAGACTGTCCGAAACGAACAGTAACGAATTGAAATATTTAATTCCGTTAATATTTATCTAAACTAATGTTATAGCGGTGAAAAAAAAAAAAAATAAAAAATGTTTTCTATTAACCGTTGAGTATATTTTCAAAACGCGTTTGTCGTTGCCGCCGCCGCCGCCGCCGCACTCCCCGGTCATTTCGAAACTCTGGCCGCGCGGCCGAACGACAACGACGACGGTAACCGTGTAACGATAACGCGGTGAGAATTACACGCGCGCGAACTCGAAAACGAGTCTCGGGCGCGTAGGTACGCGTGCGGCGGCGGCGGCAGTCGCGTCGTCCGCGCGCGCCGCGGGTCGGCAGTTCGCGAAGCGCGAAACGGCGGGACGAGTCGAAGGAGACGATATTATTATTATTATTATTATTATATTATCGTTGTACTCGCGCGCGCGTGTGTGTGCGCGCGTGTGTATGTGTACGTACGTGTGTGTGTGTGTGTGTACGTACGTGAGTGTGTGTATATTATCGTACGCGGGTAGCGCGGGGGTACTCGGCGAACAATGCGCACCTCGTATAGGTACGCGTAATACTCCGCCGGCGGCGGCCGTGCGGGCGGGAGCGTGTGGAGGATATTAGAAAAGTTTAAATTGCGCGCCCGCGCTTGTGTGCGTGTGCGTGCGGGCGGCACGGGCCGGGGGGACGCAACGCGCACGGCGGGGAGGGAAGGGGAAGACGACAATGCGGCTCTCGGAGAGTGTGGCGCTCGCTCGCTGCAACGTCCCGGACGACGGCGATATATTATATTTTACGGTGTAATGTAATAATACCGAGGGGGCGGGGGTGAGGGGGGGTGCGGCGAACTGCGGAGGATCGCCCCGGCCGCCGGCGAGGCACGCTATATAGGTGCGTACGTCCGGGTCGCGCGGTTACGGCGCGTATTGCGTGCGCGTAGGTACCGTACCGGAATCCCTTTTTTTCGAGGAGGGCCCCGGGAACGGGGGTGGGGAAAAAAAACCCGGGATCGCCGACAGGCGTTTATTTTCGAGAACGCTGCGGAGTGACCGGTGTGCGAAGCGCGAGCGCGGTCCGGCCGAGAGCGCGAGTCCAAACGGACGGGGGCACACTTCGCGCGCGACGGTTAACCGGTGCCGACGGAAAAGCCGGTTCCGAGCGGAGTCGCGTTGTGTTTGTCAACGGTTTGAAAAACGACGTTCTGAGAGTACCGCCACCTCCCCCCCCCCGAGAAAATCCCCTTTCATTAATAGGTGCTACACTTGATACCTCGGCGGAAGACTCTTGGTAGAATTTCGATACGTACACAGTGTACAAAAAAAATTGACGTGAAAACCGATCGTATCCATCCGTAACGTCCAATACTGTCGTGGGCCGAAATTTCTTTACATTTAAAAAAAAATAACGAAAAGAACGGTTTTCGTTAATAATCCCGAGACGAGTTTTTCGCAGCTCTCCGGCTTTTTTCGGTCTCTTTAGACGCTTACATTTTTTTTCCTATCCGCGTCCTCGTCACGGTTCGGACGATTCGTGTTCCCTTCCCGCGTACCCTCACACATCTCAGCCTTTAACGATCGTTCGCAGTCTTTAATATGATATCATTATGTCACCGTAACTCTTCTGAAATCTATACATTTCCGTATAGTTGCCGTTTTCCCGTTTAAAACCTCTTTGTTCGAACGATTCGTTCAGTCACGCAGGATTTTTAGCATTATTTTCAATGCAAACTCGTCTCGAAACTCGGTTTACGTCAACTGGACGTATGCCGATTTGTGATTTTCGTAAAATAATTCCCGACAAATTTTACGGCTCCTGGATCAAATAAGCTCTGGAATCGTAAGTCGTTTTGTAGGCGGATTGGAGCGATCAAATTTTGGTTAAATTTCGTCATGACTTTACCGCGATGATCCACCATGAGAGATGGATGTTTTTTTTAGCCTTGTATATCCCACTTCAGACCCCCGAAATGATGTTAGGGAGATGACATTTTCAATATGCATGGTTTCAACGGCAAATATATCGAGAACGTGCCGTTTGCGCGTGCAGGGTATTACATGGATAAAATCGTTTCACCGAAATGCATGCAAATTTAACACGAGGTCCATTATATAAGTTGCACAAAGCGATTAAAAAAAAAAAAAAAACAAATATTCGGGCGTGCTGCAATAGTTTTTTTTTCTATAAGCGATTAGAGATAAAATTTAAGCGAACGTCGTAAAAATTACGGCGTTTCAAAACGCGCGTTTGTTCGAAACTCGGCTCGTTTTTCGCCAGTGACGGTTCGTATCGTCGCTAAATTAAATTCGGCTTTTTTGAACAATAGCGTTCCCGGGGCCCGGGGCAAAAGGGGCCGATCTCGATTTCGGGAAATTAGATCGAATAAATCACATTTTCGGGGCTTTTAGACAATGCAATAGTGATCGTTCTAACAGCATCATCATTGCGGGTCATCTCGAATCGGGCTCGAATAACGGTTACACCGAGATACGCGCTTTTACCGCCAGACAATATCGCGCGCGATATCGTTGACGATTGGCCATCACACGGACTCATTACCCACCATCACCGACCCTCCCCCCCTCACCCGCGAAAACGCGACCCCGGTCCCCTAACGACCCGAACCCCTCGAACGCGTACATTGCGGCCGGCGGTCGTGTTTTCGCTCGTGTCGTTCATCGCGCTCGTAACGATTATCGGCGCGCGCGGCCCGCGGACGGATCCGCCGCGATTTGTTTTTTCGGGGCCGCAGGTTGTCGAGCGCCCGTGATGAGGTATTGATAAGCGGAGTTTTTCGCGCGCCAGCTGAACCAATTATAGCCGGACTTAGAGTTTCGGCAACCTTCGCGCGCCCGTTCCGCTCCGCGCGCAGCCCCACCGTGCCGGGCGGCGTTCCCGGCGGGCAGGGCCGCCGCGAAATCCGCACGCATCCGTTACGCGCGGGGATCGCCCGCCGCCGCGACCCCGGCGCCCTCCGCGGCGGCGACGACGGCGACGCGTTATTTGACACATTATTTTTATTTATTATTTTTCGTCTTTCGCCGGGCGCTTTATTTAAATATGGGATTACCATGATTTATCGCCGGGCGAACGCACGAACCCGCCGCCGGCGGTCGCGGCGCGCGGGGAGAATTTTCTTCTTTATTTTTCTTCTTTTTTTTTTTTTTTTTTTTTTCTAAATCGCTTTCCTCTACGCAGCGCGGTCTCTTGATTAATATTCGTAAATTACGCCGCGCCGCCGTCTGTTGAAGATAGGCAAAAAAAAAAAAATAACAATAATAATAACCGCCCCCGTAAAGTACTGTCGCCGTATACTTACTGTTGTTAATCGCGTCGCGATATTTCACACGACACTCGAAATCAGAACCGGATTAATATTGAGAGGGTGAGGGGGAAAGAGAGGAAATTATAATAGTATTAAAAAAATTACCGTTCCGGCGGGTGGATTTTTCGAAAACCGATAGTTTTTAATGTATTGCCGTCTGTAAATGGTTTCGAGCGGGGACGTTGAAAACTTGAAACCGCACCATTTTAAGGAATGTATTCGTTATACAATGATGGTTATTTTTTAGTTAAACTTAAAACAGGTAATTTTTTGATTTGCCAAGCGGTTTTCGTTATAACAGGGAAAAACACGAACATGTACGTAAATGTTTAAAAGAAATTTCGCTCTAACTTCACACCTATATCAGTGGCCCACCCATCTCGCGAAGTATGTCCTTTTTTTTAATTTTTTTTTTTTTTCGAGAATTATAGCATAATATGCGTCGCGTTGATTTTATAAAATAGATAACATATTATTTAAACAGCGAAATTCGTAGAGTATTTTTATTCATATAACGGAGCTGTCGTATATAATTGACTTTGTTGAAATAGACAGAAAGTGTTGATAGCATAGATAAAAAAAAAAGAATAATAATAATAATAATAAAGATAACCTCTCCGAAAGATTAGTTGAAATTGGAACCAATTAAATATTTTTTCAACTGTCCCGTATAATTTCCCCAAGCGTTCGCGTCCCTCGGGGAATTTCTCGAAGGGTTAAAGTAAGATTTAGATAAAAAAAAAAAAAAAAAAAAAATAAAAGACACTTCTCAACGTCTTTTCCCGTCTGGCTTATCATCAGTCTTCTAACGACGAGACAAGACGAGCATAGAAAGAGGTGGGGAGAGAGAGAGAGAGAGAGAGGAAAAAGAAAAAATTGCCGCAAAACTTGTCGGTCGAGTTTTTTTCACCTCGCGTTCGTTTATATTTCATTTAAAGGGAGGAGACGGGTGGTTACGCTGGCTGGGATCCGGGCTTAGTCGAGTCATTGCGGCGCGAAAGATGTTCGGTTTCAATTACTGGTATACGGCGCGACCGTTTGTTATTTTTGCGTTAAAGAGGGCGCTGCTCGTATATTATATTATAATGTTATATTTATATATTTTTCACGGGTGAAGAGTCTTTTTAGCCAGGAGAGAAGAACGCCCGTTTAAATGAAATAATATATACTGCAACGGCTCGCAACAATCAACACGGGAATATAATAATATACACTTATACTCTGCAAAGAGCCGAGGAACAACTATACTGCACACCCTTTTTTATTATTACTATGACTATTATTATTATTATTATTATTATTATTATTTTTTTTTTTATTTTTCTTTTTCGCGCCCGGGATCTTCTCTATACTTATATATTTTATGCAAAACGCAATAATGGCACGCGGGCGAACGTCGTCGTCGTTCCGAAAGCGCGCAAAGAAGCGTAAACGGAATTTGATTAGTCCCCGAGCGATATTTATGACGACGGCGGGTATTTTTCCTAAATTAATATCTGCGGCCTTATTTACAACTTAAATTGCGCGACAATTGATAATGTACACAAATATAATACAACCACCTCCGTGTTCACGCGCCCCTCCCCGCCGTCTGCACCTTAACGCGCTTTTACGGTTCGTCGTCATCAGCGATTCGCGTGCAGGAATCGCGGATACACTGTCGGTTCGTGTTTAGTTCGTTTGTTTTTCACCGGCGAAACACGATATTCATTTAAACCGTACCTGTTTATCATAAAAGAATACCGACATCCAACGCCACGGCAACCGATGTCGAGGGTCTCGAACGCGGAAAACCGTGCTTTTTCCATTTTCCTATTGAAAAGTTTTCAGTACGGACACAGACGAGTAGACTCGCAATAATTTAAACCCTTCGGTAATTCGAAATAATAATAACAATATATTCAGTACCGCGGTGATTCGTATGAAAACGAATGCATTTCGACACTGTTTCGGAGTGACCACAGCCACCGTCACTCGTCAACTCAAAATTGTTTGAACAAAATCAAAATGCTTGTAACATTAGCTATTTACTGTAGTACGGAAAAGATTTTACTCGATTTTCCCGAATACCGTTGAAATTGCTTATCGTGCAATATACGTGCTTCTTATAACCGTGTCATGTCGTATTTCGAATTATCGAGAGCTTCCCGCCGACTTTGAATTATCGAGACACGACCGTGGCGAATTTTCTGTTCGTGTACAGAATTCGAATGCATATAATATCTAGCAAAAGCGCGTGATTAACAATTATTTATTTTTCAAAAATCAATTGTTAACAACAACAAGAGGTCGGAAGCCAGACCAATACACGGGACGCATCACGAGGAACAACCAACGGTACAAAATGACCCAAGGAATTATATGAAAAATCTCCGCGCCCGGTGTAATGGGGACATCGAATGATTCATTCGGACGGCGTTGGACTGCAGGAGCAACACCGTGAATATGATATCCGACAACCAAAACGGACAGGAACTCGCACAAGGACCTGTAGCCCGTTTTGAAAAAAAAAAAAAACCGAAAATTCAGATATACATAATAGACATGGATCGTTTTACACGAATTATGATGATTATATTATGTCGATGAAAACGAAACGTTCGATGTTTGTCTGTGAAGAGTGAGCGTTCGAAACGAAAAACAATCGATTCAATTCGATTACGCGTACCGCGGTTCGTGTTCAATTTACTATATTGTAATGAGTAAAAATTCACAGGAAAAAAAAAAAAAAAAAAAAAATGTAAAACATATCGTTGTATATTTATTAGAATTGACTAGATAAACATCGACACTGTCAGCGCAGCTATTATACAAAATCACAAAACTGTACACGCGCGTTTTATACGTGAACTCGAACGGATTATAGAATCGATAAATATGGTTTCCGAAACGCGTTTTATGCGGGAATTATTACGTTTTCGAGTTTCCCGGTTACACAAGCGAGCGTAAGAAAATAATATTATGCGATAATATAATATTGGAAAAAAACGCGGCGTACTAAAGAAAAAAAAAAAAAAAAAAACCCCAATAGAATCGGTACGCCTTGCCGTATCGAAACGATATTATAATAATGTAATCGTCTCGCGGATTTATCGATCGGATTTTTTTTTATTTATTTTTTTTTTTTTTTTTTTTTTTTTTTTTTTCGTTCGGCCGTATGCAAATCCGACACCGGCGGTGTAGTATTGCGCATTGTGTTTGTTGCGCGACTTGTTGAATATTTAATGCGATAATAATAATATTATTATCGGCGTAATTTTCGAAAACGCGTGCGCGCCGACGCCGCGCGAAAAACCGACGCTAGTGCCTACGCTGTTTATTGTACGTATGCACTACATAAATTATCACCCGACCGTTGTCGGGGCGACAAACACGCCGCCGCGGGCGGATGGGAAGCGAGAGGGGCGGAAAGAAACGTAAATATGCCGAACATCTGTTTTGGCACACTGTTATTTTAAACGTACGATGGGAGGGGAGGGTGGGGGTTGGGGAGGCGACGTTTATGAATGTATATATATATGTACGCGTAGCGTATGATAATAATAATAACGATAACAATATTATTGTGTACGACAACAACTGAGCGCGCGTTAAATTATTTATTGGTTGACGGGTCGCCGGAGTTTCGGCGTGCACACAGGCGCGCGGGCGGTTCGTTGCGGTCGTCTCTCCGAAAAAGGGGAAAATGATTACTGCGGCCCGACGCGGAGCGTGTTTTTCGACGGGCGGCGGAGAGAAGAAAACGCGACTGTCCGCGAAACTCGCGCGGTCGGCGGGAAAAAAAAAATGAAAAAAAAAAAAGGGTCGGGATCGCCGGACGGCGGGGACAATAACGCGCCCGTGGCCGCGCGCAGTTATGCCGCGTGACCGAAACCCAAAGCCCCCGGCGGACGGCCGGGTGCCGCCGTCGTCGCTATCTTCGCATATTCATCATCGTGTTATTATTATTATTATTATTATTGTCGTCGTTGTTGTTGCGCCGCGCGTACGGTGTGCGCGGAGAGAGCGAAAATATCGCAGGGAGACGGAAACGGACGGAAAGAACCGCGGTACGCGGCCGCGTTTTGTCCGCGCGGCGGACTCCGGACCGCGCCCCTACACGCAGCGACGGCGGCGCTATCTCCGCGGGTCGGAGTCGGTTTCGTACTTGAGGTGTTGCGCGTCGGTTTCGTATCGGGAAACCTTTCGAAACGCTCTTATTTTCGATTCTGAGCGGAGCGGAGCTTTCGGTGTTACAACGGTGTTTTTTTTTTTTTTCCTGACCGGGGGTCACCACTGAATAATTTCCCGTTCACAAAATATTCATTGTCGTTACGTATTCTTACATTGCTAAACGTACATATTCTTGTACAGATTATAATTTACTTTATCGAATAAAAAAAAAAGAAGAAAAATCGTTTTTTCGTTGCGTACAGATTTACATTAAATGTCGACTCTACTAATACGTTTTCCCGGCCTTCTCACCTATAATACTGGCTGCACCCGTCCCCGTTATCCTAGGACAGCTTTTTCTTGTTGAAAACTTTTTCTTTTTTTTTTTTTTTTAGATTCGGAGCGTACCGTACTAACATCATCCGAATATTCGGTGTGCGGTTGTGGTTCGTGTCTTCGTGAGCCTAGTCGTGACGACTTTCGGTGATTTTTTTAAAAACAAATTGTTCGGTTATACGAGGTTTTCACAGTTGTGCACTAACGATGGTACATCGTTGTTATCTTTATGCCCACCGTCGGCACATCAATATTATCTGTGCTATTCGCCTATGAACTACTAACAGTTGTTTCATTAAACTTTTTTATTTTTATCCCGCCGAATGTCGAAAAACAACTAAATAAATCATCAGCAAATCTGTACACGTTCCTATACAGATTTACGGAAAGCCGTGTACGGGACGTCGGGCAAAAAAGAAAACAATATTATCGTCAGCCGTGTATATTGCACGTGAAATTCTCATTTCACATTGTGTATAACGTTTTGATACAAATTATATGCTATGGCGCTCATTTTCGGTGTTAAAAACCACTGTTTTCGTGTCAAATTCCGAATTTTAATAACGCCGTGTCGTCGTGATATGTTTTAACACTAACTTTATATTCGATTCGAATACTATTATGTATGATATCATATTGGAGACCACGGCTTTTTTTAAACCACCCTTTGTGAACCTTTTACAGCGGACGGACGTGTGCGGTCGTGCGATGTGTCCAGTGCAGCGTCACCGTTATCGTTTGACACCTCGAAAATATTGTTATTATACCGCGAACTTCAAGCGTCACAAAATAGGGTGTCGAGAGGTATAATTCCGGTATACCCTACACACATACAAAAAAAAATATTTAAAAAAAATGATACCCATCGTATTTTTTCAAAACGATTTACAATTTTCGGGCAACGATGTATCGAACACTTACATACTTACTTTACATAAATCATATCGTCTTTGTCAATATAAATCAGTACACCTACCTAAAAAACAATATTACGATACATACGTTTGTCTACACAAGTATTTTTATTTTTTTTTTTTCTATGGTTCATGATATTAGCGACGATGATAACCACGATGTGTTATTTATTTGAAACAAATCGTTTTAACTGTACCGATAAAACTCGTGATTTCGTGTCCGGAACGCCTCCTAAATGTCTATACATATTATTATCTCGAAACCTTCGACGGCGTGTTATGAAATTTAAGTTTTTTTTTTTTTTTAAATCGATGAAATTTAAATTTATCCCAATTAAAAGTACGTATAGGTATTTATCGATTGGTGCGTCGGACGAATTATATATCTTTGAAATTTCTATTGGTAAGTATGTAATATTATGTGACGTATACAGATTTGACGAACATTTTCGTGTGCCATATATATTGTAAATGTTCATTAAAAACTTAATAACTAAACGCGTCCGAAAAAAACGTGTAGGCGCATTTTTTTTTATAGGTATAACAGCAAGAGCGTAGCACAGACACATTTTTTCCGAAGCAGGAAAAGTAGGAAAGATCTTAAATTTGTTTTTCATAAATGCGTTCCAGACATTTCATTTAAAATCATCATTCCCAACTCATTTCGGGAGAGAGGTTGAAGCCTCCTCAGCATCTCCGTAAATACGTCCCCGATGTGTATCTGCAAGCATCGAATACGAAAACGTTCGTCCCGTATTTTTATCATTTAGGCGTGTAAAAAATATATTACAGTCGCGCACAAGATTGAAAAAATTGTATTTTTCATCGATAAATATTTACTTAACTATTCCAGGCTCCTGCTGCAGGTATTAAACATAAATATATTACATCAATCTGTGTATAATAATAATATGTAAACGAGTGTGGAAAAGTGCGAAAACTCGAAACGTACTTAGACATGTGTGTATATTACATTATTCATTCGAGTGCAATATGCATTCGATGTGTTTACTCGAAAAAGGAAAATAAACGTCACGTGCATAGTATTATTGTGTGCACACGCACATGATTTTCGTTTGGATTGACACAACACGCGCGTGTAAATCGACGTCATTGCCCTAAGGACGAATCCGCCGTTTATGGTTCGCCGTGAAGTTAATGTCTTTGTAAACAAATAATCGATATACGACCTCCGCGACTCCGGTTGACCGTCATCCGCACAAGCAGAAACGGGACCAAAACAGGACCTATACAAAAGTTATTGTCAAACTTCTCGTCCTTAATGCGGTGCGGTTTTCGTCAGAAATCACTTTCCTCGTGCAATATGTCGATGCAGATGCATACTGCAATATGGTGTTTCGACACACCCCCGATCCCCGCAAAGATGACACGGATATAATATTACCACGCGAAAGTACATAATATTTCCAACTTTTTTTTTTTTGGCGAATTACGCACGGGCCAGGGGCGAAACAAGTTTAAATCGACACTGTACGTCATCACTATCGGTGCTATTTATCAGGCACCGATAATCGGCACGTAACGACGGACACACATGACGAATCTTTGAGTGGAAAGTGATAAAACAGAACCATGGATCGATATGGGTCTCAACCATAGGTGGAAAAATGGAAAAATACAGGTTATCATACCTGAACGGCTGCACAATAAGATTAATGTTAAAAATATTATGAAAACTCAAACGATCGAAAACGCGGAAGGCCTCGACAACGACGGCTATAGACAAACAAATAGAGAAGTTCGACGAAGTAAAAGAGCACTCTAAAAGCTTTAAACGCTTGTAAATCAAAGTTATTACTCGCGGACTCGTTGCAGGTGTACTCGTATCGTTTACCTATATTATAAAAAAAGTGATGGAATTTTTCAACGCGTTGGATCTCTCTCTCTCTCTCTCTCTCCTCCGCCAATAGTATTTCCCGTAAGGTCGAAGAGAAAAAAACGTTAGAATGGATTTTCGACAAATTTCTTTGTCCTGCAAAGAGACTGCGAAACGTAATACCGAATGCCTTATGCGTTCAGCAGAGCCACTACAACGCCGATGAAGTGACGATTAACGCACCGCAACACTAAACCGCCTTTAGCGTTTACAATGCGGGCGATCATTTGGCGTTTACCGATACCGACGTTGTATGTTTTCGTCGGATAACGTACGCGGACAAAGCCGTGCGTGATCGGCTGGCGTTATTTAAGTACACAATTGCAATCGTACATCGGCGTGTAGTTATTAGTCAGTCGACACTGCGTTAAACGCCGTTTACTTACCACCGACAACCGTACCGAGCATTAAGTAAAGTACATCGCAATTGGCCCGAACCCATCGGGGGGGGGGGGGGGGGGGGGGTAGGGGGAGGGGATGTTAAACCGAGATAGCGTAGGACAACACTGTTGTCCGGTATCGTTTTACGCGGCGCGCGACCGCGTCGTCGCAGTGATACGGAGACGTCCGGAAGGAGTAAAATAATAATAACAAAGCGAACGGAAAACACGGGGGAAAAAAACCCCCCCGATCTCTCCGCGTCGTCTCTCTCAGCGAAACGCGACCGCGCACACGGCGCCGCGTACGCGGAGAGTCCGCGCGGTTTCGCCGGGGCGACGGGGAAACACGCGGTGTGTCGCGAACGGTCCGCGGATGGGCGCGTAACGGCACGCGGGTCTGCCCGCCGCGAGAGTCGTAAATCCGACGCGAAACCGTTGCCGATTTTCCAAGCTCCGATTTCGGCTCGCGTCATTGTTGTTGTTGCAATTGTTATTGGTAGTGCGCGCGGTACGGCGTTAGTGGCGACGGTGTTGATACGACGCGATACCGCGCAACGGGTCCGGACGTAAACACTGCCGCGGAGGCGGCGACGCCGACAGCGTCCAGCTGGCGCGGAACGGTTTTTGTTTCTGTTCTCCGCCGTTCGTCTGAACGCACACGCGGCCCGGACAATCGGGTCGGTCGTATTTTTTTATTCGAATTTTTCCTTCCTCCTCCTCCTCCTGCTCCTCCTCGTCGCGATCGCCGCCCGCCGCCGCGGTCGTTTCACGGGCGGCGAAATCAACAACATCGCCGCGTCGAACCCGGACGCCCGCGGGTCGCACGCACCGGGCGCGTTCGCCGGCCGCGCCGAATCATTGTTTGTTTGTTTTTTTTTTTTTCATTTCTCTCGTCGAAAACGAAAACGCGCAATCAGTACCCGCTCGTCGTGTTTTCTCTCCGTCTCTCCGGTATTATTATTTTCGCGCGTACGTCCGACCGGTTCGACGTCGCGTTATTATCGTTGTCGTCGTTTTCGGGGCGCGGTAAATACGGCGGCCGTTACACAACGCCATTGTTTACCGCGACATACGAGAGACCGTGTATCGCACGCTATTGTGTCGCATGCGCTCGACGCGCCGGCACTGTGTGTGTGTGTGTACGGCGTCGAAAACGCGCGGCTGGCCGCGTCGTATCGATATTGTCGTGTGGGCGGACATTGTTATTTTCGTCCGAGTGGCGGTATCGAATAACGCGAATAGAAGACACAAAAAAAAAATACGATTATGATTGCCGGTAATTAATATCGTTAACGCTCGGCAACGCGGACCGCCGCGGCGGTTAACGAGCGCTCCGTTATTCGACGGCACAACGACCGAACATTGCGAAACGATCGTGTAACACGACGTAAACACGCGTGTGCCGCGCATCGAGACCCGATTGCTGTTGCCGGACGGACCAATAACACCGACACCGATCGCGCCGGCGTAATGTCAAAAATCAAACAAAAAAAAAAAAGCCGTTTACGCTGTGTCTTTCGTTACTCGAAACGCGCACCGCGTAGCGGTTCGCGCGCGTTTTTCGAGGTTTTTTTTTTCACCGCATTCGTTTCGCCGCCCTAATTACAATTATAACGGTACGCGACACAAATCGACACCGGCGAGTTTTTCCGTTAGTCGTGAACGCCGGTGTCGGCGAAAAGTTTTTTTTCGACGATTCGTTCGGTAATTCCCCAAACGCCGCCTACCGAATTCACGGGCAATTTCAAGTAGCACTCGCACGTAACAATGTTTTAAAAACGGTTCGCACTGCGGATTCGTCGCTCTTTTCACACGAGCGTTTTGATTCGTGCGGCGGGTGTCCATCAGCAGGTACAACTGTCGTACGGGGGATCGATTCTCGACGAGTCGCTCGACGTCCCGGAAAGTGTCGAATTTATTTGGATTTTCGAATTTCGGACTCTGAAATTGTATTTTTTCGCTAGTAACACCGCCATCGGCCTAACGGTTTTTCAAAAATGGCAACCAGTCGTATACATCGAAAACTCGATAAATATAGATGGAAAAATAGTGGTTTAAATATACGTTGGTGTTGAATTATTCAGATTCAACGGGTTGACGGGACATTCGACGGGCCGTTCGTGCGGCGGCGTGGGCGAGCAGGTTTCGAACGCAAAAATCTATTTAAATTGCAACATCAAGTTACTTGATTACAAGTTATTTGAAAATCAAAAGCGGGCGAGATTTTGCGGCCAAAAATAATGTGTACTGACTCAGACCGCTTCGATGATTTCTGGCCGATAAATTATAATTGGATAAACGCAAACATTTTCAACAATATTGAACGTTACGGGAAAAAAAAATCGGAAAATTCGCTTTTTATAGGTATTACAGTATAGACGATTTTTGTTTTATATTAGAGTTATATTTGTTCGCGTTAAACAGTATCATGGTTACATTTAACTTGATCCGAACTTTTCACGTTGTTCATTAAAAATAAAAATTGTTACGTGTTCGTCTCAAATCGAAAAAAAAAAAGTGACTTTTTCGGTTTTAGTCCCGGTACCTTTTTCATTGACGACAAAGAAATAACACGTTTTGTTTAAAATAATTACCGAATAATCGTGTTTCCGTCAAAATATTATAATTAAGGCTCTGAAATCGTCACAATCGCAACATTTTTGTATTGTTCCGGTTTGTTGCCGAGTTCTTGTGAATTCGTTTCATGCAAGTACGAATTAAAATCTAAACATTTCAAGCGCAATTCTTTCGATTCGATTGCGATTTCGTTGATTTTATTCATTTGCAATGCAACTGCAGTGATAATTTGAAATGTTATTCAAACGATTTAATTTTTTTCCCACGCCGAAATGAAATATAACAATGGGAGCCGTGTCGGATATTATGTCAGAATAATTATAATATATTAAAAATAATATTACAATATGTTGTATACGTAATGATGGTTGATTTCAGACTTAATCGATTGTTATAGCAGCGGTGAAAATACCATTCGATAGGACGACGCTTGAGTTATTGTTTTTCCCGGGACGTTGATCAGAAAACGACTCAATAAAACTTGTGATATATTAATTTTTTTCTTTTTCTTTCAAATAGTTAGTTTGTTAGGGGAAAAAAAAAAAAAAACTATCGCGATTTCGGATATTTTCTCCGTGGCGATAATGCGGTTTTTACGCGCATTTCGTGGATATCGGTCGCGTATTGCAAAACTAACGCAAATCGATTTCAACGTTTTTTCAGCGCAACAATTTCCGAGCTCTGATATCGTAATGACGTTTTTCGCGTTTCGATATTCGACACGGCGTGTCGGCGGTCCGAATCCACGAGTCGCTTCCCGAATCGCCCCCAAACAACCCCCCCCCCTCACCCACCCCTCACCCCGGGGGCGACTGTACGGTTCGCCGATGCGGCGTGCACCGGGTTTCTTCATAATGCAGACGTTTCAATGTCGGCCGTAGCCCGTCTGCGCGTTTCGCGTTATGCGTCTCGAAACTTGTTGGCGGCGCACGCGAAGTTCGCATGCCGGCGCGGCGGCCCGTCGTTATAATCCGCCGCGCATACAAATCTCCGGGAAGGGTCTCCTCTCTGTTCTTTATTAACAAACCTACGTGCTCGACCAGTCAACAAAAGCTCGGTGTGCCACACACACACACACACACACACACACGCGCGAGCGCGCGTACGCACACATACGCGTATATATATATATATAAAATATTATAGTAAACAAAACCCTAAGTAACCGCGAAACATCAAAGTATCGTAAACTCCGGGACGCGTGCGTCGCGATATTTCGGTACGCGAACTTCGGGGGTCGCCGGCGGCGGCGACGGCTCGGCACGAGCGTTTGTTATTCCGTATCGCCGGCGCGCGGAGCGGACGAGATATGTTGTTTTATTATTATTATTTTTTTTTTTTTTTTTCGACTACCGAAAAATCTCTTAAAAATACATTCTTCGCCGAGCGGAATCTCGAAAAAAAAAAAAAATAAATAAATAAATACATCAGCGTGTTTTCGCAGCCCAAATGTCATTACGGCAACCGTACGATGTAGGTTTATTTTTTTATCATATTGTTATAACAACTCGCACAGAGAATATTCACTGTACGAACGGATGGCGCCGTGCAATCCCGCCGTAAGTACCTACCTACCTTTTCCTCCTCCCCCCCCCCGTTTTCAGTATAGCCGGGGGCGAAAACCCGGTAAAAATGATGTACAATTGTTAATATTATTGTAAATTAAAATTGCACGAAATGTTGAAATACGCGCGGGCATGTAATACGAAATTTAAAAACAAAATGTTTAGACCCGGTAACAAAAAAAAAAAAAAAAAAATACGCGCGTCGCGTACAATAACAGCCGGCCGCTTGCGTACAGTAACCGAAAACCATCGAAACGCAATTCAGAAAACGACGCTCGCCCTAATTCTGCGTTGTCGCGTGTTCGCATACGAAGATTGTCGCGTTGACACGAGAATTGGCAGCGCGCGAAATTTACGTTACCGTTTGCGCGCGGATTCGCACCGTAACCGCGGGTCCGCGACATTTTCGGGAAACTCGTGTTTTTACGCACGCCGACGAGTATAATGTTCCCGTTTCACTACATTTTTTTTAAACCGCGCGCTGTTGTGTTCGCTCGTGCGACACGAGCGACCGGAATAATATGCGCACGTTATTATTTAATCGTTTCAATTGTAAATATTAAAACGATGCGAGACGCACGCTGTCCAGGCGCTTGTTCTATTGGGTCGAGTTGTCAAATTACGCGGATACGTCCGTTATCAAAACTAACGAAACGTTCCCCACGTCATAACCGTGTCGGACTTCCGAGCCCCGCCCGCAATTCAAATTGGCATTTTTTTTTTTTTTGCGCCCGAAGAGAATAACTATTGCAATACGTTTCATCGCATTATCCTCTGTCGGCGATATTCATCGATTCCGACTGCCAGCAAGAAACCCGCATAAATATTTCAATCAACGCGTTTTTTCCTTTGAATTCGATATACGTAATAACAATAATAGTTATTCATTTTTTTTCCGATCGATTCGTCCGACGCGATATAATATTTATTATTTTTTTTTTTCTTGTGCACTTCGCGGTTAAAGCCGAATCGGCGTTGTCTAATCGAATTTCGAAATAAAACTAAAATTCAAACGATCTACAAACGCGTTACACTGTAATACGCCGTTATTACGTTGGATTTTTTTTTTAAATTTTCAAACAGACAGCTGAGCGTATTAGGGTTAGTGAAATATATTACGGTACAATAATATTACACAGTAAGTATTATTATTTACAGAACGATGAAATTAAAACACTACAAGACGAGTCATTAATATGAACAGTCACAATATACCTAAATAATTGACGATCGTTTTCAGTGAGTTTTTACGTTTTGCGTTTATTTATGTTTACACGTATTACGTTTAAAAATTCAATTGCTCACCGATTGTATCTTTAACGCAAATTATTACTCAGGTACCTTAACAGGGCGATAATTATGGGTATAGTTGTTTTTTGTAAACCGCGTTTCGAGTATAACTCGTATCGAATATGGGCAATTTACTTGAGTACGCGGCGTTCTATAGCTATAAAATATATACACATAGCCAAAGTGAATTTACCGTTCCAAGTAAAAAAAAATAATACTGATACTGCTAATTCAGGAGGGAAGTTGGCCGAGAGGACATTATGTATAAAGTAACTTAATTCATATATTATGTACGCGACGATAAACAATTGCTATTTAAAAAACATTCTGAACACGGTATATACACACTATATATTATAGTGGCATTATTATAATCGTATTTTTTCCCGTGTTGTCAAGGTAACGCGACAAAAATCATGCGACCGGTTTTTCGGTCCATCTGTCAAGAACTCTACAAAGCAGATAAACATCAATGTGCCAACTAGATCGAAATTGCTACAAGAAAGTTACTGTTAAGTTTTGATCGGAATAAGATTTAACGGACACACACACAAAAAAACCACATCATAATCAAGCCAATACGTTTCTCGCTTCGCTGAGATTTTAAACGTCCACACATTACAAAAGCGATGTCGACTTTAAATTTAACCCGTAAATAATTTAAATGTGAAATGTCTTTTATATTGACGTCATTTATCAATAACGATTTCTCGTATTTACTTTGGTTTCATTCGCTGTCTATCGTATAATAATAATTATAATTTTATATTGTCAATATTTTCGTTGATGTTATGAACATTTTGAGATGTTTCCCACGTTGTTTAGATTTAAATAAAAAGTGTTTTACCCGTATATCGAACCGACGACGGAAAGTCAAAAGAATAAAATAATAGTCTTAAAAGTAATTTTTAAACTGGGGACAAGTATTATGAATATTAGTATTATAATATTAAGTATTATGAATAATAATATTTTAATACTTATGTCTTATTTTTGGTGATAAATTGTGTGATAATATTATGGGCAGTGGCGCCAAACTAATTTTTTGTACGTGTGGCAATAAACATTAATTTATAACCACCTACCTCTACACGGTATTAAACTTCGTGGGGGGGCATAGTCCCACTAATACCTTAAGTTTTAAAATATTATTTTCACAAATCATATTTTTTACCGAGTAATGTTTAAGTTTTTTTAAATTTTTATCATTTAATATTTGAATGCATAAATAGGTACTTTAATTTTCAATTAGCATAGAAATTATTTTTTATGATCATTAGAAACCGATATTGATAATCGACATAGACAGGAATATATTGGTTTTAAAGTGATGTTTATTTTATATTCTGAGCATAGCCGCCACACCTAATACAAAGGTTCGGTGCCACTGATCATGAAAACTCGAGTGATGAATGAAATCTATATAATTATATAGAACTGCAGTTATGTGCATATATGTTCATTTATAAACTGGTGTCCAAACGATTTATTAGAAATTACAGTGTTAGCATTATTCGGGGTGTTAGAAATACGTATAACGAAATCGGTGCCCAGTAATAGGTTATGACTATTTTTCAGATAAAATAGTTTAATACGCTTTTTTTGCACGTAGTTCGTTTGATCGAAAAATTACCAAGGCCAAAACAACAGCGACAACACGGCGAATAAACGGAGATGATTTATTGTAATATTTGGTTTCAAGTAATTTTACAAATAAAAACCGTTCAATTATTTACACGGTATATGCCACGTTAACGTTAATACGTATAAAAAGTACATTTTTAAAATAATTTTCAAAAAACAATCAAAACAGAATTGTTGAATTTCATTCAAAGGACTACATCCGAAGGTGACGAGGATGGGCATCCTACGAAGTAGTTGCTCCATGACCGAAATGTCAATAATTGTAAATTGTGTCTAGACCGATACGAGGGCGTGTGTAAGTGTATGTGTGGCACCAGTGACTTAATTACTCAGGGAAATGTAGGGGGGGATAGATCCTCCCCAGAACTTTTTTTTAAAAATAAATAAATAGGTAATATTGTTATATTATACAGGTCCTGCGCCCTGTAAAAGTATGATATTTTATAATAAAACTTTAATTTAAATATCATTGTTGAATGTTATTATCGCTGGTAAGTAATATAATTGATATTTCTATAGACACGATGATCACCCAAAGTCTAAAACCTAACCGACTATCTGTAGTTGAAATGTTAACGCAGTAACGAAGTAACAGTTTGAATGTAAACTTCTAATGTCGAAGGTGAATAAGCGTGATATTAAAAATAACCCCCGTTCTCCAGAACGAATTCCTAATTACGCCGCACGCCGTGTGTTATTTTATCATAATTTAAATTTTTTAGACTCGGGATGTATGATGGTTTTCTAAAATTTTACCGTAATTACATGAAAAACTTCGTTCCACCACTGGATTCGTCGTTGATTTAAAATCCGGGATTTCGTTCAAAGATTTCGGATAAACCGAAACCTCGGCGTCGGTTTATTGCAGACCATGACGAGATTTCGTGTTAACGCGCAGAATATTGACCTACGCTCGTTTTGAATATAATAGGTATAAAATAGAAAAAACTAGTTACATTTGCCCGAGGGTAAATTAGATTTCTAGGTTTTTATTTAACGAATATTTTATTATTTATATAATAATTATACGCTTGGACCCGATATACGTAGGTACCTACGCGTTTATTAAATTCGACCCGAAAAGTCGTTAAAAATGATTAGATACCTATACCATAACCTACCGTCTCTAATGTTCGGTTAGGTACGTGTTGCGAGCTGAACGTTTTCGCCGAAATTATAAAACCTAGAAAAAAAAATAGCGTCCATGCCAATTCGTGTACCACTCCGGGCGTCTTTCGGTTTTTAGAAACATATACATCGATTCGTTTCTCCGGGGTTTTCTGGCCGCCTCGTCCCATTATTAGATATTTAGATCGTTGTAATCACAATATCTAAATTATTAGTCCCCCCCTCCCTCTCTTCAATCTAAATAGGTATTTTTTCGTGACGTACCTATAATAAAATTTAATGGTGTTATAGACAAGCGGTTTGGCGCAACAATTATTTTACTAGCCGTTATACTGTATACACGAACACGACTCGCTTGCATAATTTTCGGTATCAGAAAATTGCGTCCGAATCCCGAAGTCAGGTACGAGTTGTGGCCCGGGTTTTGAGAAAAGCACATAAGAAACGCGGCCACGCAATAAAAAAATTACCTTTCATATCTTAGCATTATTACCCCGCCGCAGGAGACATGTTTTTTAATAATTTTCTTTTTTTTTAGACAATTACTCGAAATTTGTTTATTCCGTGCCTATTTTTTTTTTTACCAATTTCATTACGGTCGCGATCAGTGTTAATTAAAATTGTAATATTTGCAGGAGGTAATTGTAAAAAAAAAAAAATATTTATTAATCTTTCACACAGTAAAATCGTACATCGTCTATGAGTGTTTTATGAAAACGAAATTTATAGTGTCTGTACATAATGAGTGGCATCGATTTTTCACTATTAACAAATTCAATGATGGCCATGTGTATCAATAACGGACTGACAGTTTAATATTTTGCGTCCGAAGTGCCTATCGATATTTATCGGCATTTTTTATCGTCCGTCCAATTTTAGATTCGATATCTGTTTCGATGCGATATACTTATATAGATACGTATAATTACTAACATATACTATTATCACTATATAAGGTTACCGGGGTCGCAACTCACTCAAAACCAAAAGCATTCGCGTCCAAAAGGTTTATCGGGCCGGTTCCCGACATGTCGTAAATAACACGGCCATCTACAGCGCCGTATTTTTTTAAGCAAATCGATATTCAAATTATTCTATCGGCTGTTTTCATTGACACTGTTCGCAATGGGTTATGAGTCATAACTTATGGTTTTAAGTTGACGGTTCAGGTTTTCAGCGCGAGTTTATAGAAACGAATAAAATATGAAAGAAAAAAAAAAAAACATTACAACCGAATATTGTATAACGAAATGAATATTCAGTTTAAGGTGGCTCCCTGCATACGCGCGCCGAACACGTTATAATGTACGCAGAATATCGGCGGTGACCGGTGGGCTGCACCTATTATATACATCACTGACCTGGGATTCCGGTGTCGATTACAAAAAAAAAAAAAAACCTCAATTAATTACACGATTTACATAAATATGTAATTTAAATAAATATTAAATATGTAATTTTTTTTTTTGAAAGACAAGCCGTCCAATTATCGCCATTCAAATCGTTATCTCTCTCTCATCGGTACGACAAACGGTATAGCTAGGTGAACGGAAATTATAATACCTACTGTACCTGTACGTATAATAATAATTATTGGAGTCTTAACAAAACTGTCTGCAGTGACGAACAGGTGGGAAATCATTGTGCAGATGGTCGTGTACGAGTACGATATAATAATTTTAATGAATTGTTCGGATATTTTAATCACGTCAATTATCGCTGCAGTGCGATCCGGTTAGTACTTAGCTATTTTCGCGTGTTATTTATTCGCAGTTACGTCGACGACAAAAAAAAAAAAATCAACAAAACCGCAGGTTTTCGCAAAAGCGACGGTTATTAATAATTATACGGTAATTATTGGTTTATTATGTCGTTACGCGACGCATAAAGAAACGATTTTGTTTTTTCGAGGGATATAAAAGTACGTCGACAATAACCAGAGCTGGGAGCAATAACTATTCAGTGTTAACTATTATCGGTAAACTTTTATTGCTAACCATTCGTCGAATCGACGAGCGCAGTATAAAATGCATACACAAAATATTTAAAATATTAAAATTACTGCAAAATTATTATATTTTCGATTACGTTTAGTAAATGAGTAAATTTGCTGATTTTCGCTGTTCGTCTATTGCGTTGTACACCTAAACTCGGTTTATAGAACTTTCGACAATATAATCCGTGAGAATGTTCCGAATTTCGGATATAGAGCAAATTTCTGAACCGATAAATTCTATTTCCCCGTGGATCCTTAATGTCAAATTTTAAACGATTAATTACGACATTAAATTTACCAAAAATCCGAGGTTAACCGAATCGACTGTTTTTAAATGGTTATTTTCCGTCAACGGTTAGCCGAAATAAAACGTTGTATTTGATCGTTCGACATGCGTAACAATATTATGTACGAGGGATAGGCGGTAGGCATAGAAGAAGATTAGATAAAAATGGTAAAAATAACCACAGGACAATTACCCGCAGTGTTTGACGAATTGACTGGGGTTAATACATTCTAGGGCCCAAAAGTTAAAAGTTAAGTTATAGAAGTTTATTTATTATGTGTTTTTATTTTATAATCTTTAACTTATCTATAGTCAAAACAAAAAAGAATCTAACCTAACCTAACCTATTTCTTTCAATAAACAGTTTTGACTTGACTTAACTTTAACTATAATATAATTTTGTTGAGATTATTTCTAAAACTTTATTTACGATTTGGTTGAAAAAAATAATAATAACTTTAACATTTATCGGTTATTATTTTCTTGCCAATTCGCATGACTCAACTCGGTTTATTAAAATTGACTATTATAGAAATCAGTTTCAAAAAAAATTGGTCAACTTTGCTCGGCTTTGACAATCCCTCCCACTTCACCGATCGTGTTCCTACTCTAAACGGAAATAACAATCGCAGACGAGAGCGTCTCGAAAGCCGTTTTGCAAAGCAACAGAAAAACGAAAAACCGAAATAATAAAATGAAAACTCGAACATTACAATGACACTACGTGGTATTTTTTTTTTATATATATAACTTATATCTATAGGTATCTTTGTTTATTCGAATGAGTTGACGCGAGTGAATTTGACGCCTTTTTTTTAAAACTCTTTTATTGAATATTTTTTTATTTAATATTATGTTATTTTTCCGTGAAAAATGTCAACCGTGTGGCTTTTCGTTTTTATAGGTACACACAAGTCGGTTCAGTTTATCCCTGCAAATAAAGTTCATACAAACTTTCACCGACTTACACTGCGAGCGTGCTATCGATAGACACGTGTTTGTTGTCGGTGCGCAAAAATTGGTTATTATTATTATTATTATTATTCGTGTTTCGTATGTATTATTACATGCGTATTATCACTGTTTAGGGATCAAAATTCCAGAAAATTGCTTCGAACCAAAGAAAAAAAACAAGAAAAAAAAAACAGTTATCGGACAGTTTTTAAAGTATATACAACAAGTTATTCAAAAGTTAACAGAAAAACAACGTCCCGACGTAACAAAGAAGGACCGGCAGTTTCTACAATGAATAATAATTGCATTCGATTTTTTTTTTTTTTCGGAAATAAAATAAAACGTATCGTTTTTTTCGCGACTTTTCCCCGGAAAACTACGGTTTCTTTTCACTAGAGAAATCGCAATCCCTATAATTAAACTGAAACGGACACGAGTACTGAAAAAAAAAATAGGAGGGGGGGGGGAAATGCGGTAGCATAATGTTATGGGACGAACAGCGAACGACAAATCCTCTTTATAAATTCGCGGTTTCTATACGTTGTTATTTTTCTAACGGTCCACAGGTGTTAACGAAAATATACAGGGTCGTATACAGTGGCGTATAGTAAACCGGCCTGCGCGAACGTGGCACCTTCACGTTTCATACGCGGCGGTGCCAACTTATCTGTTTTCTTTTTGCACAAGTCCAACAATTGTTTAGTAGGTATGTGCGTAAGTAAAAAAAAAAATAAAAAAAAAAAAAAAAAAAAAAAAAAAAAAACGTTACGATATAATAACGACGTATAAGTAATTGAACGATGGGACAGCCATCAATTAAACGCATTTCACCGGGCCATCAGAAATCGATATCGACTCGGGTGGCCCCGACGGTCGCGTGTGCGCAAAAATTTCCGTTAATTCCCTACGTGAACAATGTATAATTACATAATATTGCGGGAAATAAATAATAATGCAAAAAAAATAAAAAATAAAACATATAAAATAATAATTAACCACGCGCGTACAAATACGTAATATAATTTATAAACGTTCGTAAACAAAATTAATGTTTGTGTTTATAAACGTTATATTTATTTTTATACGATAATAATAATAATAATATTATTATTATTATAACTGTTAATCAATAAAAGATTTTAAGTTTTTTTTTTTTTTTTTTATTTTGTTTACAACGGTATAAAATTAACAATATTAAATACACAAGTGCGAACGCGAGCGCTTAAACACTCTGTTTTAACGACGACGATTGATGTTCGATAAAGAATAAAAAGATTTTCTTTTCTCTCTCTCTCTCTCTCTTTAAGTACCAACACCTATATTATACGCTGACCCGTGACAGGTTACGGCCCGAGATAAACGTTATCTATTTATTTTTTTTTTTTACTATTTATAATATAAATATATATAGAATAATATAAACTCATTTGTGAATGCAATAATAAATTATTATACGATTATGGTTTACGACCACGACTCGATAATATTATTATAATTGATCGTGAACATTCAGTGGCGCGGCGAAGGCCACTTGTTATTATGCGTTCGAGCGGCGGCGCGCCCGGGAATTTTCAACCGGTGGGAGGGGGATCTACGGCATAAATAATAATTAATCGTGGCCCGTGAAAACAAACCACGTAGAATCTTCTTGTCTGTTATTATCGGTAGGTTTACGTACACGATATTATATTATAATTCGACCGAGAGAATTATTAATTAAAAGCCGGATCCGAATAAACCGATTTGCATTCAATAAATCGAGCTTTGTACCATGGCTACAATCAGAAAAAAAAAAAAAAAATGCACTCAATTGCGAGTACTCTTATATTGTTTTTGTATTTTTGATCCAATTTGTAAGCCCCCGCGTTACCTCCCCCTCCCCGGTTATAACCACTGACCTCCCCCGCCTGCTCGCGTCACTGTAATCGAATGACAGCAGCCTAAGAAATTGCTCGGGAAACGCCGTGTGGTTATCCACTTACTAGCAATAAGACTCAGTAGCTAAACGACATATTATTTTCTTTTTCAACCGGTCGAGAAATAACGTTCGGAGTCTACTATATATTTCAATGAAATCTAATTACGCTACCTCGCGTAATATTGAAAAAATAAAATTCATCATACAAATTCGAATAGTATCTACGTCCGCAACCAGATATCTATGGCTCCACTCAATAAATGACAACAAAGTTTTTTTCGTAATATTTTGGATCTAGTCGGTGTATTCAGGAAGTCGTTTTTCGGATTTCCTTTGTATTAATAATTGGTTAAATCCGTAAACAAAGGTATACGAAAAACGGACGAATTTACGGCGATAACGACTTAAATTACTTTAAATTTTGTTTTTTGATTGTAATTTGATTGAAAATGATCGTGGATATTTTCAATTTTTTACGGAATACTTATATTAGTCTTATCTAGGCGTGGTATAATTTTCTAAACGTCAGACGATTGTTGTTTAGAATTTTGAAAAAGTCATTGATTATTGGTCAGTTTATACCTATATCTCTTATCTAATGAATATTTTTTATAATAATAATATTGTTAATATTTATCACCATAATAGGAAAAATGCATAAATTATAAATAAGGTTATCGTACACTTTAAAAATATGTTATACACTCGATATTATTATTGTGTTTTGTGTACTCTCGAGTTTTAATGTTTTTCAAAGTTGTGAACTATAAAAGTCAGTTCTGAATCGCACGGTTCGTCGATTATAAATAAATAAAACAATTTTTACCCAACAAACGTGTCCGGAAAAACTTAATTTTTTTGCTATAATTAAGCTTCAATTAGGTAGGCAATTCAATGAAAATAACTCTACCGAATCTACGATTAAGTATTTATAGCAAAAAAAACTAAACTGTGTATTTACAATTATAATTTAACCGGGTTAGGAATCGAGTTTTTGGAGGCTAAGGAAAATAATTATATTAGTTCATACGACTTCGTAGATGAGTATTCGAAATACTTCGCGAATCTGTGCGATACGAAATTAAAATTTGAAAATTTTATGAAATTACATAAACACGAATTAATCGCTATAAAAAAATCACTGAAATTGTCCGAACAATATTAGATAATACAATATTTGATCGTGGAATAGTATCAAGAAAAAAAAGTAAACTGCAGCAAGCCGTGTAAACTATAACNAGATAATACAATATTTGATCGTGGAATAGTATCAAAAAAAAAAAGAAAAAAAAAAGTAAACTGCAGCAAGCCGTGTAAACTATAACTATAATGTCATAATGCTATGATATAGTCATCAAGTCGGACATTGAATCAAAAGTCGCGCTGAAAACGGCGAGTTTCAATTATTTCAATATAATTGAAAAAGTTATTCGATTAAATGTCTGAGGGGTGGAAAAGAAAGATATTTTTTTTTTCTTATGTTAATTATAAAGGAAATAAGCCGAGCGATGAATAAAAAACTGTATTTAAGTGTAATAATGAGCAGTAAAAAAAAGATTTCTTTTGCTTTCGCGGTGTGAAATGGACTGAATTTCCCTGTTTTTTTTTCGCTCCCCATTATCAAAGTCACTTAATCTTAAAAGCAGTAGTATTATTGCAATAATATTTTAATCAGACTTCTTTCGGACTGTAAACTACTCGAGACGGAGAGGGGGAAAAAATGGGGAGTGAAATATTTCGATGGCCAAAACAAGATACCCTGGTTATTATGTATAACTTGGGGTATGCTATATACATATTTTACATAAGAGGACTACGATACAGTCATCTCGTCGTTTGTATGTATGTGTATATAATATAAAAAAACGTTTTAATATATTCTATACAACTGAAATGCCTACTCGTATGTAATACAATTATTATAATATTTAGGTGACGTAGAACTGCGTTTCGGAAGAGGAAGACCAAGGATGGAATGTGTGAAACAAATCGTGATGGACAGGAGGAATAGTTATAAGAAGTTAAATGAATTTAGTCACAAAAGGAAAGCGTGATCATAATTTTCTAGCGATTCTTAAACATATATTCTATGCATGACGACCCAATATTTTATTTTTTTAGTGATCCTTAATAATTAGTTGGTGACCCCCGAAGGGATCGAGATCCCGAGGTTGGAAAATACTGGTGTACAGATTTAAATTAAATTTCTCTATTCGATAAACTTTCTTCTGGCTTCCCTCACGCCTAACAGTGGCATACCCACATTATCAGCAGCAGTATCAGTTTTTTTAATAAAATTTATTTGTTATCATTTATCATCGGTACATTTCAAAATCGATCTAGTAAATCTCTCGCTAATATATTACACATACATATTATATTATCATATCGGCGACATCGATTTTGATTCGGCAGTTACGTACTTATACGCGACGTCACGAACAAATTAATAATAATAATAATATGTTTAAGACACATACACACACACACACTATATATTTATACATATATATAGGTAAGTAGTATACTTTTATTATACTTGTTATAATAATATAGGTACCCCGTCACCGGATCAAAAGGTAACGCAAGAAAAACGGTTTTTTTTTTGCACCCCTCCTGCATACATTCGCTATAATATGCTTAATATACGGAAAAGTATAGTATAGGAAGAAAAATGTAAAGGAACGAGCGCGGAATTTTTCGAATTCCTCGCTACTGCGTTTTCCGCGTCCCGCGAGTGGAGTGAAAAACGGGCAAAAAAAAAAAAAATAAAGTAACGAGGTTTTTAAGCCAGTTGACTCGCGCGCACTCGTAACGTTTTATTGGCGGCGCGACAGGAACTGGGGGATAGAGGAAAAAAAAAAAACGTCGACAAAATGAAATTAAAAGTATATCTTATGCGTGTTCTCTAGTCATGTGCAGTCAACTGTATAGACCCTGCGAGTCGCGTATAAACGACCTCGTACATTTATTCATTTTTTTTTTTTGTAACTTTGAAAAGGAGACTGGGCCGGGGTGGAGAAGGATCTCGCCGTCGTCGTCGTCCGAGCAGGCGGAAAGGTTCTAGAGCGCGATAAGATTGTCGCGAGACGTGAAAAAAAAAAAAAAGCGAAAATTTAATTAAGCGACCCGTTTGTCGAAACGCGCGCCGCCGTGTTTAATTGCGTTTGACATATTTTACCGTGCGTTTGTTCGCACCTAAAACGGTTTTTATAAACTACTGACTGCTGCTGCTGCTGCTACTGCTTCTATAACAATACTACTGCTACTACTACTAAAACTGCTGCGATTCGGTATCCGCTGCGAGATTGCTTACCGCCGGCGTTTTATACTCGTATACCCCCTTTTCGAGATTTTATAACACTTACTTTTTGTCGTTTTGTTTTTGTGTACGGGCGATAATACGACGACGACGACGACGACGACGACGACTGCTGCTGCTGCTGCTGCTGCCGCCGGAGAAAACGGAATAAACGAGAAAGTATAATATTTGTTTTGTGTACACAAGAAGAGAGCGAAGAGATCTGAACACTTAAACGTTTACACGTATATATGTATAGAGTAATGTGTAAATGCAGTAAACTCAGGATGCCCGTATTATACGTTTGTGTGCGTTCGTATTTGTTTTGTCTAAGGTGACCTATACGCGATTTTGCCGGTTATTATTAAGTGATTTCGTGTTTACACTAATGGATAAACGACAAACGGATTTCGTTTTAGTATTTGTTTATTTATTTAATTTAATTTTTTTTTTTTTTTTACACAACATATACATCTGCGTGATGTTAATTTACCGATAAAAACGTTTACAAAAGAGGTTTGCTCGCGATATGGAAAAACCTCGTCGTCGTCGTCGTCGTCTTCGTTTTATACAAACACTGCGCTATAATACCGTAATAATATTCTCGGTGAACGTAATGTTGAATCGGTGATTCGCCTCCGGCGTTTGTTAAGTATTAATGCGAACAAAATTGAAACGAAAAATGTGATTCGCACTAAAACGATAATTCCGTATGGCGATACGTTGTGTTGCGAAAAAAACCAACCACGATTGCGACATTATTTTATCACAACATCTGAGTAACACGACGTCTAATAAAAACGTATCGACACCGTGTTAGTAGTACTCGTAAACCGAGCATTGCGACGAGCAGAATAGGGTTAGTGTCGCAGACGTCGTATGACCTCCGTTGAGCACATCCGTGCTTGTAGATTCTCTATAAACTTCTTCATTTTGATGTCGCCGATATTTTTATAAAACGCGTTTTTCGTGTTTGGTGGTTTTGTAATGAATCCGAAAGATGAGTAACTTGACGGGTTACGAACCGCGTGAAATGTTGCATTTTCCGAAATGCGAAAAAATCATCACAAACCTCCAAAAAGCTCGTCAAGTTTCTCTTCATTTGGATTCGTTACAAAATCGCTAAGCACGAAAACATATTTCACAAAAATATCGGTGACATCAAAACTAAGAAGTTTATAGAGAATCTATAAATGATACCAATCCTACTGTTTTTCAATGCTCAATTTACGAATAGTATAATCAGTCTCAAAACTTTTTGATTAAACTTCGTAGGTATATTGTACAATATCTTCGGTCCCGGGGAAAAAAGGCCCGAGTAATTAGCTAGTTTTTTTTTTTTTTTTTTTTTTTATATTTTATATTTTGTAATTTCGTCCAATTATATTTTAGTCTAAAACCCGGTTTACACGCATCCGAGTAGCCAAATTCGTGGCCCAGGTATTCGTGCCTCTATCGGATATGAACAGCCTACGAAAATGTTTACATTACACAATTTATATTTTACCGAACTCTAAAAAAATCGAATACAGTGATAAATGTCAGGCCTCAACTATCATTACATTTTCATTTTTTTCGTTTCATTTACATTACAGCTTTTCGTACAAAAATATCGATACTCCGTGTCAACATTTTCTTGATTAAGCGGATCGGATGAGAAGATGAGTTGGCTTGTACGGGTAGTCTGCACGTACGTGGTTTATAATATTATTACTTTTTAGAATTGCATCCATGTCGCGACAAACTCGTTAACCTCGGACGTAGTTACTCAGATAGATATGAACTATCTATAACGGAATCTATAGTTACGAGTTGAAGATAGAAATAATTCGGTAAATGTATACAGTCGTTTCTACAATATTCAATGCTGTTCTTTTCCATTCGCTTTGTAACTCAAATTAAGAGCCTTCGCGACTGCTATACGAAATTCCTACACGGTTCTCTATCTCTAGTGTCTTTAGTTTGTTACAACTAATTATTGCACGCCCTCATATACTTTATATTTTCCACCCTCCTCAAGTCTGCCTCTATCGGTCTCATTCCATTTGGATTTCAATATTAATCCATTGAATTTATTCTTTATGCGTATTCACTTTGCGTCGCATTTAGTTCTTAGGCTTTTAACGTATAGTTTGAAAACCACGGCGCCGCCGGTTCTTCTCTCAGTGTCTTATCATATTACATCTTTTGTACTCTATTTGTCTCTGTTTCCGTATTGATCGCGTACTCTCCTCGATATTTTGTTTTCGAACTGAGACTATTATTTTGTATTAGTTCCCTAGTTAACCTAACGCATTTGCCCGGCCCTGATTTGCCTGATTTGCATGCGGTGTATGAGCACAGGGCCTTCAAACTCTCTAAAGCCCTTTTTCACTCTATAGCAATAAAAATAGTATATTTAAAAAATATATTTTGGTAAAAATGCGCGATTGAATATTTGACAAACAATTATTATTGGACAAAATGTGAACATATTTTTTTATTTTATTATTTTCTTATGTAGGTGCCTTATCATTTTTGCGCTTTTCATGATCAAACGCGTTTTTCTTAAACACGAGAAATATTCTGTTATTCATCACTAACGGCAATCAATCGCGATGTTATAAACCAATTAACGGTTGAAGACTGAAAAAATGATTTTAAAATTAAAATTTTTTAGTGATTTACAAAAATTAACCCCGTATTCAGTATAGACTACCCCCGCCTTTTATAATTTAGTTTTTGGTTTTTTTTTTTTTTTTTTTTTACCCATCTGTATTTATTTAAAAAGGACGTAGAACGGAAATACGCCTCGTAGTTATATTTCTCTTCAAATCAGTCCCCGAAAGCCGGACCATAACAATATTATATACAATACGGCAGCGGATATAGTGTACAGTATATAACTCACTGTGTAGCATAGGTAGTGCCGACAGACGTACACAGAGTATATAGTGTTATATTATTGTTGAAACGTGATTATCGGACTCTATCGAGGGTCGTCGTCACCGAACGATGTCCGAGGACTACAGAAACGAACGCGTACTCGAATAATATGAATTGTCGTCGTCGTCGTCGTTCGATAGAGGTGTTGACACGTGGATAACATAATATTATGTGTGCGTGTGTACAAAAGCTGATACGGCCGGCTTTCATGCCACAAAAGTCGCGGGCCGGACGACCTTTGTCGTGCAGTCACCACGCACACGTGCGGTCAAGCGCCTAAATCACACAAACTCGCGCGCTCTCCGGAGAGAGAGAGAGACAGTGAGAGAGAGAGAGAGAGTGAGAGAGAATGAGAGAGTGAGACAGGGGACATTTGCGGAATGCCAAACAGCCCGGTCCGCGGCGGTTAAAAAACACGGACCGTCCCGAAAGAGCTCGTCCGCGTTAAATCCTATATTATAACGTACGTGTGTGCGTATATATATATACCGGGTGTACGACAGAAAACGTATCCCGACGATAAATCATTTTTTTTATTTTATTTTTTTTTTTTCGTGATTACGCCGCCGCCGTCCGTTTCCTCGGGACGTTATTTTTTCGTCTTGTTTATATATTTATTTTTTTCATTTTTTTTTTTTGCGCAGTATTCTCGTCTCCACTCGCCTTTCCGCGTCGGCGATAATCCCGCGCCGCACAAACGCGTGGAAAGAAAAATACGAAAAAAGACCCCCAACAGGACCCGAGGATATTTTGCGACGCGCACACGCAAACGATAATACGAGATTCCGAAATTGGCGGGCGCCGACCGAATCTGACGACGGCCGGTTTTCGCCTGTAAATGCGTAACGCTTCCGGGGTACATCACTGATATGTGTACGAGTACACGTAAATTGTATACGTGAACGTAATCCCAGATTAAGAGGGGGTTTCAGGGAAGGCCAGATCCCCAGGGCCACCAGACTCCCCGGGCCTCGATTTTTTCCGTATCCAGAGTACGTATATGTATACAGTAAAAACCACTGGTAATTTTTTTAAAAATAATATAAATATTTATTTAAACAATACTTGTGACTTTTGAATTGAGATCCATGCTATACGGTGTCTATACTATTTATTATTTTCCTTCCGTCAAAACATGTTAATTATAGTAAATATTTTACAAAAAAAATGATCAGCCTTTCAACGAGAGCCGTGTTGAACGATTTGGCCCCGGAGCCTCTAAATGTCTTAATTCGGACTTGTGTGTACAAATACTCGAACTGTAAACGGCCCACTCGAAAATTCAATAATGAATATTTATAATCGGGAGGAGCAGACGGTTATGCTGGTATCGGATTTCGCGTAAGTCGTAAAAAAGAAGCTGCCTCCCAAAAATTGCCTAAACATTTCGGAAACTACTAAGCGCGGCATTTTGGAAAAATATGCGTTCGCGGTGAAAATGTTCCGGTCTTTGCACGAATTACGACAGATCCCAGAAGCCTCTCAGAAAATGATTATCTAAACAATTAGCTAAAAAACGTAATTATTTAACGTAAAAATTATTTAAGCCTACAGCGTTATCAACGTTGACGTTGTGCGACTATTTTGTTGTTTTTCGTACTTTGAGCGTTATAAATTGAAATCAAATATTTTTCGACCGACGGTCGAAATCCAGTATAATATTATTATTGTGATGACAGAGTACAACGGTTATCTGCAGCAGTTTAAATATTTACGCGCGAACACATTTCGCGACCGTGAGACCTCTTGCTTTTTTCTTTGTTCATTATGGACTTTTCGGATTAAAAAGGAAAACGTTTACATAATATTGTATCGGACTGCGCCGGAACACGTAATTTTATAATACACTATTACGTCGAAAATACAATAAAAAAATTACCCCCGAAAAATGTGTATTTATCCGTCGTCGGTAAAGAATTTTTTTTAAGCGCGTATACGTAATTCATGCGAACAGGGTGTGCCAGATAGTGGCTCGCGTAGAATAGGGGAGGTCGGGGGTTGTATTCCTCTCCACCATTGGCTTGAAAATACAAACAAATATTAGTCGTCTAATATCAAAATGCCAATCAATTTCTAACAAGTTACGCGAAGAATAGTTTGATGTATTAATTAGAAATTGGCATTTTTTGGTCTAGTCGGGTAGCGAAGACGACTTAACGATTTATTCGCGATTCTCAATCGCTACGTCCGCTATCGTTGAAAATTCCCGGGCATGCCACTGGCCTGTCAGGCTTGCCGCGGCACAGCCCGTGACCCGTGGTAGACTGAAAAAGTAATCTAAAATCTAATCTGTGCTTTATTCAATAAAACGCTAACCCGCGAGATATAAACAATCGTCATAAGGAATAACCCGCAACAAATCAAAACAACCAGCAACCACCAACATACTGTGATAATATTATACTCCTCATCGCCACCTTAGGTTAGGTTCGTTAGCAATGATATTATGTTTTTTTTTTTTTTTGTCACGCGCAATCATTTTTTTTTTTATGATGGTTATCTATATGCTGAGATTTTTTTCGGGGGTGACACCCAAAACGCCACACCCCGCCAGTCACATCGCCGCCACTGATCTTGCCCGTGGCCGCGCGCGCACCGATATTCGCGAACCCGCTGCAGGCCGGACCCGCGCGGCCTTTTTAGCCGTACAAAAACCGTTGCGGTTACGGCGCCGCGGCGTTTGTAAAAAGGTTTGTAAAAACGATGAAAGATGACCTCGTAGTTGTCGTCGTCGGTCGCGGTAATTGATGCGTTTCGACCCGGACGCGGTAATGTAATAATTTGTCACCGCCGCCGCCGGTCAGACCGCGCGCCAAGGACCATTAATCAAGAATGTCGGTCCGACGGCCGGGAGGGAGGGGTGATGGCGTGAAGGAGCGGGCGGAGACGGACCGGGAAATCCTGGCAACAGGACAACGCGCCCGGCGACGTTAATCGCGCGCGAATAATTAAAATCATAACGACAATAAAACACCCGGCGAGGTAAGGACGAGGGGAGGGAAAACACTGTCTGCGGGCCGTCCAGTTTTTAACGACCCTTATAAACACCGTCGCTATTCGAACCCTACTTCGCTCCTTGCCCCCTTTTCCTTTTTGAATAATTCGCTGTTGTCAAACAAATCGCAAGCCGCCGCGGCGGTTAACCGACAATGTTATTATTTACAATGTGTTCGAAACGCGCCGAGAAATCCGCCGGAAATTCCGACGACAATGATGCGCGACCTTTGCGCGTCCGGAATACCTTTCGGGCCGGATATTATAAAATAAAAAAAAAAAAAATAATAACGAAAAAAAAACAAAAGGACATAGTTCGCGCGACGGTTAGGCCTCACAGTTGTAGGTGAAAAGTCGGAAAGGTATAGAGGGGAATTTACGTCCGTACACAACGACATAAACAATCGCTAACGAAAAACGGTTCGGAGGCGAAGTATCTTAATTATACGTATACATGTGTGTACATTTTTCCGTTTTGTTTTTTTTTTTTTTTTAGATTCTTAGTGGAGCGACGAATATATTGATTTTACAATGATGTTTATTATTTATTCGTTTTTTCTGTGGACATTTTTTCTACCAGCAATTTTGCTCCGATTTAAAAGTGTAGCACTGCATTTCTGAAGAGAAATAGGACTGGAAAAGTATTTTCAAGAGGACATTTTTTGATTTTACCCAATACATGAAATAATGGGAAAAAAATGAAAAAAACCGGGAAAATGTACGAAATTTAGATATTATAGTTAAAAAATATTACGGCCCTTTATTACGTTTTTTTTCCAATCAATATGAAAACCGCTCGGAAAATCAAACAAAAAACTTTCTCTTTAAACTACCAGCCAGACGGAATTTCTTTCCAGAAAAGATACTGCACCTGAAAATCGGAGCGAGATTTCTGATAGAAAAGTGAAATCGAATTAGAAAAAAACCATAATAATAAATATCATTGTAAAACCGATAGATTTCTCGGTACGCTCCGAATTTAAAAATAAAAAAAGATTCCGTTATATTTAGAACATTTTTTTTAAAAAAATCAAACGATTTCGTTGACACGCGATTGTTATTATGTATACAATTCATCGGGATTCGAATTATCGGGTCCCGACCTTGTTTTATTATATTGATGTTATCGTGACACTTTTTTTTTTTATTGGTTTTTTGTCCTGTGTTTTCTTGAGATCTGCGGATAAACAAAACGTTCACGTTCGTATACGTAAAAACGCGGAAACAATTAGAAATTCGTTTCAAGTTCCAGTATACAATATTCTAATGTAATACTGCTGTTCATAACGAGTATACTGAATCTGCACGAATCTAAAACGTATCGTAGTACTATTATACTACACGGAGATAATATGTATGTTTTTTTATGCGCGTAACAGAGTCAAAAAAAAAAAAAAAAATCATTAATAATATTCTAAAAACGTAACGTTTTTTTTTTTCCGTTTAGTTTATTGTTTTACATCGCGTATAAAATATACGACCTAACTTTAAAAAAAAATATATATAAATTTTTTGGTTTTTTATTTGCGACTCTTGAACAATAGTGCGGTAAAAACTAAAAATACAAACCGAAAACCTACCGCGCCGCAGTTTTAACTTTGTATCGCGTATTTTGTCCGCGTACGCGTAACATTACAACAAACTTGGCGCGGTTTTCCATTCGAAATGTTTTTTATATTTTTAAAATTTGATATCGTATAATAACAATAATGAATCGACTAAAAATGAAATAACGTTACGCGTGAATATTTCAAACGTTTCGAAAAATTCGATTATCGAACGGATTTCACGTTTTCCTTTACCGGTTTCTGCATCATGGCATCTGAAGATCGCAGTGGCGCATAGTTACGATTTTGTACTGCAGGGCGACGGATAATTTGCTATAAGTAAACGTCGTATAAGAGCCACCCCATACCCTTCCCTCTTTTCCACCATACAGATCTATATGTATTAAATTCACGATGTACCCACCGTCAAATCTATTACTGGTTTTGACTAAGATGTGTTTTTTTTTCCTTTTAAAAACAACTCTTTTGGTAAGCATAAAAAATTCGATTTTTCCATGCCGTAAATTTGATACGCGAACTCTTCTCCCGACGGTACGTATCATCAAATATTTTCCCGTCTTGTTCTGCAGCGGTTTTTTTTTTTTTTTTTAGAGGTGTTTTTCCGCGCTGCTTTATGTTATATATTAGTTAATTGAGATTCCGCGTCCCGTTTGTTGTAATCCTCTCTTTGTAATATTTTGTTCTTGCATTAAAGGAGAATGTTTCGATGTACCGGATATTTTTAGTATGCGCCTTTTGAAGTACATGCTTCTGCATAGCTTCCGCCTTCTCTACCGTCTGCAATCTCCACCGTCCTCAGCGTATGTAAACCCGTATCCAGCCTTATGTTTTCATTTTATTGCGATATTATTATAGCAATATGGTTAATATGGTTATTATACGAGCAATATACACCGTTATCCGTCGCTGTCACTTTTTTTTTCTTTTAATTACAACGCTATTTTTCGTTATCTTTTTTCGGTGTTCGGGTTGTTGCAGAAAAATAATTGAATAATAATTTGTTATTATTATTATTATTATTATTATTTTTTTTTTTTTTTGAGGAACGATTCGATGTATAAAAAAAACCTTAACAAAGGGCGCGATTGAAACACGAGCACTCGGAACAATACGCGTACGTTACGGCGATTGAAACACATTTAATTGACATCGTGCACGTCGCTACAAACAGGTATATTATAACACAATGGCACGGGACATTACAAAAATAATGATAATAATAATAATAATAATAGAGGGGATGGTGAACACCAAAATTAGCAACCCTAAAAGTACCCGATAAGTTTTTTTTTAATAGTATCGACTTATTATGTTTTTATCCGAGTATTTCATGGTTAATAAGCAAAACGAAATACGGATTACCTACAGACAAATAGCACGTATGCGTGTGTGTGTTTGAAAAATAAAGCCACGACACATTTTCGTGTGTCATTTACGAGTGTCGTGTAAAGCAATGTTTCTCAACTTAATTTACTCACGGAACCTTTTCGGGAACTTGTATATTTGGCGGAACCTCCATTTTTTTTTTTTTCGCAACCACAAACCGGAGACATATTTTTTGGATACTCATATGAGTGGGCAGTCTAAACTTCCGCAAAATGTTTGTAGCTAATCACTTTCCATGGCATTCTTGAACTCCTCAATTTTAATTATAACAAATAATCAAATCGAAAATGTTGTTTAATAATTTATTTTTTCCCAAAATCCTCAAAGCGCCCTTGGTGGTTCACGGAACCTTTGGTTTCCGCGGAGCACCAGTAGGGAAACACCGGTGTAAAGGACCGGATTGCAGGGGACATTGTCCTCCCGTGGGTCTGCGGTTGCGTCTGTGATTTTAGCACCTCTAAAATCGACGATCTAGTGGCGCTTATACGCAACAACGTAATGTACGCACTTAACCGCGTATGCACGTATTTTACCATGGTACGCACGTATGACTACGTATCAGATTGGTATGTATATTCTATTATTTTGTTCGTCACGCGTAGGCTTTTCTCTCGTCTTGTTCCCCGTCTCATCGCGCGCGGCGATCTCTTTTCTTTTTTTCCGTCGGATATAGAAGCGGCGAAAAAAGGCCTAAAAATCAAATTATACGTAACCGAGGCCGGCGGGTTTCGTGGATATATTTAATATCGCGGGAGCAAAACATTGCGCGCATAATGTGTATACGTATATTATCCGAATCCGAAGGGGGATCGCTGCTGAGCCCGCGGGCTCCGCGTCCTATATAAACACGCCAGTTTATGTTGCGTATATTATTATTATTATTATTAAAATATGTGTTCGCCGCGTTCTGTGACAAGTGTACTCGCGACTGTTTTTTTTTATCAAGACGGCTTTTCGGCGCGATTTAGCATTGTGTCGGCGCACACCCCGTGTGTACCGCGGTCCGTAATATAGCTGACGGGATATTATTGTATGCGCGATCCCTCGGTACGGGTCGCGAACCAAAAACACGTCATCACCCAGGCGCGTGTATAAGGGGGGAGTAGATGTTCAAACCCTCTTCGAAATTTCATGAAAATTATGATTGAAAGTAGATTTTTAATAATGTGGTCTGCGCAGTCAATGAGGAAGATTTATACAGTTTTGGTTTTATTTTTATTTTATTACTAATAATAGTATTATATTGTTAGTGTTGACATTTTTAATGTTTTGTAGTTTTCCTGCTTTTAGAAAATTTTATCTGACACGGCGATATTGCATAGTCCACGTTATCATCACTTAGGTTGAATTCATTAAAAGATATATTAAATGTAAAATATATAATACCTATAGAATGTATTGGGTGTAGGCGTCAAAATGAATTGAAAATAATCGACTCGACTCGACTCGACTCGAAATTAACTCGTAGTTCGTTTACGAAATAACGTAAAAAAAAAAACAAAATTCAAGTAAATAAAAAAAAAATCAAAAACTTATAAAGATATAGGCACCTATTAAAATATTTAAAATTAACTTTACTTTTAAACTTTTAACTCGTAAACTTCGCGTATGTGTCATACTTATGTCTCCAATTATAAAAAGTAACAAGTACCTGTACCATTATAGTATTGTAGGTCATATTAAGTAAATCCTAAGCAATTTCCAGCGTATTTTTTTGGAACGTTCATTATACTAACAATATTCCTAAGTTTATCCAAATGCCCCTTGCGATAGACGTCTGCAAATCAGGTGTTTACGGGCGTGATCACTGTTGTAGATGGAAAGTTGGGAAGGTAGGATATAGACGAGGGTTTGATGTATACCTGTACGCGACGATTAACCATTGCTAACGAAAAAACGATTCTGAACGGATTTCGGTTGATAGTGTTGCCCAGTCAACAATATAGGTATATGACATATCGCGGTAAAATAATTGCGTCGAACATTTTCTTTAATAATATTTGTTTAATATTGTACCTATTTTCCCGGTCATTCCCGTTTATCGGGTAATCTCCTGGGAAAATCAAAAAAACGACCTCCCTAAAGTACTGGCCCGGCCAGATTTCCTTTTGGGAAAAATGCCATCGTTGTGAAAAGGAAGCGAAATTACCGGTAGAAAAGTTGTCCGCAGGACCGCTAAGAATCTGAAAACACTAACACGCATCGCAGTAAAACTGGATCCCTCGCTACGGTCCGAATCTAAACGGGATACCGACAAGCGAGTAATGTCGCGCGACATATTATTATAAGTGGGGCACGGATGTTGTTGCATTTGCAACTTTCTTTCCGCCTTTTCAGCTTATTGCCAAGTAATTTTTAAACATGTTTTATGCAAGTCAGAATTCAAATGCGGAAGTTTCAAGTGCGTTGCAATTTTGCTGAATTCGCTCATTTACACAACTGTTTTAGCATTAGTCGACACCCGACGGCCGTCACAAAATCGTATAATGGTATCTTATCTTTTATTTTGATTGTTTCAAGTTGGTAGCTGGTATTACGCGATACAATGGAATTACACTAATTCCGTGAAATGTCAGGCACATTTGACCGTTATAATCAATTTTCAGTCACCCCGTGAATTTCGACCGATCGCGTTCAGTTGGGAATATGCCGAAAACTAAGCCGCTGTTGTACGAAATAAAAAGATAGAGAACCGTTATATTTCATTTGAATTTTTAACGGTTTTCGCGCGATTTCCGGTGTTTCACTACTACGGCGTCCGTGCTCCGATCGTCAGTACTGTTGTTGTATCGGGCCCGCGGACCGACGGACGACGCGCGGAACGTCGGCCGGCAATGAATGAAAAGAAAACGGATAAACGAATAAATAGAGCTCGACTTTGCATGCGCGGGGCACGGCGGCGAGGGCGAAAACCGGGAGCCATGGGGTGGGGCGGAGGCGGCGGCGGCGCGCGCGTAAAAAATGCGCCCCGGGGCCGGGGGGGGGCCCGCGCGAACGCGAAACACGATAATAACACGACGGTATGATAACGACGATAATAAACGGTAAATAGGCCGTAAAAATAGCCGCGCGCGACCGACCCGGCGTGGGGGAGGGTCTGGGTACCCGCCACCCGACCTGACCAGCCGCCCCCGGGGCCCGTGCGCGTTCTCTCGCCGGCGGTCGCGCGCACGCACCGCGCGCGGTCGCGTGCACGGCCGTTCCCCGACCCTCCGCCGACGCACCTCCCTCTTACCCACCCACCCCCCCCCTCCNCCCACCCCCCCCCCCCCTCCCCGCCAGCCCTTTGCGCGTACACACACATACGGGCCCGCGTGTACGTGTAATAATAACGTATTTTTGGCGGCGGCGTGATGTCATCATCCATCAAGTCGAGATTTTAATAACAGCGTCCCCCCCCTCCGCCGCCGCCGCCGCCGCCGCCGCCGTAACCGCTATACCGCCGACATTATAACCGGCGCGCGGGTGCTTCAGACCACATAAATTAACCGAGAACGAGTAGTAACGACGGCGGCGAGTGGAAAATCCTCCGGTCCAAGAATTTCACCGGGGAGGCGCCCATAAATATCGGTGTACTCCTTGTAGCCGCGCGCGCGCGCGCCCGCGTATATTACGCCCCTGCCGGCCGTCCTGCTGCCTCCCGCCCGCATTCTGCCGCGGGGACGCCCGGGCCGGAGCGAGACATTTGTAAAAAGGCCTTGTATTTTATTTCGTCATCGGCCCGCGCGCGCAATATGAGGTCCCGCCGCCGTTATTTATCATCCCCGGCGAATACCTTCGCGCGTATATATAAAAACCGACAAAAGTCTCTGCGAAAAAATCGCCGGAATGATAACTCACTGCCGCTGCGGGCAACGTATATAACGAGAACGGCGACCTACTGCGCCACCTCCCCGTTGCACTCCACTCCCCTCCGCCCCTCCGGGCCGCCGTACGTATAGCCGCGCGCTTAGCAGTTCGCTAACCCGCGACAAAAGGGCCGAGAAAAAAAAAAAAAAAATGAAAAAAATGAAAATACAACACATAAACTGATTACGGCCGTGCCACTTAATCATTTCGGGGTTTTATGCCCCCGCGAGCGCTTATACGGTATAACGACGAAATAGTAAAAAAAATAAAAAATAATAATAATACATAAACAAAAAAAGCCATCGTTCAAGTTTTATATTACAATAATAATAATAATATAAGTGACTTTTAACGTAACCCGCGCGTGTATAAACGCTCGTAAATCATCCGAAATGAACGTTCGCGATTCGCCGCGCCCCGCGATAAATTAAGTAAATTTTCCGTTACTCCCGCGCGATCTTTCCGTACCGAAATACAGTCTGCGGGCGGACTCCGGGCGTCGCGGTAAATCTTTGGTCCCGGAGAAGAGACGACCGGCTCCAGTCGATTTCCCCGCGGTTATCGATAAGAGCGAATTACATTCGGAAAATCGCTGAACGACAGGATATTACGACCTGCGTTCGCGTTGCGTGCCGAAAACATAGCGATTTTCGTCGACAACCGAGGTGGTTTTTTTTTCTGACAGAGTCGCGACTTGCGCGTGCCTTTAAAATATGTCTACATTATTAACGGGTATAATAATTTCGTCTCGATACATTTTTCAATAATAACATTGAGAGACGGGCGTGCACACAAATAATGTGTAAATGGCAATCGCATTTACTTAAAAATGCAATCACTTGATCTTTGTGAAAATTCAAAAATTATTTTAAATCGGCCCAACCTAATAAACGCGTGACGTTCTACGACGTTCGGAATTCGAATACGGCGAGGGAGTTTAGGGGTTTATCCCCCTCTACCGTTGGCTTAAAAATACAAAAAAATATTAGCGCCCTAACCGAAATGATAATATTTCAGTCAAGCAACAAGGAAAAGCTCGACGCATCGATTGGAAATCGGCTTTTTTTTAGGGTCTATAGTCGGATAGAGAAAACGATTTCACGATTTATTCGCGAGATTCTATTATTTGCTACGTCCCCTCCCGTTGGAAATTCCTGGGCACGCCACTGTAATCGAATATACACTTTATAGTCGCTTATTAAATTATAACTTTAGACCGGAAAACAATTAATTAATAACGAATTACGCGGGACAAAATTAAAATTCGAAACGAGGCGATTCCGGCCACCCGGGACCGGGCAGAAATACGGGCACAACAAGCAGCAAGGCAACAACCGTGAAAAACGTGGGAAAAACGGGAATACTGGTACAATATTAAACAAATATTATCAAAGAAAATACATATTGCATATTATTACGTGATTGTTTTACCATAGTATGACGTGTATATTGTTGACAAAACAACACTATCGACCGAACTCCGTTCAGAATCGTTTTTTCCGTTAACAATAGTTGATCGTCGCTCACGGGTACATACATTAAATTGCCTATAACAGAGGCTGCATCCAGGCTTTTTTTTTCATTTTTTTTTTTTTTTCAATTCAACCGCGAACCGTACCCACTCGCCGTGTCTAAGAGTATATATTATTACACTCGCTCTTCATATTATCTACGGTCACCCGGTTGATACCGGCCTAAACCCAATGACATCATACACGTCTGCCGAAACTCGAAATCAAAATCTCAAGAACCGTTCGAATATCGAGTGCTAATCAAATTCAACAGTAAAATATTATACACACTTCGGGTTATTGTTTTCCTTCGGATTGGATTCTCTTATCTAATCCGGCAGAGTAAATAACAAATCCGATATACGGTAATGTTAATATGTATAAATATATAATTTTTTTGTTTTTTTAAGGACAACAGATTTGCATTGTATAAATTATGGCCCGAACACATTCTGCACGAGTCGCCGCGTGTTGTTGTTGAGGGGTTTAGTCGAATAACAATCGACGACTGCGGTACTATGTATACGATTATTGTACAATTCAAATACAACGAGCCGATAATGATAAAGTCGAATTTCTTTTACACGTGATTATTGTTTTTTCCACTTCACGTTTACACTCCTTGTTCGATTACACGTATGATGTTGAGTTGATTAACACGTTCGCTGTACAAATTCAAAAAAAAAAAACCGGACGTACACGCCGTACCAAAAGTAGGCCACTGTAGCGGACGGAACGTTTGGAAGGTGTATGCAAGGCGTAGGGAAATTTATCGGTATTTATCCGATCAAAGCGACGGCACATCGTTTCAAAACGATTCTGAACGGGACTCGGCAGTCCGATAAGGTTCTATAGTGTTGTAACGGTGTATATAGTGTTCGCCGTCGCCTTGTAGTCAATAAGGTAATCGACAATTCCATAACCGAATACGTAGCGCCGTATGGTGCCGGTCTACGATTCTGAGCGAAACTCGTTTCCTCGGAAAATGTATTATTGGCTATTTACACGACGTGTGTTTTATTACGTCCATAAACGAATTGTCTACCAGAAATCTCGCTCCGATCGAAAACTCTATTAGAATTGTGTCGTGGCATTTTTGATCTGCAGGTCGGTGCGTTGATTTTTGATTTTCAATGTAGTTTTCTCACGGGAAACACCGACAATTTCGTACGCGGATATTGAAGATCTCGACGACAAGGGAAAATTGAATACTCTACTCAGAATCGTGTTTCGTTAGCAATGGTTTATCGTTGCGCAATACGGACATAAATTAAATGACACGCTTTTAGTTTAGTCACCGGCGAATATATTTTGTTGCATTTTTATAAAAAAAAAACCTCTGTTAACACCATTATTTATGGTCGGTTAATAATTACGGTTTTTTTTTTTTTTTTGCAGAATAATATTACTTTTAAATTATTGCATTTTTATCATCGCTACTATTTGTACAGAAGTTTTTGTTTTGTACGATTTCGTTTTAATCGTGTTTTTTGCTTATAATAATAATTGCATTAAGTTTCGTAAAATTAATTTTTTCACAAACGCTGAGTTAAACAAAAAAAAAAATGTACATCGTCGTCACCGTAATATAATGGCTCGTAAAAAACTTGTGTTTTTTTTTGTTCTTTCGACGTTTTAAGATTAATTAGTTATTATGATTTGTTTTTTTTTTTCGCAACTCTGATGTCGTTTTCCCAGCGAGACGACACCGCGATGGTTCTTGTGCTGAGAGCGTTTCTCGATAATCGTCGAAGAGAAAATTAACTATCCGCGATCCTTTTCGTTACCGGATGTATTTTTTTTTTATCTCCCTGTTTCGCAATAAAATATAATACAGTACTTGGCATTTTAATTTAAACGCGTATCTCACGACCGAAAGACTTTCTGACGTACTATTCACTATATATTGTATAATATTATAGCGTTTTGCAATTTAGCGTTCGATACAGTTTCTCGAGAACTGCTATTATAATTGAGAACTATAATGATTATAATGAGAATTAGAATTATAATTAGAATTATAATGAGAACTATTATTATAATTGCCGTCGTAAAATTACATCCCGTATCCCGGCACATAAAATATTCAAAATTTCGTACTACACACATGGCCCCAAATCGGTCAGATCTAAATAAAATAAATCAACGCTCTAAAAACCATCACCAATGCTTATATGGACTTCCTCCTTCAACCAATAACACTTAATATAAATTAAATAACAATGCGTATGAATACACATAAATATACATTTTTCAAACAAACTCATTCGTTTAAATAAGTCTGATGGATAAGCGTGTACCCACTTTATAAATATGTAACAAAAGTTTTTCAAATATGTTATAGAAAAACAACGCACGATTAATTCGCGAAAAACAGAAATTAATTGTTTGTAAATAGAAACGTTTTTGAATGAAAAATGTACGATTCGACAGGACATATTGTGTTGTATAGCGTTTCGTTAATAGAAGTTTGTTAAATCGAGGTGTCGCTATATTCGAGTACTTACCGTTCGCTTTTATTAAAAACGCGTCCATTGTCAAGTTCGCGGTTTAAAACGTAGTAATAAAAACAAAAAAAAAAAACAAAAAACAAAAAAAAAAACTTCTGCTAAAATCTAAACTAGTCTAAACTATAAGGAAATACTAAGGTGATAGGCCGTGATAGCGTTAACGGCGTGGCCGTACGGACGTACGATAATCGCAGTGACTAAAATATACTGTACGGTGTTTGGTTTGTAAAATTATATTTTGTGACAATAATAATACTCGCGGCGGCGGCTGTGGCAGTGTCGCAGCAGCGGGTTGTTCCTAGATAAACACACCGGCGGCACGCTACCGCCGTCGTTCACCAAGCCGGCCAAGCTGATAAAAACAAAAATAGTTACACTAAAAAACAATGAATACTGATATGTAACGGCACACGATTATTGTTCGCTGTGCGTCTGTCTATGTGCAGTGTAGATAATATTCAAAATGTAATTCGACGAAACATCGTTAAAATAAAAAAAAAAAAAAACGCGAAGCTATAAAATCATACACAATATTAAAACGGTTTGATTCGAACAACACACTTTTAAATTTCGTACTGCACACATCGCTTTTCGTACTACGTGGCACACACCGTGCAATACGCACGATTTTTAGGGGCTGCGGCGTGTACTTGACCAAGGACTTCGCCGTTCTCCGAATCCCTAACTTGTTTTCCTTTTCCGGGAAATATGTGATTATACACGACTGGCTGCTATAATACTGTCGATCTCGAAATTAGAGTGTTTTCCGCGCGACGTAAAAATCGTTGAGATTTGAAATCGTTTAAACGGAACGCCCCTCAGTTCCGGTGTGTAGGGCCTAGGGAATTTATAACGTATACGATTGAACATGCAAATAAAAACGATCGTCGTCCGGTGAATTTTCGGTTCCCGAGTGTCGTGAAGAAGTTTTGGTTATAACCCCCGCCCCCACCTCCCAAAAAAAAAGTGTGGTTTTTTCACGGAAAACGCTTTTTTTCGATTAGTTAAATTGCTCCGTGTTTTTCGTGGATTGCGTTAAAAGTTACGTTATTTTAAATGTTTGTCTAGATTCCTCCCTGGCAGACTTTCTGAAAAATGTCTATAAAAGACTGACAGCAAAATATGACGATGACACATCGGTTGATGTATTATTTTTATTGATCGCTGCTAGGTTATCTCGGATGCAAAGGGAAAAAACACAACTAAAACCTCACAGTTTGAGGCGCACATAGAGGGATGCCAGGGGGCGCTTAGCACCCCCAGGCTTCAAATTATTCCCCCCCCCGACTAATTTCTCTAAGTAATTTATTTCACTATTTCACCAATCATTTGTAAATTATTGTGGTTTATTGCTTTGGATAAAATATTAATTTTCTTCCGTTACAAATAGTTCACGAATTCACGAAATTACATAGCGAAAATTTGCAGTACCTGTCGAATAGAAAATTCCATCTCGTATAAAATTAATTAGTTATGTTATTGATTATGATTTTTTTTTTTTTTAATAATTTCGAATACATAACAGATTGTGTAAACGATCTATTTTTGTATAAACTATACACAGTTTAGTTGCTTAAAATAAATAAATTAATAAACAGAATGGCGATTATATTAACATGTATACAATTTCGAATTTATAATTAACACTATTAATTTGTCTATGAACAAGTATAATTAATTGTAGTTTTGATTTATTATACTTGTATGAAAAATTTAAAATTATTGTAATGTAGTTTATTGTAGTATTAGGGGTATGCGGGGCTCCCTGATGATAGCTCCCCGCGGATACGTGTACCATGAAATATTATTCTAGTACCCCCTAAATTTGGGCGAATGAAAGTTTCCGCACGAGATATCGCAGGTAAAAGTCACCCACGGGCGTGCATACGTTCTGACGCGAAAAATAATAAACCCGTACGGGGAAGTTCCGCCACGAATAAATACATCTACAACTAAATCCTCGTTTATTTTGAATATATTAGGACGATGATAAAAATTTGTGTTGAATTCGGAGTGGAAACTTTCACAAGCATTCGTTGTAAGACTTCTATCTGAAATATCAATAGTCCAAATACTAAGGGGGGGGGAGGAACGTATTGTCATCATCTATGTAATTAGTCACTAAATAATCGCACAATTCGTTTTATTTTATTATTTTCCGGTTTTTCAGTCAAGAATATAACAAATACAAAACAATCACAAACTTCTATTGGATCGAGGAATGATAAACCCAATATATGTACCGGCCACTTTTCTAGTTCGTTATTTACAATATTAAATTCTTGTGCAAAACCTATAGGCTTTGAATTGTACGACTCCAGCTTGGCCCAAATGGATGCGTCATTCTCATATTTATGCTGTCCGGAAAGATAGTATTAATTGCATGGTGCATTGATAACTCAAAGTCTAACACAAACTTATTTAGGTTTATTCCAACTTTATACATTTTTTTAATAATTCAATATAATATGTTTTGAATGAATTATCCGGTAAAAAAAAAAAAAAAAAATGAAAACGATTCTGTATAATAATTATCATTTCTGTTCGCGTCGGAATTTACGAGCGGATATACTTGTTTTTCGTGTCGGAACTTACACATGAATCTACTTCCCCGCCATGTTTCGCGTGGGAACTTACCGAGCCCTCTAAATTCACACCTAATGTGTGCCGAATACGCCTCGGACCGTTTTACCGGGCTCGTCTCGGAATTGGTTTTTTTTCTATTCCGTCGCGGTCGGACATACGAGACCGACGACGAGCGCCCGATACGATATTATTATTGCCAATTCGGTATTGACATTGCGTCGAAAAACGCAACTCGACGCCGTCGGTGCCCGGTACACATGACCGGGCGTGTAGATACCTACAAAGTATAATCTTATAAATGCGCGGAAAATCGTAGACGCGTACGCGATGAGATGTGAATGCAATAAATTAAATTAACGTGCACAAAGAAGTCCGCGCTACAGCGGCGTAACGTCGTTACTGTCCGGATATTACAACTTCACCCTTCGTGCGGTGTATACAATATTGTATATATATATATATACGTATAGGTAGGTATATAAGACGCGCCGTAATAAAAATAATAATAATGTATACCCGTATAAAACGAGCGAGTTTAAACTGCGACAAAATTGACGTTTTTTTTTCTCCAAAAGTCGACGCGTAAACCGCGACAAAAATATACATATATACAGGACCCTCCCCCCCCCTCATTTTTGGGCCCATGTACTAAATGTTTGTCCGGGCCCTTTATAAGACTTCCGCACAATACAGTTCACCATAAATTATTAAAAATTAATATATTCATAAACATTTTTATAATAACGGTGTTTTTTTTTTTTTATTACAATATTATAAAAATGAAAACAAAAAAAAAGGGAGCTAAGATGCTATAGGTATAAAAATCGAACTATTCTAATCGAAAATCGTCACAATCAATTACTGGCGATACGGAAGATCCAAGCACGATAATTTCTACAGGTAATCAATGGTTAACCCGCATTTTACAATATCGAAATGACTAAATATATATATGTATATATATATATTATCATAAAATGTTATTTTATAATTTTATTTAATAATATTTTTATAATATTATTTAATATCAAAATAAGTATTTCAATTAAAATTTTAAAAATATCAAATTCATATCAAGGGACCCTAAAATAGCTGGGGCCCCCGTATTCCAGGTCCAACAGCCCCCCGGTGCGGGGTCCTTGGCTATATGGGTATAACCTATGTAACGTAAACAGTATATTCATTATTATAATTTACAATCGGAACGCGACGAGTGTAATATAACCAAACCTATACGAGAAGTATATTGAATTAAATAGATACTGACACACTTCGCACAATGCACTGCGCAGCCACTGTTACACGCGAGAAATTGAGAAGGTAGAGAGAAAATTTAATATAATATATATCCCCGTATACACGACGATTAACCGTCGCTAACGAAAAACGATTCTGAGCCGAATTCGGTTAATAGTGTTGTTTTGTCAACAACATAATATACAAGTATATCACCTTATGGTGAAATAATCACATACGCATTATACATTTTCTTTAATAATATTTGTTTAATATTGTACCTATTTTCCTCCGTTTATTCCCGGTTTTTCCCATTTGTCAGGAAAACTCTTGAGAATATCTTGAAAATAACATCCCTAAAGTGCCACCTCAGTCAGATTTCCTTTCAGAAAAAGTACTATAACTAGAGTAAAATAAATGGAAAAAATATTGTTTATAGATAAAAAAATAAACATCATTGTAAAACCAATAAATTCCTCGCTCTGCTCAGAATCACAATCATACCGAATAGGAAATCGTAAAAATCAAAAACTTACGAAATCGGAAATCATAAACATTACTACTGAGCTATCTAAAATAGCCTGCGGTCTCTTTAGAGTTTAGATACTCACTTATGTCTCACCCGGGTTTTCGTTGAGAACCGGCGACCGTTACGACCTTAAGATTTTCGATTGGTCCCGCAGATCGTGGTCTTGATATCGGACAGCAGACAATATTATTATACAAAGACGGACTATGTTTTGTAACGGANCGAGTATTAGGGAACCTAAGATATGGACGGGGAATTTAATGCATATCTGTACGCAACGATTAAACTTTGCTAACGAAAAACGATTCTGAGCGGAGTTTGGTTTACACATGTTTTGAAAGGCCGTAATATTTACAATTTTAAAACAATACATTTTGTACATTTTCGCGTTTTTCTTTAGTTTTTTCTGTTTTTACGTTTATCTATATAGCAGCGTGTGCACACAAAGGCACCCACGGGGAGGTGCCGGTGGTAGCCATAGCCCCCCTCCCCGCTATTTTAGTTAATATTAAATATTAATTGTTTTATTACTTGCATGGCTTAAGTATTTAAGCTATGATTATTTGTAAGTTGTAAAATAAAGTCTATACGTTTGACTTTGGCTCCCCTCAGTTTATATTTCTGTGGGCACCCTTGTGTATAGACGTTGACTTTTAGAAAAAGATCAAATTTGTCACAGTTTACCGTCTTCCAATAAAACAGTGTACACCGCACGTTTCTTCGCGTAATTTCATACTATAAAAAAACCTTTTTTTTTTTTTTTCAAATAGAATTATTATTTTTTTCTACTATTGGTACAAACTGATTCGATAATAATGTACGTAGGAAATAGGTATATATACAGTGAGTTGCACGTAAAGTGCATTTATACAATATTACAGATTTACCATTCGGGACGAAATGACGTTTAAAATGAAAAAAAAAATAATATCTCCTCTCCGTTTTATTGGCGTAAAAAAACGATTTTATTGCGTTTCTATAAGCGAGTGTCTACAAGAAAATAATATTATATTAATAGGTACGGTACCAATTTTTAAAAATTGTCTTGGATTTTGTAAAATTTAAAAATTATTTTTAAAATTTGAATGATACCCGATATTTAGAGAGAAGAGATGTGGAACCGTTTTTATAAAGAAAAAGGATTTCACGGAAACTGCAGGGATGACTTTGTCAATATAACATTTTCCTACTATTCCGTAACCCATAATTGACCGCACTGAAATCAGATTTATATCTCATTTGATTTCAAATAATGGCGTAAAAAAAATGATTAAAAAAAAATTTTAAAATTCGTTGAACATCGGTTAAAGATTCAGTACAAAGTCCGATACATGAAACGATATTATATGGATAATAGTTAACTATCCCCACAAGAGACGGATAGTGAAAATTACAAGAGTGCAAATGTAGTGCCGTTATCGCGACAGTGAAACTGAACGTTATTAGCGCGTTTCCGCAGTGACTATCACGCACGACGACAATCGATAGTGTAGTATATTTGGTGAATTTCACGACTGTTACGATAGAAACACTATCCGCGTGTGGCGACCGGGCTCAGTACATAACTACCGCGATTCCGGACTTCGAACTCGAAATGGTGGGGGGGGTGGTGGTGGTAAGGGGGAAATAATACGTTTTATTAGTGGCGTATTATTATTGTCGTGTGTGCACTCGTATATAAATATATATATAGGGTCGGCGCAGAAACGATAAAAGAAACGATCATCGCGAAAACTAAAATAAATCGGTTGGAGAGCAAAAGAAGAGAAAAAAAAAATCGAAAAAAAAAAAAAGAGAGAGAGAGAGAGAGAGACAGAGTGAGAGAGATAAAACGAGAGCAGAGCAGAATAAAACGACAACAAACGAAATAATTGAAACTACCTTTTGTTGTTAGGCAGGTATATACTGGACGTCGGCTTCCAATTCCGACGACTAACACAATGGGTAGATGCATACACACCGCAATATTTATGCGGTCGTTTGAAGATAGGAGTAGTAGCGGGTTTTACACATGTTTCGCACACGGGAGTTGGGAGTCGTGGAGTTTGTCCACTGCGCGGCTATTATAATAATAATATACATTTTATTGTCTTCCTGTATACATATATACATCGACTGCGACGACGGCGGTGTCTTCGGTATTTTACCATGCAAATAACTTAACAGCGTTGGTGTTTTTTAGTTTTGTTTTTTTTTTTTTTTTTTTTTTTTTTTTATTTAACAAATGTATTATACGCGCAATATAATTCACTCCAGACAATAAAAAAAAAAAAATATATATATATATCTATATATTATGCACACATCTAACCGAGTGTCTTGCAGCAGCAGCAACAGCAGCAAAGATAATAAGTGCGTATAGAGTATTTCGCCGTGTGCGCTAATGATGAAAATAGTGTAGTTATAAAAAAATAATAATAATAATAATAAATAAAGTAGTATTGAGATAATTAATATTTTTTTTTTTTTTATTACTTAACGGTATAATGGATACTGCATACACTATATTTGGCGTGTAGTACCGTCGTCGCTTTAGAACAATATTACCTAGATACGTGTATATTGTATTACAATTAAAATAATATGTTTTCGTCGGATAAATTTCGATTCCGCGACCGATTATCGAAATAATCGTGTAAAGTGTATGCGCGTGTAAAATTCGGAACATCGTATATCATAGTATTGTGCCGCAAAATAATATTTCATCTATCGCGTAAAATTCACTTCTTCCATTCGCTCGGCCGAACGAGCTATAAAACTTCTGATGTACGTGGCCAAATATTGTACGAGGGTTCTAAAAGCCGAACCGATAATCAAAAAATCGGCAGATTATTCAAAAAGACCCTCACCTGTACAACAATGCCCGGATCTAGGCCACTGCTAGGGCCCTCGTCTGTGTGAGCTCATGGCGTTTGCCCAACTTGCCCACCCGGTATTTACGCTACCGCTTATACTATTACGGTCGGCAAACGCACGTTGTCCGTCCGTAAACGGGGGTTCGATAAATGAAGGTTAATATCCCTCCCATAGCATTTATCATGATTGTCTTAGATATCGTACAAATCTTCATACGTTATTAAAAAAAATAAATTTGAAACCAAGACAACATATTTCGCAATTAAACCGCCTTCAAGGCTATATGTATTATTACGGTGTGTATATAATAAATTCGACTATTGGTTTTTATTGGAAAAAATGTATCAAAAATAAAAACTTATAATTATAGCAAAAAAAAAAAAAAAAAAATGAGAACTGTCAAAACGTCCGAGGAGGAAACGAAAAAAACGATGAGAGTTACTCTTTTGAGGGAAGAGACTACCACTCCCCCCCCCTATTCCTGACTTATTCAATCCCCCTCGTTCAAAAATCGTAAGTTTATACACCCGTCAGTTTCTATACGTAGTACGCATCATTCTTCCGATCAATACTTTATGTCGTCTCCGGGTCTTCTTTAAGTCAGTTAGACCCCCCGGGTTTTTCGAGGTCTCCGCTTTGGCCTTTTACCCGATGACCTTCTATAGCTGTTTAGCGATTCCGTCCGGTACGAACGACGATAGATTGTATAAAACTGTAAACCAATGGCATATTTACTGGAAGTCAATTGGGGAGATACGATCTTGGCCTTTTTAGTATCTTTTATTTAACTAGAAGCCTATTTTTCAATTCGAATTTCAGCATGAAATAGTTTAGTAATAAGTATACTTGAATACCGTAAATAAAGTAAAAAATTATACTTACGCCTAGTAGTGCGGTTTCAATGATAATTTTAGGGCGGATTAAGTTTTTTTTAATGATTACAAACTATTCTTACGAAAATGTAAAAATTAAAAATTGATAAATATTTTCTTTTTTTTTTTAGCCCGATTACACGCTATATATTATTTGACACGATTTCCAAATTCAATATCTCACCCTACGACGAAATTTCCAACCGATGTATACGTTCGAATAGGAATTTTCTAAACAAATATTTTCTGATATATCGGCACGGCGTGTCTAAGCGAAAAAAGAAATCGTCGTCGTACGTATCAATATAATAATATTGCAAACAAACTCGATAATGTTTTTTTTAATATCTACGCACAAATTACCTCGTAATTAAAATAACCTTAAAAATAATCAAAATACTTGTATCGTGACTACAACGTAGATTTTTACCCAGCTGAGGAGGGTTGAGCAGTTTAATGTGTTTGTAAAAAAAACTTGCGATTATCGATATTCGAATATAATAAACTGCTGCATATCAATAATTGACCGCTTTCTAATTGTTTAAATACAAACAAATATGTACACACTAATCCAGACGCATAAACCAGTCGTTTGCGTATGCGTTCGGCGACTTTATTGGTTTCGATCGAATTAAAAATCTGGTTTTTTACGTTTTCGATTCTCCAGTGGTGTCTAAAGTGTAAAATCCAAAATCGTTATGCCTATAGGTTTACGTACGGTTTGTCGCATAGCGAAATAGACTATCGAACGAACAATGGGTTCACCGTAGTCGTTGTACCCGGAAAACCATATTGTTTCTAATGTTTCACCCCGTTATTATTAATAATTCATAAACGGCCTAATCTAAACACGGCGTTTTAAACAGTTTAAGTCGTACAATTATTATAAGCTTTTTTGTCAAATTAAAAGTGCTTCGTAGCGACTTGAGATACGTTAATTTAACAATGCGCGAACAACGAATGGACGTTTGGACCGAGGAAATAAAGTGAAAATGACTACACGAGATAAAAAAAAAAAAAAATAAAATAAAAATACGAAAAATCTACTCGAGACCAACTGGACAACCGACTTTGGGGGTGTTAAAATTACGGGTCGCGGACCCACGGGGATAACGCCTCGACGATATCCTTTACGCGATACCCTGTAATAAGCAAATACACATTTTACTAACGGGTTTTTTGTTTTTTTTTTTATATATATATTTACAGATGTATCATAGTTCTCTATTTTTGTACGTACTGAAGCGAGCCGGTCTAAACAGCACGACTCAAAACTATGTATTGACGAGGTCACCGGTAACTGACGACTCTTCGGAGCAGGTGTCATTAAAAGAAAGGTTTGAAGTCGATAGATAAACGCTTTAAAATAATTTACAAAAAAAGTTATTTTCTAACTGAGACTCAGTAGCTCGTGGTCGACACGAACGCAGTGAACGACACCAGCGCTCGTTACGATCGAAACGTACGGCAGTAGTTTACGGGGCCCGGTGCCGGTGTTTCAAATTTTCTCCGATTTTCAATTTCCAAGCGCGTTTTCTCCGGGCGAAACGACGTTGGGGCACCGGGCGCAGCAACGCGGCCGTCGCCCGCGTCCCCGACCGTGCGGCGCGGGCGCGCCCGCAGATTCCGGCCGTTCGCCGGTCGCCGACCGCCGCCGGTTTCGTTACCGCCGCGGACGACGCGCAGGTAGTGTACGGGCCCCTGCCCCGAAACGCCGCGTAACGTCGTTTCGAATCCTTATTCGCCGGGCCGACAGGTTTCCCAGGACGTTCGTGTTTCTGCGCACCCCGCCATCGGCCGCCGTCCGCGACACCGGCGTCGCGCGCGTACGTACGCACGTACCGCGGCGACTTCCTGGCCGAGCCGCGGTGTCGTCGTCACGCCCGCAGTGGTGTGCGCGGCCGTGCGGCGGGCTATGCCGGCGCCCCCGACATCACTGGCGCGCGTACGCACGCGCACGCGCGTCACCACGTCCACCTGTGTATCGGTTACAACAACCGGCTCGCGACGACCGCAACGTTGCGGTGCAACCGACACCGACGTTCGCCGGTCCGCCGGTCGGCCGGTCGCACTGCGAACCGAAAACTTACGCGCGCACGCACACGCACGCACACACAAACACACACACTCGCGCGCGCGCCGGCACCGAGACACTTTAGATTCGTATTGAAACGAAATAATAATAATCGTAATACCCGCTCGTAATAAATAAAGAGCTTTCACTGCGCCCGCGATTGCGTTTCACAGCGTAACATTATAATATACGTATTATTGTTGTTGTTGTCGTTGTTGATGTTTTTGTTGTTGTTGCCGTACGGCCGGCGACGGTGTCATTGATAGCGCTAAATTACAAGACACCCGATACGGATTCACCGCCACCGTATTATGGTCGGTACGCCCGCCAGTAGTAAACCGTCGCGGGCCCCCGGTGTTTGTACACTGCTTCAATCGGTTTTTTTCTATTTTTTTTTTTTTACGAGGAGTTTCTCTCTTTCTCTCTCTCTTTCTCTCTCTGTTTCGTTTTTACCGTGTCGATTTGACCGCGACACGCCCGTTTCCGTTCGGCGACCGTGTCGCGTCGAACGCGAAATCGGACGGCCCGCGATCGCCCCGATCCGTTTCGGACTTGGAACGTATACGCCGGGAGAACCGTAAAATCGAACAACGAAAATCAATCCGCATCGATTCGTGTAGAGCCGAATATACGGGTGGCGTGACTAGAACTTCTAATGCCGGTCGCCCAAAACATTGTATTGTAGGCCGATAAAAAAAAAAAAAAATGGTCCATTCGGAAAATTCGAAAAAAGGCCTTCACTCGTCCAATAACGTCATGGATCCGCGGCTCGTCGCACGTCATCATGTCGCTGTACGTCACTGGCCGAATACCGCCGGCTCGCTCGCTCATCGCTGCGCTTTGAGATTGTCACAACCCCCCCCCACCCCCAATCCTGAGCACGGGAGTTTCTCTCGGGTAACGGTCGGACAACGGGAAGAGATTTTTGGAAATTCGACTGCTAATTTAAATGGGGACTCGCACGCGGACCCACTCGTTAAAACACGGTAATTGAATTAGCATTGCTCTTAACGCGCGTCGTTTAGCAGTGCTAAATGCATTGATTACGCGCATTTGATTTGTCACGTGTGACGTTCGTCATCGCTCGTCACTGTTTATCTGGACGGGCGAGATAAAGCGAAAAAGGGCGTTCGCTCGAAACATACGAAAAGGCCTTTAAAATCGGTCTAGTGTGTCGATAAAACGCCTGTTATACAATACTGTGCAAATTGTATATTACGAATAGGCAAAATAAAAAAACAACGGAGCAGGAGGGGGGGAGGGTAAATCAACACTTGACCGCGTATAATACCCGGACGTCATGCGTTTGTGTCGGGCACGGATCCAGAACAAAGATCTGAGGGGGCCCAACAGTTTGTTTACAACGCGAATTCAATTAAAATATAATATAATATGTATTATGTTTATTATTTTAACATACGTTACAGTGATTGGAATATAGTTATGTCTATAGAAATATAAAAAAAAAAAAAATAGGAGAAATAATATGTCTGGGGAGGTCTGGGCACCTAGCCCCTCCCCCCCCCTCTTGGATCCGTCCCCGGTTCGGGCGGATTATCTATTTTTCCCACTTAATAAAATCGGCGTGTTTGGACAAGATTCTTAGATAACGCGTTTGAGCGTATTTCGCGCACCAAATACGGATCGCACAATTGAAAAAGCTTTTACTACAAAATGAAAAATGCATTTCGATTGAAAACGTTTAATCGTACTCGCGGGATTGCATGTTTACAAACAGTCCCAGGCCTGTCAAAATGAGAAAGGGAAATTAATTGTTACGAATCGCCCAAACACGTGACGATATTTTAAAATCACTCGCCCAAACGCAATGCATTTTTTTTTTACTAACTCGTCCAAAACGCAAACCGCCCATAATACCCGTGCGTTTGGGACGAGTGCTCGAACGGTGTAACGTTTTATCGCGTTTCAACAAACACTCGACAGTATATTAAAAACAACTGATTGTTTGTTTTCGCAGTGGGTGCGGGCACCGTTTCACCCCGGGAATTTGAGTATATAGACGGACGCCACTGCACGTACAATAACATGTATACACTTGTAACGTGCTGTCATTGACTGATTATTAGTGTTATTATTTTTTTTTTTTCGCGGACAAACGAACTAGACTGAACAACGATAAAAAATTATTGACGCATAATAGGAACATATTGTTACTATCACTATTATTATTGACATGACATTTGATAAGAATTTGAAAGAAAAGAACAATGCTTTGTGTGTTTTGTTTGTGTTTTTTTTAATGATGATATAATATGTTATATTTAATTGGACGTTTTTTGTTTAGACGACTTTACAAAATAAAATACACGATAAGAAATGAAAATACAATTCGAAATATTTATCCGGTGGTGTTTAACTACCGTCGTTTGGAAATTAATAGGCAGTGTATCATATCATTATGATAATCGCGCGCGCGTATATACCGGGTGATTATATCATTGTAAACACCGCCCAATACAGATTTAATTTGTTTTTTTCTTCGCTTATGCCCACAAGGTATTTTATTTACGATATTACACACATATTCGGTAACGCTTCATGTACACGGCTCTTGATTTTCTCGACGTTGCAACAATCCCCGGTTTGATCCGAGGTACCAAAAACGATCGTCGACAAATCTCCGGTTCGTTCGCGGCGTAAATTATTGTTAATAATTATTCCGTATACTCGTTTTTATGGCGGGGAAATAATGTGTCCATTAAAAATACATACGTGTACTACGTTTTCCCTATACCGCAATAATTATTGCTCGAGTACCTATATACCGATACATTCGAATAAATATTTTATAATATAATTATAATCGTAAAGTAAATACGTAAAGTGCACTCGAAATCTGTGTGTGTAATTGTTTATTGACAAACATACAAAAACATAATAATAATACTATTAATTACCGATATTTTGGAACATAATTATTGTCTCGATGAGATATTAAACTAAAATATGTTTTTTTTTTTGGCAACTATTGTAGAATGTAGTCTAAAAAAAAAAATTATACTTACGGTTTTACGCGTTATTTTTTTTTTTTAGAGGTTAGAGCGTAGGGAAGCGCTTTATTGATTTTACTATGATATATCTTTGTATGTTTGTGTGTGTGTTCGTAATGTATAACTTTTCTACCAGAAATCTCGCTCAAATCGAAAACTTTGTAGGAAATTTCTTGTAGCGTATTTATTTTTTTTTTTTTTCGTTTTGGCGCATCGAGTCGTTTTTTTCGGTTTTTCCTCTAGTTTTCTCAACAAACGCGAAAAACCGGTGACTTGTGTTGATTTCCAAATCTCCACGGCAACAAGGGAAAAAATACGGCCAGTAAAAAGTGGTTGGTCAGCGGTAACGGTTCTTTTTTTTTTTCTTCGAGTTAATAAAATAAAGTTAATTTAATTTAACTTTTCACTTAATAGATGAATTTATTTTTGAACTATTAACTGAATACTGTTAACTTGAGGAATACAAAAGAAATAACTTTTAACAAGAGTCCATTATATATTTAAACAAGTTAAGACGAATTCAATTTGTATTCGCATGCTAACACAAATAAATATATTATTATTATAAATTGTTATGAATGCATGTTATTTTTTACTGTTGTCGCCGGTCGGGTTTGCAGGTAGGCTATTATAGTAGGTAATAAAAACAATGTGTATATTTTTTTTTTTTTTTTTTTTTAATTAACTTGACTGGAGTTAAAAATGTAAGTTTAAATTTTGGTAGACTTCCGACTTAGTTGAATTGATAGATTATTTTGAATTGACTTTTAATTATAAACTTTATTTAAATTCAAATTTAGCTTAACTGAGTTGAAAAAAAATCATTAACTTGCCCAGCCAGCCCTGGTTAAAACTGAAATAATTATATGCCGTTGTAATATAATTTAAATTTGAATCGAATTACGCCCCATTGAGTTGAACGTATTATTCATTGACTTCCGAAAACCATATACGAGTTACAGTTTAGCGAAGGCCTTGTATATTATATGTTCCTTAATTATTAAGTTTTTTTTTCGTAATTTTCGCCGGGTAAATCTATGTATATATGTATACGTATATCACAGACGTTATTTTGCGGGTTGCGAGTAGAGAAAAAAAAAAAAAAAAAAAAAAAAACTCAACGCGCAATAAACCGCGCGTACGATATTTTATTATTACTTCGCATGCTCCGCCGAGTATGCCTATAATAATGCGCGTACCTACGTATACCTATACGCGCAAAATATGCTCGTGAAATTTTTTTTGCCTCTCGTCCAATAAAAACTGTAAAGCGCGATAAAAAAAAAAAAAAAAAAACCCGACATAAATACTCCGTTTAAAACAAATAACACATTTTGCGGATCGTTTTACACGGAACGCGTTCATTCATTATACGAGTATAATATAGGTATATATATATGAATTGTGAAACGCGTGTGTATTATGTATTGTAACGTTGAATTTTGTTGAAAAAAATAATAATAATAATAAAAAAATTGTATTACTACTAATGACAATCGTTATTCATTATAATTGGCACCATTACTCAATCAAAGTATTCAGCTGTTAAAAAACGCATTCGATATATGTATACGTGTAGAACCTATAGCCTCGCGTACGCGCAGAAAACGACATGCGCGTTTTATTTTTTTTCGACCGACATAATAATATCGACTTAACTCGTTGTACACGTCGCGAGAATATTTCGTACATAAAAGAAACATCACATTTCGAATTCTTTCGAAACAACTGCGGTTCTAATAAGACAAGAGAAAATATTGTTAAAGAAAATGCGGGCCGTCTATACCGGGGCGGGGAGTGGCAGGAGGGGGGTAGGAAGGAGGAGGGGTGGAAATAGTGGCGGTTTCGCAATATAATAACGACCGCAACGACTGCACCAATTACTCCGTATAGTGTTGGATGCTGCGCAGCGTGGACAAAAACGTAAGATTTTTCGGTGTTGCTGCCCGTTTCGATAATCCGTTTGATCCGTACCGCCCGAACGCCATGAATCATGCGGATTTTTTTTTTTTTCATCTTTTTACTATCATCTTCGTACTATGAAACGAGCAGCTTTATCAATTCTCACGCGAGATACTATATATAAACGTATATGTAGGATATTTAGAGAGATGAAAAAAAAACAGATTACACGAGAATGAGACCTGTCTCTTACACGCGATCTGTTTTGAAAAATCATTTTATTTTTTCTGTAGCGGAAAATAACGGATAAAAAAAAAAATAATACTAATTTTATTCGGTCGGTAAAATACGATTTTCGACGAATCTATTGCAATTTAAAAATCAATGAGTAACTGAGATTTTTAAATTAAAAAAAAAAAAACGTATACAATTATTGGATTCTGAGTAACAAATAAGTTATTAGTTGAACATAAATTTGTTATTTTTTTTCGGAAAACAAATAGGTACGGTTAGTAAAAATTGCTCTGGTTTTTCGATATCAAACTTCAAAGGTGCGGAGATGTTTTGCCCGATTGAACTTATAATTTGTACATTTTACGAAATTCCCAATACTTTTTCCAAAAACATTGTATTTTGTTTTTTTTTTTTTTTTTTTTTTGGTTATGAAAATATTCCAATTTTTTCACACTATAAGTACTTCGAAATATGCATAATATCTGTACGATAGTACTTTATTTGAATCATTTTTTGAAATGTTCAAAAGTTCACCCCATATAGGTCCACTTTTTTTTTTTTTATTGTTTGATTTTTATTGATTTCCGAGTTATCTCGGCAACAAGAAAAAAAAAACACGACTAAGAATCGTTGTAAGGATTTATCGTTGCCTATGCATGCGTATAAATTCAATTACTCCGCATAATATTCAAAACTACCCGCCCACAACTGCAGTTGCCTACCGCGAACAGTATCTATACGTTTTTTTTTTTTTATTAGTATAATATTATACATGCATACAAGTTCTACACACAGATTCACACAAACAGCTGGTACGATTTTTTCTATAATATATCGAACGTAATATTGTATTTGCTGTCGCGAATTGAAAAATTAACAAAATTTTCTCGACAATTGTAACGTCAATATAATAGTGCATGCGTGTATGTGTGTTCGGTACCAGAAACGAAGGGATTAAGAGGATTCCGTATAGTCGTACGTGTAAAAAAAATTAGATTTTGACTCGGCCGTTATTCTAAATGGCTGAACACCCGTATAATTATGTGGAGTACAATGAGGCCTGTTGCCTTTTTCGCGGCCGGACGAAAAGCGCATCGCAGCGACACTCGAGATTATTCACTTTTCGGTACGCGACACCGCGTTGTAACGTCCGGACGGCGAAATAAAAGTGAAACGAATTACGCGCGACGAAATTGCGGAGAGGAAAAAAAAAAAAAAAAAAACGCCGAAAATCGACCCGAGCCATTCTTCTCCGGGACCGAAGTTGTCGTGCACGCGCCGCCGCGTTACATTGTACACTGGGCACTGTCCGCAGTGTGCGTCCGGGCGGCGGCCAAACAGGTGTTCGGGACTTTTACATTTTATTCACCGTAATAATAATAATGACAACAATAATAACGATAACGACGACGACAACAACAACAACAACACCGATACATAAACCGAAACGTATTATTATCGTTTTCTCTCGCGCGGCTCTCGACCCTCGTCTCCGGCGCTATAAACTTTTCCGACGACGGCGTTCGAGAGACGCGGCACGCCGACCGTCTGCGAAACGAAAACGTTTTCGCTCGTTTTTATTGTGCTCGGTTTTACGACTCATAAACGCCCTTAAACATTCATCCTCCACCCCCCTCCACCCCCCCTCCCCGTCACGGCACCGTCCACGAACCCCGTCCCGCGGTTACGTTGTAACACGCGCGCACCTTCCGTCTCGCGGCCCCCGGACAGAACGCTAAACCGTCGGATCGCGCGCTATTCTATACGACGCGCACGCCGACGCGCGGCATATTTTAACACTTGTGATCCGTACGGCTGATTATGTGTTTTTAAAAACCGCCGCCGCCGCCGCGGACGGCCAATCGAGAACGGGCCGCATTGTCTTGTGAGCGCCCGCGCGTTTTTTTTTTTTTTCAAAATACACGCATCTGGTGTGCATAATAATACGCCATCGGTCGCAGTCGTCGTAAAAACGCTTAAACGGGCCGTCATTTCCGGCATTCAACTCGCCTGTACAACATAAACGCCGAGCTTTTGATACGTTTTTCTGTATTATTCATATTTCACGTTTTTCCTTTTTTTTTTTTTTCTTTCTTTTATGTCTCCGACGACACTTTTTAATAGCCCAAAGGCCGTGCAAATTTCGCGCGTTTATGACGCCGAACGTTACGAAAATAAAGAAAATAAAAAAAAAAAATAAATAAATAAAACATCATAACAAATTGCGCGACGCGATGGTCGTCGCGATGATGAGAGGCGAGCTTTTTATAAGAACGAGGATAAAACGGCGCGCGCATATACATACAAACATTTTTTTTTTTTACGCCATCGCAATAACGCTGGTGGCGACACTTTTCGCTGTACCTACCTAACCCGTCCACTTTTTATGACCGTAGTCGAATGGAATTTTTTACGACAGAATATGCGCTTTAACCGCGATACTCGTGGGAGATAGAGGTACCGGCTCCTATATGTTTTTTCCCGACTGAAATTGCAATACTCGAAATTAAAACGAACTCTAACGTTCGTGTCCGTTTAAATTGCATATAACATTGTTTTATCGACACCGTGAAAACTAAACAATTCGGTTACTTAAAATCGAAATGTTTATAAAACCGAAAACAGTTCGCAAACGAACAAAAATAATAGTCGAAATTCAAATGAAATGCTGATATTATACTGCTAATGGGGTGTGCCACTGTTTTAGGGGAAAAGTTGGAAGAGAGGATACACAAATTGATTTAATTTACATCTGTACGCAGCGATAAATCATTTTCGTTGAAAAACGATTCTGAACCGAATATTATTAGAGTCGTATTTTTGCCTTTGTTGTTAATAAGATCATCGAATAATCGACAAAAATGGTTTTCTAATTTATTAAATATTACAAGGAAATTATAAAAAAAAACCTCCAAAATTCACCAACGTATATATATATATACGTTGGTCAAAAATTCTAGAACGTCAATCCTTGCATTAAAAATCTATAAATCCGATTATTACTGTAGACGTTAGAATGCTTAAATATTTTGTTCGCGTCTTCGTAAAATTTACCGAAAACAATATGATCGTACATTTCAGACGTGTCTATAGAATTTTTTCTTCTTTTTCGAATACCTATTGAAAATATTTCGTGGCGTTTGTTCGAAATCGGATCTTTCGTAATTTTTTTTGTCGAACATCCAATTCTCGCCTCTCGCAAATACTTTAGCTTCCCGATAAAAGTGTTTTATTTTAAAACAGCGTTCGAGCTTACCGCCTTTATAGTGAGCTAATACAATGGTGTTGTCACGGGTTTATTAATAAACAAACATTATTAATAACACCGTCCTCGCAAAATAATAATGTTTTCACTTTAAACATTTTGTTTCAACAGTGACGAACTGATATCGTAATTAGCGAATACGCGTTTCAAGAGACAGGAACAGGGCCGTATTTAGAGGGGAGCTACTGGGTGATGTTACCCCGGGCGGCTGAATACGAGAAGGCGGCTAATTTTTTTGTATTTTCAATATTTAATGATCTAATATTTTCGAAGTGAAACTTCTGTACAAAATATAAAGTGTACATCAAAAAAAAAAAAAAAATGTATCGCCAATCACGGCGCCACGACACACACACACACATACTCGGTAACGGTCGAGCACTGTCGATAATCATGTTATCTGATTTGTCGATTGGGAATTCTGAACCGCGGTACAATCGAAGCGGGTTCTATTGTTATCACCGCTGCGTAACGCGTCGCCCGCACGGTTTGTTTTGTTAACTGTACAATGTTATAACACCGATAAACCGATAATAATATAATTATTTTGTGACGGACATGAAGTGGTCATACTAATACTACAAAGAATTAATTATTTAACATTTTCGTAATTATGTATCGATAGTAATAGTAAAACCGTCAGGTGAATCATAGTGATAATATGTAATTTATCAATAATACGGTGTAATTACTAATTTAATAAATTTTGATTTTGACTTTTGAATAGTGACCAGAGACATGCGACTTGTGAGTTGTGACAACATACATTCGAAATAGGTTTGTATTCTGTTTTTAAGCATAAGTATAGTATAATATAGTTTTGCACGAATGCTTGTAGGCTACAAAGTACAAGCGATATATTGTTTATACCGCTTTGAATGCGTTATTCGGGTTTTTAAACTGTAGAACGACGGGAAAAATAGACTCCAGTAGTACCGCTTATCGAAAAAAACCTAAAGAAAAATGAGAAACGCTTACAAATGTACATCATGAAACCTGCGAAAATGTAATAATTATTTTAAGCGAACGGACTTACCAGGTATTATTGCCTATTATCGTTTCTGAGATAGTCCGATTAATGTTATATATTTAATAACTTTTTAGAAGACAACTAGTCTATAGACAACATCGCGAGCAGTTCAATATCGAACATTGTTCAAACAATATGCATATATGCATTATGAAAAATATATGTAAATACAATATACGTATTGTTTTTAAATTACGTTAAATTTGCATTTGGTATAATGAGGCGTTTTCTTTTGTTGCCCCCCCGGTGTCGAATTCCTGAACACGGGGCCCCGGACAGGACGTCTAAAATCTGTTTGCTGTCGTACGGGCACTGCGTACGCCCGTAATAATATGTTTTACGTACGTTCGCAAGCGCGCCGCCGGATCGACAACATTCGGTTACACGGCCCTCCCCCCCCGCCCCCCCCCGCGGGGTACCTAATACGGTCTAATCGGAGCGACGGTTTTTAAGCGAAAATCCGAGGAGCGATTTCCCGGTCACGACAGACCCCCACCCCCCTCTAGTCCCTCCAAACAGCCGCCGGATGTCGAAATAAATAACGCACACACAATTTGCCGGTGTCGTTGAACACACAATAATAACCCGTATCGCGTACGAGACGTCTCGGGTAAAGTATGGCAACGGAATATCAGCCGTCCCCCGCTCGCGCTGCGCTCGTGGCTGCACGGCGGGTTGCTCTACCGACTCATTTTGACGCACGCGAATCGAGACGTGTTTGTTTATACAGGCACACGCGTAGGTGTAACAGCACATACGGTGTTTGTGACACTTTCATTTCGTTTATGAACCGCAGACTGCTGCGCGTCGCGGTGCAATTATATATTATGATCGCGTATGTAGAAACGTTAAATCGGCACACCGTGTTGTCTGTCCACGCGTGCAAAATTAATTAACAATTTTTTTTTTTTCTCTCCTATCTGTAAACTCGCGATGCAATGTCCGAAAAAAAAAAACACCCGCAACGAAACGCCAAAACTTCGCAAAACAATGAAAACAACCGAATACTTCAACAGTGCCGATAGTAATAACGAACAGGCTGCACAATTTGATCGTCGGTTGAACGGTGAAATCCCGGAAAAGCACATCCTCGTTACTGACTGCACACATAATAATTGTATACAACGCATTGTCGCTCTGACTTCGTTTAGCGGGGAGCACGGGGGTTACATAAGTACAATGAACATCCCCAACACGGTTGAATTTATATCGATGGTGTTTTGTTAACAGGGCTTATGCCACTAAAAATCTAAAATCAGAAAAATTAGGAGCATAAACTGGTAAATGGGCGTATTTCAATGCGGAAAGTTAAATTGATTATGCCGACTAAAAGTTATCCAGTCTGCTCTTTTAAAATGTAATTAAATCGACACCGATTTGTTAAAGAGGGGGTATCCTACGTTCAGTACAAAGTATGTATACTTTGTGTTGTGTGTATGAGCTTTTTTGTTATCTTTCGTGATATACAATCATTGAAAGTTGTTTTTTTATTTATGCTTTCTGGAAAAAAAAATGAAATTCGATAGACGCTCTTTTTAACAAAACACCGTCGATATTGAAATAATTCAACTGGGCTTGTGTAAATGTGACATATGTGCTTGAAAAGAAAACAACGCGAATTCCCGAATTTGAGATAATTCGGTCCGGGAGTCGCTGAAAATGTCAATAGTGACAAAAATATATGCATATACTCATATACATCAACAGTTGGTTTTTAATGAAATAGTCGCGGGAAGAAATTGATGTTTTAAAGTTTTTTCGCTAAAACCAAATAATGATTTATTCAAAACCCGTTTCCGCATTTATTGGAAAAAGGGTGTTTGGGTTTCGTGTACATACATGCGAATTTGCTTGTTTCACCGTAACTCCTAAACGTCCGAACTGATTTCGATATTATGCACTCGGTTACAGGACCGTTACCCCGGGTAACACGGATTAGGTGACGAAGTCATGAATAAATTTATTATAATAGCGCGGCCGAAAAACCTATATATTATATCGATGGTGTTTTTTTTTTAAAAAGCGTACACCACTAAAAATTGAAAAACACGTTTTTAGTATGAAACAAATCAGAAAAATCAGGGGCATAAAAATAAAAAAAATAAGTTGGTAAAGTCGACTGAAAGATATCCCGGCGCCCTTTTAAAATACAATTAAATCAACACTGATTTGTTAAAAGGGCGTATATCACATCCAATGCGTGTATATACTTTTTGTAAAAGATATTGTATGTATACGAGTAATTTTATTGTTTTCCGCGATTTTATAATGTTTTCATTAATTACTGTTTTGCTGTATTTTTTGCAAAAGTTTTCCTTTGCTTTCTGAAAAAAAAAAGTGTTTTATAGTGGTATACACCCTTTTAAACGAAACACCGTCGATATGTATGTATAGGTACTTCTATACAGAGCAATAAATCTAAAGTAAGACACTCATCCACTCAGAAAGTATTGACTTTTTTCGAAATTTGTACAGAACATTTAAAAAACAAATAGCCCTGCAATCTTACATTTATGTTATTTTTTGTCACTCTTATTTTTTTTTGAGGGTAAAACCATTACCTACTTTTGATATTCAAACGGAAACCCATATTAAGAATTCCATAAATAGACGGAATATTAGTTAAAACATTTTTTTTTTTTTTTTTATGTTGAAATTGTTGATTTCCGTCAATCCGTTGACGAGATATTCCACTCTTAAGTTTTGGGTCGGGGGACAGTCAGTGGTCCATAATCGAAACTCCGCGCTCCGTACCGCCACGCAAACGCAGATGTTCCGTCGCTCGCCCCTGATCCAAACTCAAAAGCGGAACACCTCGTCCGCGGGTCGACGGAAATCAAAAGAAACAACATGAACAACGTAAAATCGTAGAGCTGCTTGTTTCTCGGATGTTCTGCGAAACGTGTTCGGAAAAAATTCACTGCTTTTCGAGATAATTAGCGCGTCGCGGTAGATCGGTCGCCCCGTTCAGTTCGAATAGGGCGTTCTATGAAAACGCTCTCCCCCCCTTCGCTAAAACGTACGTTGGCGCGGCGGCGCGGACGATTGCGGCGTCCGTTCATCAACGGCGGCCATACGCGATTGATTATTTTATTATTTTATTATTTTTTTTTCCCCTGTTTCCCCAATAACCATTTTTGCCGCGTGCGCGCGATTCGATCGCGACCCGCGCGTCCGTGTGTCCGAAAGAAATCGTCGTACGCGCGAAAACGGATGTACACGCGTTAACGCACGCGCGCGCTGATTGCGCGTTGCCGTGTCGTTCCCCCCGGCTCGTCGACGGACGCGCTTTTACAACGTTCTCGCGACAACGTGACGCGCGCCGGTCCGCGTCTAATTGGCCGAGCCGTGCCGTGCCGTGGGACGGGTCGGCGTACCGACGACGGAATTCCGAACTTTGGCGCGTTTGCGGCGTGAACGCAAGACGGGCACGTCCCTCTGCGGTGCACCCGTACACGCCGTCCGGACGACCGCGACGGCGCGAAAGGTAATGGCGCGACGGCGGCCGACGGGTGGGAGGGGGGGGGTAGGGGAAACCGCATTTACGATCCGTGCGGTTTATGAATTTTTACCGCCGGTCATCGTCTGTAGAGTGCGACTTGCGCGTGTGTACGTGTGCACGCAGCAGTATGCGACGACGCTGTCGAGGTACGCCGCCAATTTATCTGTAGAGCCGTAAAAAAAAAAAAAAACGGCGGCGACGACGGCTGTCGGCTATATTGCGTTCGCGTGCGACCGCGACCGATCGGACGGCGACGCGCGAAAACGGGTTTCCGTCCTTCGGATCAAATGTCGTTGAAATGCCTACACCGTAATAACGATGTTATCACTGTCGGGCAGCCGTCACGGAGATTTTCGAGGTGCCGACCGGTGGCGCGCAACGTTCAAAACGCGCGCGACGAACATTGACAAACATTGCATTCTACACGCGTATCGCACGCGGGCGGATTCGAATTGAAGAGCAACGAAAAGAGCAGAAAAAAAAAAGGCCGAAGAATCGCACTATCCGGCCGATTTATAAACGCGTTTTTGACAAGAATGTCCGAAAAAACAAACGCGGTTCACCAAAAGTCCCCCGCTTTCCGCACTTGCGGTTCGACCGTTGGCGCGGTTAAACATTATTGTTTCTTTTTGCGTTCGAATAATTTCCAATAAACAATATTGCAGTTTTAAAAACTAATGTGTTAAAACACTTTTTCACCCGAGTGCAGTCCGATAATTATCTGCTTTCCACCGGAGTACCGCAGTATTGGTATTCGGGTAAAAAGTACGATCCGACCATCTGCCCCTACGTATACCTGCTATGTAAATGCATCGTTATAAACATACGTATACGGGCATTTCGTTCGTCGGTTTTTATGATTATTATTTTCTGAACACTATTCAAAATACTCGATTGAATTATATTGTTGTAACTGGGCCCCGGAATTGCATGCGTGCACTAAAAACGTACGAAATACGCGTTCATTTATGCGCCGACTGTCGTTAAAATATGCAAACGAAATTGATTACGACAACACGACCCGATCGAATTATCTCCGTCAAGAAGCGATTAGATAATATAAGAAAACACATTCCTTACGAACCATATGCCGGCAAAACCAACGAACAACAGTAAAACAAATGGGTTTCAAACACTTGCGTATTGCAATGAAAAATGTCTAAAACTACGACATATGCAGTAGGCTTTAAAAAAAAGTGACGAAACGTGCAAAATAAAACTTTGTATTCCGGATCTATTGATTATAATTTAAACTCGTAGTTTATCCAGCTACTTTTTGGACCGTTGAAAAAAAAAAACATGCTGATGCGTATAAATCCGAGCCCTAGTTATAACGTTGAACGAATTAAACTTTCGAAAATGTCCGAAATCGCCAAAAAAAACCGTTTAATATATTATGACTATTTATTAAATACTCATCATATTATACGAGATTTGAAAAACTTCTAATTTTGAAGATTTTTTTTTTAATCGCGTGATCGGTGTTTAGATACCTAACTATTGTTTCGTATTTAATTCCATTCTTAATATCATGTAAAATGATTTCATGTTTTTTTTTTTTTTATAATATCATAATATAATAAACAATTTGTCATTATTCCCTTCGGTTCGTCCTCGGTCGAAAATTAAAAATCTTGAATTAAACATAATATTTAATATATTTCAATTAAAACCAGTACTCTACAGGAAACAAAAAAGCCGAAGCGTTTTAATTAAACGGCAATATTCTTTGTATACAAAATACAACACACATAATTGAAAACACTTATTCATTAAAAAAAAAAAAAAATCCAAAATTAAAACCCCGCGTATTTCGTATAAAACATAATAAATGTACACTAATTAAACGTCATATATTTTTCTTGTCTTCTTCTTCTTCCTATTCTACTGCTGGCATACCTAAGAGATTTGCTACGTCACTATATATACTCTTCGCCGGTCTCTATCTCGAACCACCCCTCTCCGATATCGTCGAAACTCCCCCGGACTTTTTAAATCTTCTTCAGCCCCCATCCATTCCGTTACTGCCCCCCTCCCCCAAGTAACTGTTACGTTTTCTCCACTCCTCGTTTTGCGACCCGACGGTTATGATAATTGCATTGTTTGTCCCTTGACTTTTGCCTGTCGCGGCGGCGCTATAGCGTCACCGTATCGTTCTGTAGTATGGGGTGACTTATGTTTTTTTACGTCTACGCCAATTATTCCGCATTATTTATTATTTTATTTAATTAGATATAAATATTTTATAGTTTTGACACACAAGTTAAAATTTTATTTTGTTTTCGAATAAAATAAATTTGTCGAAAAGAATATTCGTTATAGATTATGACGGTGATTTCGATATTGTATTCATGAAAAATAATATGATCGCGCGAATCGATACCGGCGATGATACATCTAAAATGTACAGGTATATTTAAAATAGTTCATATAGTCATAATTGTCGAAAAGTTAACAAAAAATGTACTACTGAAATAATGTTGTCCTGTTTTTAATTTTACACGGTCACCCTATACTGTTCTATATACTAAAACCCTCTGTCGAACGTCCTTGTAAAATTATTGTTCTATACGCACATATTTACAATAATCTGTTTTTGGCGAGAAAAGAGAAATGTGTGTGTGTGTGTTTTTTAAAACCCGTTTTAACGGTATAAATGCGATATTTTATTGTGTATATTTGAATATTTTTCAATAATATCGTAATAATATTACGCTGTAAGAGGGGGAAATATTACGATACTTGTTTTGTTTTTGCCGGCTATTATTATTATTGCGTTCAAAAGGCAAAGGCACGGCGGCGGCGGCGGCGGTGTGCTTGGGATTCGGGCCAAAACTAATACAAGTCGCGTCGCGGAACGCGCGATGACGCTGAAAACCGCGCAGCATATGTTTATATATGTTTCCTTTTTCTCCACCCCGCCTCGCCACCCCCCTCCCCTCTTTTTTGGGCTTATTCCGGCACCGGATCCCCGGGACCTCCGGCTGCAGTCTCCCGTTTATTGGTTTCCGATAAATCGTTAGCATAATACGCTTATAAATTTCGGTTTTTAATAAGGGTCCGCCGGAACTGTTTTTACACGTTATTAAACTTTAGCGGTCGCCCGTTAATAAATCTTGTCTCCTCTCGCCCCTCCTCCAAGTGGCGTATTACACACGCGTATATATACACACACGCGCGCGCGCGCGCGCGCATTTATATATTATTTTATACAATACACCACCAGCGTGTGTAAAGCCCGTCGGTTCGGATATTATGCGTATAATTTGATGCGTTTTTTTCTCGCTCCGTTTTTTTTTTTTATTTATTTATTTTTTTTTTTTATTCCCCCCTCGTGGTGTGGCATTCGCGTCTCGAGCGGATTTATCGCCAATCAATGTGCAGTGTAAACACAAGTGTAGTGCGGCGGATTTCATCGCGTCGAAGATTTCACGCCACCGGACATTTTTTACACGAGTTTTTTATATATATATATATATGTATACATACAGAATTGGGGGAGCGGGGTAAGGTAAGCCCGGGTTAACTGCACTTGCTGCAGCACATGATGCTAACCTTATTTTATATAATATCACAGAGGGGTGGGTTATTATAGGACAAAATGGAAATCTTTGCTCGGTAATCTAACCGTCGTCGCCTTCGTCATTTTTCAATATTGCTGGTATATGTACGCGATAATTTCATCATTTATCTCTCTCTCTCTCTCTTTCTCTCTCTCCCTCTATGTCTCTCTCTCTCTCTCTCTCTCTCTCTGTCTCTACGATAAATTACTGTTACCGTTATTTGTAACGAAATCTCATGACTCTCAAGACAACTACGTTTCTCGCGCCCTTTCGTCATAGTTTTGTAATAATATAACATGGCTCGTCGGTCGTCGGGTTTTATGAACGTATTTTTATTTATTTATACACCGAGAACAAGAGATAAACGCAAGACTCATTTAAAAAGTAAGAACTTTTACGGCATTTCGATATAGGCACGCCTGTACGCATATATGGGGTGATTTTTTTTTTTTTTATCATGAACCGGTAATTTTCTTGGAGGATTTTAAATGAATTTGATTTCTGTTTTTTCTTTTTTTTTTTTTTTTTTTGAGTGATTGCACTCTAATCATGCAATTTATTGTTTTTCCCTACTTCTCCAGTCTAAACTCTTAATGTTTGTAAACTCATAAACGGTAAATCAGATATTATTTTTTTGCATATATTAAAATGTCCAGAAAAATATTCTCCATTCAAATCTGTGCAAATTTTTGTTTAAAAATGGTATTTCTTAGCTGTTTGAAAAACAAAAATACATACTTATTTGAGGTATATTGAGCAGGGATAAAAAATTAAAAATGCTTTTAAAATAAAGTTTAACCGATTCAATAATGATTAAAAAATAAAAAAAAAAAACAGCAATCAAATTCATTTAAAATCATCCGAGAAAATTGCTGGTTCATGATATAAAAAATCACCATGTATAGGCTGATATGCGTGTCGTTTTGACGATCAAATTCGAATAACAATCGCACTTATTAATTTATTACTAATGAGTTTTAAATATTAGGTATCAATACGTACACTGAGTATAATTTTCGAAGTATAATATTTTACTACATAAAAAAAATTACTTAGTCGTAAACGCGTATAAAAAATTATACTATTCCGCGAAAATGTAGTTTCGAAGTACATAAATTTAAATATTATTTTAATTTTATTGGTCTGTTAATGAAATAAGAAAATAGTATTTTTCTTTTTTTTTTTTTTTAACGTTTCGGGTCGAATTTATAGCGTTTGTAAATCTCGTTTGATTACAATATTACACGTACATACTATTATAATATACGTACGAGTATAGAACGCAAAGATGATGGTACTTATCCCAGTTCTATGGCATATTTTAAGGACTCACTATACATAATAGGTATAACTTTAAATGGTATATAATATAATATACAGCTAATATAAATTTCTCTCAACATTTTACATTAATAAATTTTCGTGTATTTTCTATACTTGTATTATGTGTATAATAATATAACACTATAACTATTATGACTATTTTAAATTTATTAAAAAAAAAAAAAAAAACAATTAAATTTTGAGTATTTTATATCCTTTTTGTTATACCTGCGTTAAAATTAAAAACCTGTTTCTTATGGTAGGTGCCCAACTGATAAAAAAGCAGGATATTTTTATAATCGCGTGTTTTTTTTTTTTTTTTGTTTTTTTTATTGATTTTTGTTTAACGCGCGCGTTACTTAGTGGTAAATTACATTTTTATTTCGAGTAATATACGTAAAGTAATATACATCGTAGGTGGTCTATTAAAAATAAATTTAAATTGGCGTCTATATTATATACTATATAATAATAATATTTAAGAAGGTCATAACTGCTGCGGCGGTAGGTATCCAAAATAAAAAAAATATAAAATCTCATAGACGAAATAAACTTTATCATTTACCGAGAATACGATGTTCGAATGATCTCTAAGTCGCACGTATTTACTATATACTTTATAAGTTATACTGACTGATCGTCGTTCGTTGATCGCTGTTCGTGATTTGTATACTAACGGAATTTTTTGGCGTTTGAGCGATTGGACTATTAAAAGGAATCGATCATTTTTTTTTTTTTTTTTTAATAATATTCTAACCATATAAAGTTTGGGTCGGCGGGAGAAAGGGATACAGCATGGGGTTATTTCTTTGCCACTATTCATAACGAAAAAAGGTTGAACCCCGTCAGCCCTTTTGATCGGAAATTCGCTGCCCCCCTCCGTCACTCAGAACTGGGATATTCAAAGTATATGTACAATGATTTACAAAATTGTTACAAAATATGAAATAAATTGTTATATTTTTTAAACGACCGCGCGTAAATAAATTTTACCCGCGTTAAATTGTGCGGAGGACAGAACTCTACGAATTTAATTAATTAATCGTAGACATTATACGGCGAAAACCAGAATGATACGTGATACACGAAAAAACTACTAAAATAAAAAAAAAACCCCGATAAAAATATTCGCGATTCGACAAAATACAATAGATATACTTCGATCGTGGTCCAATAGAAACAGAAATATCATACTATTTTACAATGAATAAACTCTCAGGCGCTAAACGTAAAACGATTTTTTTAATTTTAATTTTTTCATTCGAAACGTTAGCTATTTAAAACAAAAACAGAAGCAAACAATAAATAATACATTTTATGCGTGCGTAGCTGTATAAAACCTACAAAAATTAATACAGGAGAAACGAAAATATTACAGACATCTTTTCCGCAGTATTATTACGGTAATATAATGTAACAAAATCTAAAAAAAAAAAAACCGCTCTGGTAAAAGTGAAAATTTGAGGGTTACATTATTCTCCCGAAAATAAAATACCGTTTTCCATCGCTATCCACCACATCCTCCCCCCTAAAGAAAGCGGGGGACTTTTCATATTTCTCTTCCAAACGTTTCTTCGGACTAAAATCATCAGTCTGTTTCCTCAAGAAATTTTAATTCAAATTGGGCAATCAATAAAAATATAAAAATTCGATATTTTAATCGTCACAGTCTATTTTTAAAGCAGTCTAACACGCAATTGATTAACTGTAAAACAATGATTTTATTATTTTTTATCAAGCGGTTTTTTTTTTATTATTGTTTTATTTGTGTTGCACAACATATAATATAATCTCCTTTATTGGATTATAGGACGAGTCAATTGAGTATGTAAAAACTTCAAAACATTTGAAAGCCTGTTACGTTTTAGTGACAATGAAATTATAATAGGTTTATTGTTGATGAAACATATTGTAAATATTACATTACCTATTTTTATTTAAAAACCAAATCGACTTCATTCTTTGACCTTTAGTTGACAAACCGATTAATGGGTCGAATATAAAAATGGACAGAATGTGAAATTAACCGTAGGTATAAAAAAATTATTATTGTTTGGAGAGTGGCAATTCTCTTGTTGATAACAAGATAGACGGACAGCGGAGAGGACCGGAATCTCGGATGAAAAATTTAACGTTTATTTGTTTCAAGATTCCGAGAGTAGAGAGGGATCGCGCTTTCATTATGATGTATATTTGAACACTTTGTTCTAATCTAATTTTTTTTTATATATATACATCTAATGATCGGTCCGACGGATTGAAAGGATCCACACGATTCGCTCTTGGTTTTCCGTGCCGCCGCGCAACGTTTTCATTCTCTTCTAGATTGTGAATCGCAGAAACAAATTGGCAATTTCATAGTCTGTCATTTTGATGTTGATAACGAAACGAAAATATTATTGTTCAGTACACCGCGCGTAGACTTTGATTTACAATTATGTCTCACCAGTGTGCATGACACCGCACGGTAAACGGTCGAACGGTTTTTTTCGAATGTTTTTCTAGGACATACGAACCCTATCGAATCCTGCGATTAATTCGTTTACCGCGTTCGGTGAAAATCGAACATATTGTTATTTCGGAAATATCGGTCCCCCGGTCGGGTTGTACAGAGTGTACGGTGTCGGCGGGTCATCAAAGGCCGCGCATGGGTTCGGTCCGGACGATACGATCAAACTCCAAATATGTTGTTGTTATTATGAATTAATAATTATTATATCGGCCCGGTTTTGATAAGGAGAGAATAATAACGACCGGAGGGGAAAAAATGCAATTGCGTCGGGATCACATTATATTGAACAACAACTCGTATCCATGTACACGGAGCGTAAACTACAGAGTCGTTATTTATATTGCGTGCCTAATATAATGTGTGTACACGTTGCAGTACTTATACGCCCGACTGGCAATATTAATATTATAATAATGTAAACACGAGGAGCGCAAACGGAGGGAACCCTTTGGCCTTTGATGCTTGTCGATACAGGCAGGCGCGCGCACACCTGACAACAACGGTTAATTGTCACTTAATTTGTGACTGCTGGAAAAAGCGTCCGCGGAGAAGATTATATTATCGCGCAGTTATGAACGACAAACCCGAACCGGCTACGTAGCGTCAATCTGTATATTAACACACCTACCTACATCAAAGTGCAGTTGTTATAGTACAGAATAATAATTATATTATATTAAAAACGCGACAGAGCGGAAACAAATACAATCGAGTTTTATGGCGAAATTAAAGGGAGGGCATGGGGAAATGGCGAATTCGGCGAGTTATCAAAAGAAAATGTGTAGAATGGATAAACGTGTATATGAAGGGCCGCGCACTAAACCACGATACATAGTTTGTCGAAGTGATAGATTATTGAAAACCATGCCCGTGTACGCTGTGAATAAACACGAATGCAAGCGAATTCTCACGGATACGGGAGTGGAAAGGTGCCGAGTTTTGAAGGATTTGGGTTTTGACAGAGAAACGCGTGATGGAAGGCCGTAACCGACCAATCAAAAGATCGGTGACCAGAAAATGAAAAATATAATATATTATAAAATCGAGCGATTTTGACACGAGCCTTTGTATTTACTCTCGTTAGACTAGTGGACAAATAGATCGTATCAATTTTCCTGAAAAAAAAAAAAATCATAAATCAATCATCTAGACCTTTTTCCGTCATTATCAAAATATTAGATATTGTCACGCTCCACAAAATCCGCGTACCGTTAAATTGCGCAATATTTTAGCGAACAAATTTCCATACTAAAACCGATGGATTGATCATTAGTAATTTACGAATATTTGATTGAATCGATTTGAACAATGCCGCAGGGGCACCGAGCCGCCCTAAAAAAATTAAAAAAAATTGTAACACGAGTACACGGCGTTTCATGTTCATAATTACATCGTCCTGCCGAAAATCTAAGTGGTAGCTACTGAATATCGATAGTGTTGAATTTAAATTAACGCTAAATTTCATTACGTTAGGTGTGTAACATAGATATTTATGGGCGGGTGTGAATTCATAAATTAATATCAATTTCTGAATAAACGCGTTCGTCGCGTTTAGGTATGGAATTAGTTATTTATTCAACCTACATTTAACTCAAACACATTAGGCACTGGTATTCTATTGTAGGTGTTAAATATTTGCTGTTTGTATGTATAAAACTAATATCAAATCCTAAACTTTAGATAAATACTTATATCCTATCTGTATTACATTGTATACTCTACCGTGTTATTATTATCATCTACGGTAATTATTGTTTTCCTATCTAAATACGCATCAAATTACAAGGATTTTCTTTTCCGTGTGTTACAGATAACGCACAGAAATACTACTGACTGCTGATTAAACATTATTACAAAGGTTATAAACCACAATATCATTCAAATTTTCTGCAACTTCGACAAATTTCAGGAAATAAAAGACCATATAAAGCACATAGGTTTCAATCGCCTAAACATTTTCTTTAAAACTTTTTTACAGAATAGTTATTTTGAATTTTTTTTAAAAAAAACATATATACTTGTAGTACAATTTTAAGTCCCCTCCCCTAAAAAAAAAGTGTAATATATTACATGAAATACAGAGGCATAATAATTGTATTAAAAAAAATTATGAATAGAACATAAGTTATTTCAAGTGACAGATCATCGTAGTGGGACACCTTGTGTACCTGGTACTAGAAAACTAGTGACTTTCTTTTCTTTTTTGAGGAAAATGATCGGTGTACGAAATATTATAGTATAATATTATACATTCATCGTTTGGCTCTTCGAATATGCACGGGTATTGACGCGATAACGTACGTCATATTAAAAAGGTTATACTTGGACAATATTTTACATTTTTTTTTTTTTTTTTAATGAAATTATCAGTCGAATGCACTGACGGTGGCCGCAAGTAAAAACGATGCTTTTGGAAATTGAATAATCCCTGCAAACAAAACGTATAATAGTTGCTGTCGGGAGAAATATGAAAATAATATAATACAGCAAAACCCCTAGATATACATTCCCGGCATATCGTTCCGGTAGGGTGAACAATATTGTGATGGGCCGCTCTAAAAAGCTCTTTTGCTACATACGGAAATCTGAGCGTTGGCGTTTGCAGCGGCGGTGAGTTCCGCACTAAACAGTGCCAAACCGACCCGTCAATATTAATATCGAGTTACCATAAAAGGCCTACATCCTCTACCACCCCCCCCCCTTTTCCCAGCCGCACTTTCCCTGTCCCGCCGTCATAATAATATAACATACGTGTGTGTGTGACTAGAGGACCGGAAAAAGCAGTAGAGCTGAAGAAAAGTGCATATTAACGGATCAAATATTATTTATTACAATATTATATTCATCTGCGTAAAAATCTGATCATAATATCAGTCTTGTAAAGTATTCAAGTAAAAGTTTAAGTATTTTAAGTTATTCAAATGCTTTTTGAAAGATGGTTTTTCTAATACTTTAAAAATACTCGTCTTTTTAGTGCATAATTTTACGATTTCCAATTTCAAATTTTTCTATGACAATATTTTCTAATAATTTGTAATAAGATTTCTACAAAATGTGTATAGTTATAACTCAATAACATGTCATTTTAACGTAATCTATCGATCTAAAGCCAACCAATAAGCTCATTTACTAACATAATAATTAATAATAAATAATATGCAGAATGAGAAATTCTTGAACCCGTTTAAATCAAATGTCCATAAATAAGTTTCAAATAGTTTCCAACACTTTCTAGTAGCATATCAAACGTAGGCATTGAAAAACAAAGTATTTATATTTATATTCAAATGTTTTTTTATTTTTTTTTTTTTTTAAAGTCATTTTCAACAGGCCTGTACACAAGCGAAATAAATCCAATAAACACTGCATGTGTACAGTAAAATATAATCGATGTAAATAAAGTGTATAGGTCTGCTATAGTTATGGATTTCGGTTTAAACATTTGAAAACGCGCGTGTTTAGGGATAGCTCGATTGGAATTAGGTTATTTTTTTTTTTCACAAAAACCGTTCATAAAAAAAAAAATCACCTAAACCGTTTAGATTTTTTTTTAATTGGCAATATACAAAAACCGAATAAAACCGTTTTACACGTTAACGGGTCGAAACGTTTTCGCGACAACGAGTTATTATACTTATCGTATTGTAAAAAAAAAAAAAAAAAACGTATTATCAATTTAATACGTGTAAACGGACGTTAAAATAACGGCCGTTCGGTTGAAAACCGTTTTTATTTGCCGCGTCCCATAAATAATGTATTATAATTATTTAATGTATTTAACGTGTCGATAGGCGTCGTAAAAAAAAAATTAAAAAAAAAAAAAAATGTAATTTTCAATTATACTATTATTATTATGACTACTATATAGGTGTATTATAATATAATATTATTATGATTATTAATATATATAAATGTGTGTGTGTGCGTGTGCGTGTGTGCGTGTGCGTGTGTATAGGTGTATTGTAACTCGCGCGACCGGGTATTATTATTATTATTATTATAGGTGTATTATAATACGTACAATATATCGGATAATTAACTTTTACACTTTAATAATAAGTCGTAACGTACGTTTTTATACGGCTTTTAATAGTCGCATAAAAAACACCACACGCGCAATCCGCCGCCGCCGCGGTAAGCTCCACCTCTATAAGGCCGGCGGACAGCCCGGAGAGGGGGGAATCGTTTTGTACCCGCGGCCCAACGTGTCCGCCGCCGCCGTCGGGACGCGACAACCAGTTTGATCGACTGCTCGGTGTTATAAACCAACCGATGTGTTGATCGATCGTTATTATTGCGATTGTTGTTTTTTTTTTGAGAGAAATATTTATTGATCCGGCCAATTTTCAAAGAGGCGAGTGGAGGGGGGGGGCGCATTATTTATGTATTTCCAGAGTGAATTAATTAACTATAAACAATTATACACATCCATATATATATATATATAAATTAAAACCGATTTCCGTCCGTTGACAGGGGGGAGGGGGGGGGGAAACGCGCACCCGTGCCCTCCCAACCGCCACCGGAACGGGTAACGATAACGATAACGATAACGGACCCGGGCGAGTCACTCGATTTTGTAATGCTGAGCAAGTCGCAGTTATTTCCCTTGATTAAGTAACTCATAGTCGAGTTTCGAGTTCCTATATATATATATATAAAAAAAAAAACCCAACTTAATATTAAGTTACTCGTCAAAAATCGTCGCAAGTCGCTAGTTAATTTTTTTAATTCGTTTTTTTTTTTTTAATAGATAAGATAACCTTCACGAATTGATGCTGGAAACGGTTTTTCCGTAGTAACGGAACGTTATCGCGCTGTATTTTTTGTTTGCCCATCTCGAACGTTCTCGGGAAAAAAATATTCTGAGTTGCGAGATACCGGCGTCGAAACGAGGAAAACTGACTTGTAGCTATTTTTATTCAAATAGAAAATAACTCGTTACGTTACACGTCACAAGAAAACAAAAAGTAACTTACAAGTCACATAGTTACCGATTTTAGTAACAAAATAACTTTTTTGTAACCATGTAACTGGTTGCTGTCCTGCAGCTTTGATAACGCCTGGGTACATGTGGAATAATATATTGTGCGAGCCGGAGGTACGTAGGGCGTGTGATGCTTTTACAAAAAAAAAAACACCTCGAAAAAAAAAGTCAGTTTAATATTATTATGTTAATAATAATTGTTATAAAAAACGTAATCGAAACGTGTAACGTATACGCGAGCGTTATTGTATACGGTGCGCGTAAACAAATATGTTTTTTAAGTGCCTATATTATGTTATGTGTGAGTGACGCGCGTGTGTGCTCCGAAAAATAGCGTTTTTACTATTGTTTTTTAATAATGTTTCCGAGAAGTGGGTGTTTATGACGAGTGTATATTATTGTATTTATAGATATTGTGAGAAAAAAAACAACATAATCGGATAAATATACAAATAATCGGACAACGGTTCTAAAAAACATCCGAGTCGTATACACATATATTGTATTATTATTGTTGTATTATTACCGCGCCACTGTCTAAATCATCTACTCTCGCTGACGAGTGTAACGTTGCTATTGTAAACACTATAAACAAAATTTTTTAAAAAAAATACCGTTAAATCGAACCGTTAGATTTAATTTTCGTCGATAACCGGTTATAAACAAATAGAAAAAAAAAAAGAATTGTTTCGCGTCGTTTTATAGAATCCGGAGTTTTCACGCAAAAAAAAAATAAATAATAATAACAATACCACCCCCCGCGCCACCATTAAAGAAAGTAAAAACGTTCAAAAATTAAAGGCCCCCGCGGGGCAACGACCGCCGGACGTAACTCCGGTTTGTTCGAAAACGTTCGGGAACCGTTTACACAGGTTTTCAGTCCTTTGACGCGCCCCTCCCCCTCCCCCGGCCCGATTTACCGGATCTTCGGAGTGTCTCGGCGGAGCGAATCCACACAATGTAATGTCGGAACGGCTCGTCCGAATGTTGCGCCGCCCGAAAGGGGGTCGGTTTTTGTTTTCGTTTGATTTTCCCAGCCCCGTTTTCGTAATAAACGGGGAAAACGTGGGAAAAACAGGAAAACGGGTACAATATTAAACGAATAACGTTAAAGAAAATAACGTACGATTATTTCACCGTAATATGACGTAATAATAGTGTACCGCTGACGAAGCGACACTGTTGCCCGAACTCCGCTCAGAATCGTTTTTCGTTAGCCGCGGTCACTCGTCGCGCGCGGATGCACATCGGATTTCCCCTCTACCTTTCCCGGCGCCAGTGGCCCGCCCGTCGTGCGAACACGTCCGCGTCTTTTGGTCGTGTTTACCTTAAACCGACGAAAAAAACCCAACAACAGCCGGCGTTTCGGAACATTAAAACACGAAAACATTCACCGACGCGCGGAGAATATCGCGGACACGTGTGCCGCCGATCTCGGCGTATTCGGTCGGAGTTCACGCGTTACAGTTTCGCGCGTACCTAACCCAACCGACTCTCTCTCGAAAATCCGGCCGAGTTTGACCGCGTAAATCCCGTCCGGGCCGCGGCCGCGGCGCGTTATCTGCGGCTAGCCATCTGATTTATCGACGGCCGCGATGACGCGGGATGCCAAAAACGGAGCGAGAGAGAGAGAGAGAGAGAGAGAGAGGGGCGGAAAAATTAGAGAGAAAAAGTTAACGCTTTGCCGCGTCCGACGGGAACGATGAGGGCGCGAGTTTTTTTGGCACCGGCGCGCGCCCGGGGCTTTTTGACGCGGCCGGCCGGCCAGGACGCGAGGGTCGGAGGACCCGACGGAGTGCGCGGCGTCGCGCGTATAGGTATACAATCTCGTGTTATTATAGCCGCCGCCGCCGCCGTCGTCGTCGTCGCGGTCGCCGTCGGTTAATCGCGAGGAATTACCGGGCGCTTATCAACGGGTAGGTATAATACTCGTGTTTATATATATATATATATAGGTATACTGCGGGTACCCCGAATGACCGCGGTGGTCCGACAACGAACCGCCATCATCACCGTCATCATCATCGTCATCGTCATCATCATCATCACCATCATCATCCGGCAATACATTATTATTAATCCCCGTTTTATAAACTGTTCTCGCCGCGCCGCTGATCCTGTTCCCCGCCCTTCGCGCTCGCGCGCGCGCGCGCGCGCACCCGATCGCGCCTTGAATTATTCATAATATTGCTGCGGCAGTGTTTATACGCGTATTAAATATATACTTTATATATATATGTATACGCACGGGGACCGGGCGCTCCTGCTCAGACGACCCGATGACAAGACGCGTATATACTCTCGGAGCACTCGATCTCCCTCCCTCTCTCTCGCCCCCTATTTCTCGCTCACTCTCGCACACACACACACACACACACACACACACTGTCTCTCGCCGTCCCTCTCGCTCTCCCGCTCTCTCCGGACGGTCGGTTCCGAACACCTCGCAAACAAATCCCGTTTAATAAAGAGCGCCGCCGACGACGCCGTAATCCGCGTGTCTCGCGCCGCGACCCACGCGCGATCCCGCCCGGGTCTTAATAATAATTACAATAATTTATATTGCGCTGTTGTTATTATTATCATTAGCGTGCCGCCGCCGCCGCCGTCAGCGCCGCGATAAGCGCTGTGTCCCGCGTAACCCGGTCGCCGGTATCCGTTCGTTTACCGGGCGGTTTCGCGGTCACAACAAAACCCGTACGGGGTTCGGGTCGCGGGTCACCGGAAACGCCGCGAGCGAAAATAACCGCGAGTCGACGTGCCGACGTGCCGTGTCCGCGGGCCGCGGGCGCTCGTTTTTTTTTTCGCGCGCGTATTTCGCACGTTTGTTTTTATCGTTTTTTTATTCCCCGTACCGATCGCCGCGGCCCGCGGTCCTCTAGAAGTGTTTTCTAGCTTGCCCCGTGTGGCCGTAATGTCGAATCAAGCGGGGTCGTTTTTTTTTTTTTTTTTTTTTTTTTTTTTTTTCTGAATTTCCGTTTCGGCGACCGGTCGGCGACGGCGACGACACGTTTTACGCGCGGCAATAATATTAACGTTTTATTCGTTTTCTAACGACTGTCCGTCGAAAATTATTCCGATGGATCATTAAATCATAACGCGTCCTTAAAAACTTTATCGCGGTACCTATATGCAATCGTTTTTTTAACCGCTGCAGCTCGTTTAACCGCATTCCTATTTCCGTTGCACAAGCACATTCGTAATCGACAACGGTACAGGTAAACTCTAAACAGTTCTCTCTCTCTCTCTCTCTCTGTCTCTATCTTTTAACGGAACAGAATCAAAGGCGCCCGGTAATACGTCAATGAACGTGTTTTTGTGCGCTGTACGTTTCGCGGCCCCGGGAACCGTTTGAAAAAAAATAAAAAAAAATACGTTTCATATTCTGTAAAACGGATGTGGTATCCGAAGCAGGCGGACACGAAACGTCCCGCCGAACTGCCCGTACCCCCGGAACCGAACGGTTTGCCCGTGTCCGTCATCGATCGACGTCATTTGGACGCGTCATATCACCGCGTCCGATAACGGCCGTGACACGGTTAATCGGAAAAGCGCGCCTTTCCCCCGCACCCACCTCCGTATAACACTTGTCTGAGCGGAGTGGCGTCCCACGCGACGTTCAAACCGAAATGCGGGCGATTCGTCGGTATTGCGCGGTATTTACGACCGGGCTTTTTTTAACCCGCGATAAATTTCGGTTTTCCATTCGCGAGGATACCGTGCGCGCGCGTGCGCGTTCGAAAACGACATCTTTAGCGCGTCTCAACCTGCGCGAGATGAATCGGAAAAACCCGTTCGGAAATCGTCGCGCGGTTCGGTTCGCGTGCGCTGGCGCGTCAGAAAAGGTCTTCGCGAATTATTATTGCGAACAGGCCCGCACAGTTTCGTACGGTTGTACAGGGCGGGTCGGCCGTCAACGGCTGTACTTTGTTGTGATTTCGCGCGCGGCGACACGGTTGATTTTTGTCGAACGCGCCCGCGCGTCGAGCAATTTGGCTGGGTGTCATCGGCCGCCACGCGCGAACACTTGACGGCGCGCCGATGACCATTAGACGGGAAAATGCAATTTCAGCAACACACTAATGCGCGTTTATCATTCCGCAATTTTCTCGAAATGGCTTAGAAACACAAACTGGATTTGCAAGTAAACTCGTGATTTATTTATGGTTTAGTTTTGAATTTTGCTTTCAACAACCGCGCAGACATATCGTGTCGGATATTAGACAATAGACGCGAATTGTTTAAACGAGGGGGAGCACCGTCGACGTTGGAAACGGCCTTTTTATAAAAAAAAAAAAAAAACTACGCGGGCAGCCCGCCTATAGTATACAGGAACTTATTGTAAAACAGATGTCGTCTTGCTCCGTGGAACCCGTCCCGGATTATAAAGGTCGTCCGCCGGCTTATACAGCCAAATACGTGGGTGACCCGCCAATAAAACTTGTGACACACACGACCACGACGATTTCAAAAAAATACATTCGCGCAGTGGCGTAGCCGTGTGGGGAGGTTACTGTAACCCCATTTCCGTGGCTTTTTTTTTTGAACCGTAGATAAGGTAAACCCTCTTCCCCCCATTGATAAACTCCCGGCTACACCACTGCATACGCGCGTTCGTCCGCTAGTCGAAATTATCCAAGAACAGTAAAAAAAATTTAAAGTTGGACCGGACGAGTCGCTGTTACGAACTTGCATTATTGTCACACCAAAATGCGTAACGCGTAAGCGCTAAACTCGAAACTATAATTCGAAAACTATTAGTAATGTGACATAAATCCGAAAAATCCAGATTTCGGACGTCAGGCTACTGAATCCGAATTTCGAATTTGACATTGTAGATTTCGGTATTCTAATTTTGAAAAAATCAATTTTTTTTTTTAATATAAAATCTAAGTGCAGATAACTACACTTATATGCGGAACCCCTTTCATTATAAACGTAATACACGAATATGAACACTAACTCTGCAACGTGTCAAAATCAAAAATCCGAATTCCGGATTCGGAATTCCGAGAATCCGGATTTTCCCCGTCACCAGAAACTGTACCGAGCCCTTCGTCGGCGTTGCGGCTTTTCGTCGCCGGCGTACATTATAAAGGTCGGGTAATTCGGCCGACGCATTCGCGACCCCGTTGCCCCACAACCCGCGCCGAGGATCGAATTCGTTCGAGCCGCGGTGGAATTTCCGAGTTCGCGTGGAGTTCCCCTGCCCCCGCCGTCGTCGCGATTCCTGACGGACGGGCGCGCGCGGTGAGTATGTAAATCACGGCCGGCGGCGACGCGATCGCGGACAAACAATATAATCATATCGAGACGACACGAGAAGAAAAAAAACACAAACACAAACGAAAAAACACAAAAAAAAAATCCCGTCCGTCGGGATGGACTGCGATGCGTCGCCGTACCGCGGGCGCACACACGCGAGCGACCGTGCGATTCAATAAACGCGGCCGGGAGAGGTACGCGCGACGGTAAAAACGAAGGCATCCGCCGCGGCGTGTACGGTCGGGCGCGAGGACGTGCGCGACCGCGCGATCGGCGGCGGCGTTTACCATTCTACGGCATTCCGCGACGCGGAGGAGACCTCTGCTCCGTCATCCGCGGCTTGTTAAAAAAAAAAAACAAAACAAACAAAATATACGGAACAATAATAGTGCGAAAACGCCGAGCGAGATGAACGCGCGAAACTCCGAAAATAAAAGGGGGGAACAACGGAGAGGACGGACGGCGCGAGAGTCCGGCGATATGATTTCACAATGTTTTCGCGCGAACGTTCTTATGCGAAAAAAAAAAAAACGATATTTCGCGCGGCAGTGTCCGTCATGAAAAACGTAAAATCGGAGTACCGTGCGGTCTGTCGAAATGTCGCGGGTTTTTTCGGTGAACAAAAAAAAACAAAAAAAAAAAAAAACAATAATTTCGAGCGCCGATATTATACGTATACGCGACTATTGCGCGCTCTCCCGTTGCCTAAACACGACCCAACTCTGACGCCAGACTACATCCGCAGACTACATTTTTAACGGTCGTGACGGCCTTTCGTTTTGTTCGCCAGTCGCCACCCATGCACCGGGCCGAAATCGAGCGCTACCCCGCCCGGGAAAATCAGAATTAAGCCGGAAAGTCGCTTTCGTCAGTTGACAACGTCAACCTCAATCGGTCGTTATAAATTTTGAATTATTAACCCGACGCGTGGTTTCTCGGGATAGCTGATTTTTTTTTTTGTTCTAATCCAACGCGTTCAGTGGAAAACGTACCCCGATGTTCGTACCCCGAAACAGATGTTCTTCGGCTGTTCTGCGCATTTTCAAATTTGATAACGACATTAATGAATTTAACGTTTTTTTTTTTTTCAAAATTATTTCTCCCACCCGTGTTAAGTTCGCTATAATGGTGTGAACAGCTAATTTGCGATTCAACCTGTCGGTCAAAGTCAACAATCAATAGTCAAAGCCTGAAGGTTGAAGGTTTTGAAACTGGCGACGTACATAGAAAATGAAAAATCAATCCAATCGCATTCGTTTTATTTTCGTAACCGTACTATAACTGTACAAAAAAAAAAAAAAAAAAAAAAAAAACGCAGAGTTCGAGATCCCGTACATGACGGCTGTACATTATAAAACGGCCGGGCCGACCCCTTTCGCGGTGTAAAAGTAATTACTCTAATTTCACAACAATACACATACAGGTGGACGTGTCCGCGCGCGGGATCCGACACACGATCCTATACGTAGGACGTTGTGGAAGCCCGTGGATACGCCCTGTATACGATTTTTTTTTTATTTTCTGTTTTCCTTTTCCGTCCAAACCGCCGGCCCGTTCCGTTTTCCGGCCGCGCGGCACACACGGTGTGAAAACGGTGCACGCGTGCACCTACCGCATACCGTCGTGCGCGTCACAAATCAACTTTTGTTAATAACAATCGCCGTACCTGTGACGATGCCCACGCGTTTGGACATCAATTTCCTCGTACACGGATTCCGCAGTCCTACGCGCGGCACGGCACAACGCGTTAACTAATGGCGTTTCGGGATTTTTCAACGTGAGGCCCGAATCGATCAGCGCGCGAACGTTCCGCGAGTCTTTTCGCTATACCCGTCCGACATTGTCACGGTGACAATTGTTATTTCCGAAACGACCGAACGGAGCGATGCGCGCGATATTGCGTACGCACACGAATCCTGTGCGCGAACCGTTTTGGAACCGGCCTTTCGGCCCGCACAAAACTCCGGTACGTTTGACGACGCGCGGCCCGCCCGGCGAATCGCCGATTTCGGCGAAAGTTCCAGATGATTATTTTGATTCCAAAACGATTCGCTCGGGATTCGTGTGCCTGCGCAACACCGCGAGTGACCGCGCTACGCGATTTTGATCGGGAAGTCTCCGCCAAGCGGTCTCCGCGGCGTCGAAAAGATCGGCGCGCCGCGTTAAGGTACGGTTTCCCTTGCGCGGTCGCGAACGCCGTCAGCGAACGCGATCGACGAACTAAGATCGCGTTCGCATCGTCTTGGTTTATTCTGAACGATTTTACGTCGCGATCGAGAGTAATTTATATCTCATCATTCAGCCGTACTTAATATTTTGATGTGTGAAGTACTCTAGTGAACGGTAAAAACGAACAGACTGTGAATTTTTAAATTATAATGGATACATCTGACGACGTAAATGTATTGAAAATTCTTTTTGAAGCAGAAGACGACGATGACGTTTTGCTCTTATATTTGTCAGAAGAAAAAAGAAAAGGCCATGATCAATTATTTACAAAGAGAAGTACGGAAGGTTATTATGAAATACTAATCAACGGTCATTTGAAAAATAATGAAATCAAATTTCGAGAATTTTTTAGAATAAATCGTNCCGCGATCGCGCAAGGGAAACCGTACCTTTATTGTACAATAACGCGTACCGTTATCGGGAGGAAGGAAAAAAAAAAATGTACGAAATTTGACGACCGCGCGTCACGCGTCACAAACGATGCGTTTTATTATCCGCAGTCGAGTGGACCGCGCGCCGTGTTCGACGAGTGGATTTAGTCGACAAACACGAATAGTTAATCCCCACGGTGTTTGTTGAAAATATGATAATCGCGATTTTATTACACCCGTACCAGCGGCTTTATTAGATTACGCGGGTACAGGAGGTGCGCGTACACGCGCGCACGTCCCGCAACCGTACCGACGATCCGAGTGCCGTAGTCCCGCGGAAACGACGCGATTCGATTCGGACGCGCACGTTTTCGGGGCCCGAATTTTATTTTGCGGTTTTTTTTTTTTTTTTTCATTATTTTTCAATTTATAAAATTTATAATAATTACGTTCCGCGGAACGCGCCGGACTCCGGAATTCCATTCGATTTAACGTTTAAAAGAAATGTAAAATTAAAACGAATTGATATTTTTTTTTTTTTTTATAAAAAAAAAAAAAAAAAAAAAAAACACTGTACGTGGCACGCCGTAATTTTCGCCGTAACGCATCATATTTTTAAGCCGAAAAACGCGCTGGTACCGGGCCCCTCAAAATAAAATTACTTTCCGTTGTTGACGATAGGGTCCTACAGGTAGTTTTTTTCACGGCGACAATACTATTTCGCGGATAACACTCGAAAAGTTTCATACCGTCATCCAGCTACTCTTTAGATTGAGACAATCGAGATTAACGTTAGGGTACAATAAAAAGTAATTTTTTTTTTTTCATGGTTCAACGTCCCGAAAACCGTGGAAAACTATTTAAAAAAAAAAACCGACAAATCTCTTTTTTTTTCTTTTTTTTTTTTATAACATGCTACTTTGCAACGGTTTATCGTTCCATAAACGGTCACTCTAGCCTGTGTTTTGTAGTAACGGGAGACTTTTGAATCCCGATAAAAAATAAAAAAAAAATGCTCGGCGATCTGCGCTTACGATTTACGTATTGTGTTGTGCATTTAATTGGATAATTTTGGAACGAATGACTTTACAGTGTTCCCGAACAATTAATTCGTATACTTTTACGTCATCGAGTACACCGACGACGACTGATTTTAACGACATCAAAGTCATTCAAGATGCTTCGTCGAATTTGCCGACATCAAAAGAGACATTATATAGTATACTGTACAAGGCGGCTGTGCTTCGATAATGACAAGTTAACGAGGGGAGCGATTCCGATTTTTATAAGGTACGAACCCCGACGAATATTATCAATTCCCCCGCGTACCGTTCATATACTGCGTATAAAATGTCTCGCAGTCGCCGGGAGAGAAGGAGAAATTGCGATTATTTTACCCGCCGAAACGCACGCCGTTTATAGATTCTGAACGTACGCGTACTATGTTGACAAGCGATTTTTATTTACATAGTGTATGTTTTCAACTTTTTTTTTTTGAAATTATCGTCCTTGTAGTTTTTTTTTAATAATCGATCAAATCCGCGAGAACTGACGTCGGTAAAACGGGACAGTTTATCGCCACCGCGCTTATCGTTTATCTGATCGGTCGATTCAAATTTTACAATTTTAAGATTCGAAGAGTAGAAAAGAATGTATCGATTTTCAAATGATATTTATTTATTTATTGTTTTCTTAAAAACAGCTTGAAGATAATGAAAAAAAAATTCTAAAACGACAGAGCAGGTCTCAGAGAGATTTACAACATCCACCCCACCATCCCGCCGACCCTTTAACGGTTTGAGCATTAAATGCAATTGTCTAACACTACAAAAACGATTAACATAAAATATTTTTTTTATAATATTTACGATTTTATTTAAAAACTTTTGTCATTCATTTTTGTAGGGTTCAAAGATTGTGTTTTAAAGTTGGAACCGTTAGAGGAAGGATTTTCGAAAACACATTACCATTTTTTCGTTTTTTTTTTTTAAGTGCATTTTCAAGGCTTTATTGACGTTTTTGATCGATTTTTTTTCAAACTCAAAGTGCATTCAAGTCCCGAGCCCCAACGACCAAGTGTTGAAATGTAGCGGGACTCGTGATGCGCTCTCCGTTATCGCGTATTGATTCGCACGGCGGCGGTAAATCAGAACCGACCAATCGGAGGGGCTATTATTCAAAGGTCGCGTAACAGCGCGCGCAGGACGCTCGGGCGCGGCGGCGTCACCGCTGTCGAACGCTGTCGTCCTCGGCCGCGGGACGAACTTCGGCGCGCGACGCAACAGCTGAACCGCCGTCCAAGTTCCCGTCGGCCCCTGCGCGGCCGCACAAAAAGGCCGCGGCGGGCGTGCAAGACCAAAACAAAGGTCCGGCGGCGCTGTATATTATGTCACAAGTTTCGTACGCGGCCATCAAAACAGTCATTACGGATCGCGCATTATGCGACACCGCACGCGTGAACCGCCCGGCCGTACCGAGCCGGACGCCGCGCCGCGGACCGACGACCGCGCGGTTTTTGTTCCTCCGTAACGACCTGGAATATTAGCCGCTTGTGCGCGTGTGGGCGGGAGGGGCGGCGGGACGGTCGGCCGTCCGGAAGTTTCGTGCCGACGGAAAGGGGTAAACGGTACCCGCGTAATAGTTTGCGTTCGAAAGTTGACGCGGACCGATAACGGCAAAGTTTCCGCGCGACACGTGTGACCGTTGATGAGGCACGTAATGCCGCGCGCCTGTCGCACCGCGACCGGGTGCCGGGCGGCCGGTGGGGGGGAGGGGGTTGGGAAAAAACCTCGTTTCCGAGCGATCAGAAATAATATCCGTTTACCGGCCCCTCGGCCCGTGTTAATACAGTAACATTATATTATTGCAACGGGCGCAATAGCGAAATCGCGTCACATTGCCGAAACGTAAACTCCGGAGTTTCGGTTGACACCGCAGTGCTCGAGCCGGCCGCGGCTGTTGACGGGCATGCCGTACACCTAGGCGCGAAACGCGTGCGGTCGGTTTGAATGGGCCGCGTCGTCGGGACGGGCGGCGAGTGACGGCGAACAGTCAAGACGTCGCCCGGGCCGTCACGTCCAACCGAAATCTGGCCGTAAACGGATCCGGCGTTATTGACGGGACGCGGTTATCGGCAAAGGTGATGCGCGCTCGGTTTCAACCAACGTCGAACCGGACGTCGGGACGTCGGCGTCGGCCACTCGTCGGGCTGAGAGCGGCCGAACTCGGAAAACCCCAATGAAACCGGCTCCTCCGGATCGGTCGAAACCGAGAAAGCATCGCGACATTCAAAATAACGGGACCACGCGGATTCTCGGGTCCGCGAGATTTTGGAATATACGGCCCGGCGCGCCGCCCTCGAAACGCGAATTCGGGACCACTTTGGACGCGGCCGCAGTCGAAACGTTCGAACCGCGATTTCGACGTAAAACGACCGCGATTCGCGCAACGCGATTACGCGGACGCCGGGTACGCGCGCGTCGCGCGCCCCCCGCGCTCGAAGCGACGAACGAATTGGGTTTCCCCGGTTTCCGCGGTTTACGCGCGTTAACGCCGGTCGCGGCGGCGTTACGGAGACCGACGAATGGGGGGGGCGCGTCGCCGTCCGCGCATTAAGCGCTTTAACGTTCGCCCCGTGGTACGGGCGGCGTCGGGGCGCGACACGAACGTTTTCGTATCGCGCGCCGGGGAACACGACGGAGGACGAAATACCCGCGTGACGGTGGCCGGTCACGCGAATCCGAAATGCGTGCAACGATCACTGCCGCGAACAAAACTCGAGATCGCGAACCGCAAACTACACGTTTCGACGGCGGGGACCGTATTTTCCGTTTTATCCGACACCGGGATGCTAGCCGTGGAATGGGAGGGGTTTGGGGGAGGGGCCGAAAGGGCTGCAGGTCTCCACCGCCAAACGAATTAAATTACGGAAGGAGAACGCGGAGTACCGGAGTTAAACGATTTAAGACGGAAAGAAGACGGCAGCGATGTTATCGCCGTAACGTAATACTGCGAGTTGGCATTTCGCGCGGCGCATCGATTTCGATACGAATGTCCCGCCCACATACCGGGCATAAATGCAACAGTGACTAAAAAAAAAAAAAAAAACAAAATCTAATTGTTCGGAACCTAAATACACTTTTAGATGGAAAATTTTAAAATCGATTTTCGCAGACGTTCAAAATTGTACAGCATTCCAGCGTGCACGTCGGTAGGTATGCAATAAAATACGGCGCGTAGCGTCCAAATTAACTGCAATGCACGGCACGATGAATATGTAATTTTTGACAATATTTGGTAGTTAAACTGCGTTTGCAGTATTCGGACGACCATAGATAGAATTAGTCGGATAGTATTCCGCAAAACCCCATCCCCGCCGACCACCTATACTGAAACCCGTATAATAGAGTGCCGAGTCCATTCGTCACGTCGTTAAAACCCGCCGCACCGGTACGACGAAATTTTTTTTTTCTTTTAAGTAGTATTGAAAAAAAAAAAATTAAAAAAAATGTTAACCTGCAATAATACGCGTAAAACGATCCGAACAACATAATAATAATGTACTATTATGACGCGCTGCGTGTTTTGAGTCACATTATGTAACGCAGCATAACGACCGGCTGAAATATTATACAGGGTGATTGATTTTCCGTCAGACACTACGCCGTTATTACTTCGGAAAGTTTAACGTTTTTTTTTTTTTTTCTTTCGGAATTTTCGGTTTTCGACCAAATTTAAACCGCACACAGCAGTCGTGCGATCGATTCCGAAATGTTACAGTGCCCCAATTTCGGTCCCCCGCATTATGTTCGACCGCGTGAGACCGCTGTCGAATTTCGATTACAAACGGTAACCGATATAACACAGACATTGCAAATTCCACAAACGGATGACGTTTCAATTGAAATGCATGTTGGCGTCGACATTTTTCACACTCCCGTCAACCCGTCGCGGACGAGATACGATTTATTTTTTAATTTGCGGGGTTTTGCGACGGATTAACCACCCTGTATTTAACGCTGCCCTTGACGGGTATAAATAAATAAAATAAAAAAAAAAAAGGACACTTACTTCTGATCAGTCTGCCGTCTTCGGACACGGCTCCGGAACTCGGCGTGTCTCGGTCCGAACACTCGTCTTTGGCGTGCTGGTGCATGTTGGCGGCCACTGCTGCCGCTGCGGCGGCCGCGGACGACGGAGGCGACATCGACATGCTGGCCGGCGAACACGGACTCCTCCGCGGAGGATACGGAAACGAAGACTGTTGGTGGTGCTGATTGTGCTGTTGTTGTTGTTGGTGTTGCTGCTGCTGCTGCTGCTGCTGTTGTTGCTGTTGCTGCTGCTGGATTTGGTGCTGTTGCTGTTGATGCTGTTGTTGCGCCGAGACGGCTTCGGCGTGCGCGGCCGATTTGTCGTCCATTTTGTAGCATTTTGACGGCGGCGCGAACGCGGACGTGAAACCTTTGAGACCGGCCGCGGCCACGGCGGCGGCCGCGTGATGCTGGTGCTGTGGGTGGTGCGGGTTCGGCGAACCGAGCGGCTGGAACACGCCCGCCGGCGAAAACGATATCCGCGGGTCTAGGGCCGGGTGCAAGAACTGGGGCTGCAGATGGTGCAAGAGGTGCGCGGGCAGCCCCGAATAGCCCTCCATAAACCGGAATCCGAAATTGGCGCCCTGGAACGGCAGATGCAGATGATGCTTGAGGTCGTGCATCTGCTGACACACACAATAAAAACGCACGATAGTTATGATTTTATACGTATACATTCTTTTTTTTTTTTGGTTTTTTGTTTCGCGTAAAAAAAATTATATACGCTTTTAATAGACAATTATCTGTACGACAACACGGGCAAACATTGAGAGGGGAGGTTGGTCTCCTGAAAAATATTAAAACTCGCAAAAAAATTGCTCGAACCCTAACGCGTAGCGCACGTACTTATCAACTACCCGCAACGGACCTATCTATAATTTATTAACGTTTTTTACAAGTCACGTGTTCTTGTATATCTTATTCTTTGGTTTTCCGGTGGTTGAGACCATACCGCAATACAAATTCGCTTTCCATCCCTCCATATCCTCTGCGGCTATCGTTCGCTGGATATCCGGCTCCACACATTCCGTACCATATTTAACACGGACTCGCAGCGTATTCGTGACCTTTCCAACGGTCACTTACCGTCAGGTTTCCCTTCGACGGTTTATCTTAATTACAACCCCTGCTTCCGTCACGCACGTCCTGTCCGCATCAACCCTATTCCCTTTTGGGATCTCCCGTCGTTCGGAAAGTTCGTATCGCTCATCGTTAAGTCGTTTCCTCCATTCTCCCGAACCGGTGTCAACGCAGTGTGGCCATTTATTCTTTTGAGAATTTTCCTATCAAATACGCGTATATGTTCAATACTTCCGGTTTCCTGCGGGGCCATTTTCTCCGAACCATACACATTAGTACTGAACACGGTTTCAGTTTATCCCTCCCCTGAAAATTGCGGTGGAAATTTTTATTTATACGTCCTGTATCTGTTCGATTACCTGTCACGGATGGCGAATGGGACGGTACAATAATTGATAATTATAATGTGTATCGGCGTTTTAAATATCAATTTATCGAAAACGCGGTATATACCTACGACACGGCAGTCGTATAACGATAACGTTATAACATACTGATATACTGACATTCTTTAAACCGTAAGTACGTGTAATAATAACCGGCTTCGCATTGTAATGGTGTACAACACTATGTGTTTGCTCGTCAATACACATTTCTCTCGAGTCAAACACGAGCGAAGACGATCCAAGGAACGAGATTTTGCTACCTACACCTATAAATACTCACCAAATATTATCGTATGCGTTATGTGCGTGCGACGTCATTCCGATATTTCTGGCTACCGCGTTTTTCCCCCGGAGAGTGTAACCCGCCTACAATACAATGATCATTTCAAATATTGGGGATAGGTATTTTTTTTTTATTTTATTTTATTTTTTTTTTTTTAAAGTCGATCTCGCGTCGCAATCGCGTGGCATGTACCCGCAAGTGTATACAAACTGTTTGCTCGTGGATTCCGAGTAAGGTACATACGATAGTATGGTAAGAGAGGGTGCGATGTCCATGTAAATATTTATTCAAAATAATATACGACCCATATTATTATTATAATATACTTGTATTTTTTCGTCTTTCGATAATTTTTATTAGGACTAATGTACGCGCCGAGATACGATAAAGCGAACGCCGGGATTCACTTAAGCCCGACGTAGGCACCAAACAGTAATGTCGCCGTCAATACATGAGACGATATTATTATAGACGAGTACGGAATTTCGTGAGAAATGGTTGAATATTTATTATTGTTCGGCAGACGGTAAAAACGGTTTTATTTCTCGAAAAAAAAGAATTAATAAATCGCGTTAATTCAATCGAATATTAAGATTGATCATTTGTGTGCTGTTTGTTTTTTTTTATCGAGGAGTCGTTTTAAGTAAGTTTTTTTCGGCTTATGTGCGTACAAATCTACAGGTCTGTTACGGGTATCTTACACAGAACTTGTCACTTTCAATACGACGCCGTAAAATACATGCCGCGCGAATAACACTCATGCGATTTATCGCGTTTATCGCAATTAAATATTGCTTTGTACCCATAAACACATTTATCTGGAAGCGCTAAGTACGCCATTAAAACGGGGTGCGAAATTTCCAAAAGAATCCGTGTACAACCGAACAGTTTTACATTTTACACGCGAAAACCGTACATTTTAATCGACTGTACGTTTTCTATTCCCGCGTAATTAAATCGACGAAATTTCCCATAGTATTATATTGTTGACCGGTATGTTTTTATTTACAATACTTGCTATATAACGCGCCGGCTCAAAAACGTTTTCGATATTATAGGTTTAACGGTAAAACTTGTTTGCGAGGAAAAAATACGAAAATCGTTAATAAAATGTAGTAATTTCATGACGTAATATTATAGTTTTTGTGTGTCTAAACGTAAATACAAATTGAAAATGTTCACACAAAAAGCCATACGTATTTATGTCCGTTTGTTACTATATATATATTATTGATCGTTGATTTGAACGCGCGCGGGTTCGACGTAAACTCAATAAATTATTATTATCGTATGCAATTCGATCGTTTCGTTAAAATTGTACTTACGATTGCCACGAAAAAATATTAATAAAATGATAATCGGTAAAACGCGATTTATCGTACTGCACCTGTATTGTATTGTCACGCACAGATTGACAATATTGCGGTACAGGTGTATTTAACGCCCGTTGGCCGCCGCGACAAACCAATCACGTTCAGAAAATTTGATTGCATTTATCCCGGGTTTTATAAAATAATTTACGTCTCAATAATACGCGTCGTAACTAATAAATACAATATCTGATTTCATTTTTTTTTTTTTTTTCTTGTATATATGTAACGATTTATGTAATTCTTTTCATTACTTTGATCGTGGTAATGATAATTCATGTGATTTTTCCATTATCGGTTTTTGTATTCAGTAACCATCGACCAATTAACTAACCAGCAAAAGCAGGCGCGTTTTTTTTATTCGAACACTCGTTTTACATTATTATTATCAGCCATTATTAATCCAACAGTGACGACCATCTCGATAAAGATAGAAATTTATCGACACTAAAAAATTGCTAACCGACTTATTGTATAATAAAGCACCCGCGGGTCACAATAATAATATTCCCTACATTCGTTCGTTCTATTCGACGTAATTCGTTTAGGAAAAAAAAATTGAACGTATACATATTAATATAAAAATCATTACCTGATGGGTTTTTTTTTTTTTTTTTACAAGTAACGCATAATGCAATTTTACCTTGACGGCTCGTCTATAATACGTAATCGCAACGACCAACTCGAATGCGACGGACGGATGAGTGTTATTCGTTTTTATAGTAACAAGGAGCCATGCTGCCAGTCGATTCGAAATATTATCTGAAGACGAAAACGTGATGAAAGTTACCCATCTTTTGTGCATGGATACCGAGCGCCACAGAAAAATGCTAAAATCAAGACACGGCTTTTTATGCGTACTACGTGAAAGAGTGAACATGAATTCTATTAGAGCAACCGGCTATGCATACATACAGTAATAAACACCTATCTACGGTGCCAAATCCATATGTGAAGAAATTGAGTGCCGCGTTGTATGGAAAACTGCAATCAATAGATTATGCACAAATATAGCCGAGTTACGAAAAAACGTTTGTAAATTTTGACATAAAATAGATGATTTACTGTGTGAATGTGGTACTAAACGCACTACGAAACATCGGCTGGAGTGCCCACTAGGTCCAGAAAAATTATACGTAGTATATCGAAGAACACTTGAACATTTTACAAAACAAAGTATTTTTGTGCGCAAATTTGGCATCTCCTAGGTTATCAGTCAATAGACCGAAAAAGTGTTTTCCGAGAAATTAAATAAATTTTTGTACAACTAAGTAGCTTAATCGCTACAATCCGAAACTAAGAGCAAATATTTAAAAAAATCTGTAGTTTACAGGTACTCATAAAAATTCACTGCAATTGCAACGGATATGAAGCAGCACGAACGAATAAGAAAAAATCTTAAAAATTTTACTAATGATGCTGTTGCAGGTTGTGATCAATAAGAAAAGCCGAGAATAGAATATTTAAATGACGGATTGCATAATTCCTTTCATTAAATGTAATAAATTATATGATTTATTGTACGACTAAACAATATTATATTAAAAAAACCAATCGAGTGTGACTATTTTGGGTAGTTGTTGATGACTAATGTTATCGCCAAAACTAATGTTAACGCGCATTGATAAAAAAAGTCACAGATAATTTAAAGTCAACACAGTGTTCCAAAGCACACAGACATCGAATGGAAAAAATATATAATTTAATTTTGTGATAAACCCAGAATGCAGTCATTATTACGGAATCCCGGGTCAAGGTTTAAACTGTTTACGTACCGAATCCGATCCATTGATCCCTAACGAACCGATTAGCTCCGGTCGAGGGCAAGGTGGTAGGGCCACTGAATTTATAACGAACGTTTAAACGATTCGTTAAAAAAAACGTTAACGATTCGTTGTATTAGGTCCCCGGCGGTTCATTAAACGTTTGCGCGACCCGCTGCAGTGGTGTATCAATTATCCCGGGTCCGAAAACTTCAAAATAAACATTTACATCAGCGCGTTTATAATCTGATGGGATACGGCCGTTTGCGCGCACTACAGTAGGCATTGTGGATATAACGCGCGAACGGTCGCTACTGCTGCAGCTAACTTTATTCGTCGGCTGACGTGGAAAATGGGTGGCGGCGGCGGGTCACATACGCACAGTGGACAAGATTGATTACCGCGCGAATATTGTGCGGGGAAAAAATACAAAAAAAAAAAAAAAAATAAAAGTAAAAAAAAAAAATAACGAGAAAGAAGATGTCGTGCCGGCGATAGCGACACACGCGGGTAGGTAGCGGCTCTGTGTGTACCGAAGACGACGACGGCGACGGCGAAAGTGAACGGAGAGGAGAGTGTTACGGAAAGATTTACGGATTGCCGACGAGATAAAAATGCCACAACAAATGGCCACACATACCATCAGACCGAATACTATTTGTATGGAAATAACACGAATGTTTACATAAAACAAATACGCGCGCGCACGTATGTTTTTTTTTTTTTTTTTTTCCTGTAGCCTCTCTCGTGTGTAAGTGGTAACTGGATAAATCCTTGTGGATTTGTACTGCCGCCGCAGCAGTTTACTCCGGAATACATATCCGATAGAGGGTCGTCTAAACACGACGTCGGCGTGCATATTACAATAATAGTTTTATAGATCAAGTACCGTACAATTCGTTTTTAGATTTAAACAAAACCCGCAGTACTTTCCGTATACGACACAAACAACGGCCGACCGAAATTATTATTCGAACTGTAATACTCGAGGGTGGGTGTCGTTAACGACCCGCAGCGTTGTGTCTTATCTAGACGTGTGTACATTTTTGTGAAACGGGAAATAAGTTATCTTAGCCGCTGTGCGTGTGATAAATAATTTAACCGTCTAAATGAATTTATCTGGACATAGATAAATTGTAATTTATACATTCGTAATGAAGAATAGGAAAATATTTAATTTATATCAATACGGCTTCAAAAATTAACTGTCGAGTTACATTGCATTAAATATAACAAACAATATTGAGTTAAAATACATTTAGACAAGATTAAATTTAGACTTTAATTCTTTAATAGTTTTTTTTTATTTTTTTTTTTTTTTTTACGTCGACCAAATAAATAACTAGTCAATTTCAAATATTATACACCGCGTAAAGTTAATTTTAATTTTAACACAATACAATAAATTAACAATCTATACGCGTTATTATTCGAATATGGGGTATGGGTACCGGTCGTATAAATAATAATATTTTTTTAAATTTATTGCCAGTAAAATCAAAAACTATTTAATCATTTTCACTAGGATAAAAACAAAAAAAAAAATGAATGATAATAATTTAACTTAAAACATAATAAAGGTACCTACGTTGATTCAATTTTCAAACAGTACATGTTTGACGTGATTTCTAGTTTACGAAACAATAAACGCGTGTTAGTAACTCGTCGAATTCGTTTTATTAACTCGACTTAACTGAGCCAATCCTAAACGTATTAATAGGCCTACGTTTCGATAGTATCGATACTCGATTAAATTGAAGACTCGGTTTTATACAGGGTGTCCCACGAAGATAAATCCATTGTAATATTTTAGAAGATAATAAAGATAATCAAATTCTGTTTTTATTTTTTTTTAATATTTATAACAAGTATAAAGACTAAAAATATTTATGTTGCAATTAATTTTTGATATTTTGATAGGAAAAATTTTAAAAATTAACTTTTTGTTTTATTATTTTTGAAAAACTTGAAGACAGCCATTTTATAACACCAATTGTAACGTATTATTCGTTTACTACAGTACACTCGTTCATCTCATCCGTTTCGTTTCGCGTACTGCGTACAGTTTGTTTTCGGCCAGAAAATAATACAGCGTTTCTTCGCTTCATTAAATTTATTTTAAACGGAAATAGACCAGGTTTTAATGCAGCAAGATGATCCAGCAAGAAAAACGGTTTTTGAAAAATGAGCAGATAACGGTGTCCCGCCGTTCATTCGGTTTTCGCGTCGTCTCTGAGCAGCGGCCAAATTAGCCAAATTCCGTCATCAATGGCGGCTGTACCGCTTTGGCCGTGGCTCAAACAGCCGTTCAGGCAACGCGCCTATTGTTATTATATTGTTCAATACCTACATAGTATAATTTTCGTTTATTACCGAGTAATACTTTTTTTTTTTTAGATTCTAAGTTAAGCGAAGAATGTATTGGTTTTACAATGATGTTTATTTATTATTTTTTGTTATTTTATGTAAACACTTTTTCTACCAGAATACGCAATCCGATTATCAAGTATAGCACCTTTCCGAAAGGAAACGTTCTTTGAGTGGTATTCTAGAGAGGTCATTTTTTGAAATTCTCATTAATATTCGAAATAGTGAGGAAAACCTAAAAATAAGTTTGTCATTGGCAACCGTTTTTAATTATTTTTTGTTATTATTAAGTTTTTTATGATTTAAATTTTTTTCAAACAATCATTGTTGTTATTATTTTACCATAATATGACATTTATACTGTTGACAAAGCAACACTATCAACTGGACTCCGCTCTGAGTCGTTTTTCGTCAACAAAGATTAATAGTTGCTTACAGACATACATTAAATTCCCGTCTGTATCCCACCTTACCAAGTTCCCACTGACAACAGTGGCTGCACCCACATGCGAAGTATGTCCGTCCTTTAATTTTTTGCATGGTTTTGAATTCGTTTTGTTTTCTGTGCAAATTTCGCTGATCTTGCAATTCCCTACAACTACTCTTATCGTCGGATATAATAACCCTGAACCCTGTGCATCGTGGTATAGACACCTACCTACGAAATATAATTCCTACAGTTCTATATAGTATCAGTGTACTATCGGGTATAGTGTCAATCCATGTCGACAGTAGCAATTAACAGATTCGTCTCCGTACACAATCGATTGTGTTGAGACAATCGAATGTGTTGTCGAATATTATTACGAACGACTATCGCGCAGACCCGTTACAAGCATATATTAATAATAATTTATTACGTTGCACCGTTCATATTTTTACACCATCTGTCGTTATTATTATCGTTAATATTATTTAAACATCATTTGTGCGGGCAATATACCATACTAATGTTATTATTATATTATACTTACAACCGCGACTATCGTTTATGTCTTTATTATATTATGTAAATCTATAACGCCCGCGCGTATAATATAATCCACCGTCTATGTTATATTATTATGCGTTATTGTTTTGTAACACCCGTAATTTTGTGCACGTTTAAAACACTCGTTGCGACTTCACCTACCTATTACAACTACCTATCTTACACGCTAATCTGTATAAAGTTTCGTTAAAATATCAACATCTAAGAACCACGCGTCACTCATTACTCGTCCAGTGGCGTATTCGAAGGGGGATCGCCCGCCCCCCTACCCTCGTCAATCAATTTGTTTGATATAAACGTATTGGGATTAAAATTATTATTACTATTATTTACCATAATATTCAAATTATTTATTTTTCTTGAATTGTTTCGTTATCTCTTGTGTATGATAAAAATTGCGATACTGCGATAATACGATAATACCTTGACTTGTAAAAAAAAATACGGACATACTCCGTACGTGGGGTATGGCACACTGTTGTGGGTGTGATGTTGGAAAGATAAAATACAGGCGGAAATTTAATGTATGTCTGTAAGCATCCATTAATCTTTGCTGACGAAAAACGATTCTGAGCGGAGTTCAGTTGATAGTGTTGCTTTGTCAACAATACTTATATTGTCATATTATGGTAAAACAATTACAACAATGTGCGTTTCCATAACAACAATGATTGTTTAAAAAATATTAAAATCATAAAAAACTTAATAATAACAAAAAATAATAAACGGTTGCCAATGACAGTCATATTTTTAATCTTTCAATCTTTTTTTACCTGAAGAACTAGGTTTTCCTTGTTATTTCGAATATTAATGAGAATTTAAAAAACGACCTCTCTAGAATACCACTCAAAGAACGTTTCCTTTCGGAAAGGTGCTACACTTGATAATCGGAGTAAGGTTTCTGGTAAAAAAAAGTGTCCACATAAAAAAACAAAAAATAATAAATAAACATCTTTGCAAAACCAATACATTCTTCGCTAAACTCATAATCTAAAAAGTGTAACTTTTTATGCATCTATACATTATGTTTCAACTCTGGAAGCACATTTATAAGATTTTTTCGTCTAGGGTAACTCAAAGAAATACAAATAATAATTACTAAAACAAATTAGTTTGAGCCAAAGTATACGGGGGATTTTATTGAAACAAATAAATGTATAAATCATTAGAGATACTTCAGATCTATAGCCATCTCCTTGAGTTGGCCTTTATTCGGTTCCCCCGTCATAGTGTTAAATCTGATACGCCACTGAACTCGTCTAATATATAATATACTACTTCTTTTGTAACACGATTAAGTGTATTACTACTGGGTATGTATTCACATTTCCGTATTAAATATTTATAAACAACTAAAACAAACACAGAATTATTATAATAATGTGTACACATGTCATAATACTTGTCTGTAAAAAACAATTAAACCTCGACAACACAATATCTAGCATATAGGTGTATTAAAATATAATATAGGAAATTAAAGATATTTATTTTTTTTTCATTGTATTCGTATTGAATAGTATCTTATCGAGGGTTTCGAATCCTATATTTAGGCGTTTGAAAATTATTATTAAATACTTATACGATTTTTATCTACGAGAAGCTGTTATGTCATCAGGTTATTATTTTCATTATCGCGTGTACTTACTTTACACATTTTAAAATACAATAATCAATTTTTTTGTTTTTTTACGTAACACTGTTGATAATCTCTACGATAAAATGTATGAATTAGCGGTAAGATTTTAAAATGTCTTCGTTACCATACAATGTCTCACGGTATGCTAAATCTGGCCTCTAACTCGGTTTATTAGCGGTTGCTTTTTCTTCGCGTTAATAAATTTAGCAATGGCGACATCAAAAGGTATGCTAGCGGAAGGGGCATATCTCCCTTTGATCTTGTTTAATTTCTATCAGAAAATATGTTTAATGATCGAGCACGCCACTGATGCAACATAAAACTTATGATAGGTATAGACGATGTATAGTTATTCTGTGTATAGTGTCATTTGTTTCATTATCGGTTAAAATATAACAGCTGATTTCGTAATTGGCCATTGAAAATCGTCGCACTATTTATAATTAGTTAACTGATTGCTATGAACATACCGAGCGTACATATTGTATAAATCTATTATAGTGTAAACGAGTTGGGAAAGCACACTCTGCAAGCGTGCAGAGTACCCGGTTTCCAAACGTATTTTGAACAGTAAACTGTAATTCAATACACAATTTTTAAAAATAATTTAGTAACCTAATATAATATTACGCTTATATGTAGAAACCTTAATAATATATTAAATATCCAAATTTTTAAACGGTTGACAGGGCATTTTCAGAATAATTATTAAAGTACTTACATTTTGGTACCTTTTTTTTTTTATTTTTAATATCGGCCAGTATGAGTGAAATTCGAGTGAAATATTTTATTTTCGGCGCTATTTCAACGTTACACAACATAAGTTATATTATTATATTGTATACGAATCTGTAGCACGAAAACTCAATGATATCGTCCAATATTACAACGATTTGTCAAACGATCCACGATGAGTTAAACATAATACAATAAGGTAAGATACCTAAGATTTGTAAGAACTGTTACAATTATCGACTAGCTAATACTATTATAATAATTAGGCACGTTACATAATTTTCAAATCGATTTTAGAGCTCAACAAGTTCTTATAAATATACTCGAACTAAAGTACTAGCCAGCTATATACTGCTATAATAATAATATAACGTTCACGGTTTTTAAGCTCATCCGCAGTAATAAAGATAATGCGCACTTAATATAATATACGAATATTATAGCATTGTATAATATTATTGTATAGATATAATATTATAGTGTTATAATTATTTAGTTCTATTATAAAAATTATTGTTCGGGCGTGATCGTTATTATTATTATTATTGTTTAGTTTGTTATAACTATTTTATTTTTTTTATTATTATTTTTTTTTATAATATTTACCTGACTGAACGGTCTGTGTAATCTGATGTCCGGTAAATTCGTCGGCGTCGGAAAGTTCACTATGGACGACGACGGGCTCGGACTTTGTGAATACGGCGAGTGTTCCATCTGAAAACAAAATCGAAATATGAAAATTATTTAATTATGTATACACACACACATAGGGTTACTTGAAGAGGATAGGCTCGTGGTACTATTAGAATAAATAGAGCGGAGCTTTTTCAGGAGACAATTTTTTCATGATTTTTTAAACATAAATGTAGAGTTATTATTATAATTTGCATTTATTATTTTGTTAAGGTATTTAAATAACAATATATTATTATGTCATACAAATTTCGATAATACTTGACGTGGCCGGATTCCTTTGCTGCGCATAATACTGGAAAATAGCCCATCAGCAATGAGGCCGTCATACGGGAAGACTTCGTACGATAATATGGGAAGATACGGTTAAAAAAGATCTACTTTATGTAGAGTTTCAAATTGAAAGAACGTGCATCTGACAAAGATGTTCCGACCTATCCTGGCGGCCGTTTAGCCCAAGAAGAAGAAAAAACTATAAATATTGATTGGAAGAGAACACGGCATGAGGAAGATCACCCGTCCCCCACCATTTGACGTCCCTGTACACCCATATACAATAATACAAACATTATATAATATATAACAATATATTTTGTGTTAAACGTATTGTTGTATTTTATATCGCACGACAATTTTTATAATACACAAGATCGTTGATCCAGGGGAATAAGAGCTCGAGTCCATTTTTTAATTCTTTTTAATCGTTTTGTTTTAAGTTATTTTTTTTTTTTTTTTTTTTCAAAATTGCAAACTATACTCATTTTTTTTTTTTTTTTTGGCCACTAAATATGACTTATAATTATACCCCCTGTAAATTTCCTAGCATTTCTGTTTAGTCTAACAATGTTATCCACAGAGTTACTTCTCAAATAAAAATTACGTAAAAAATTGAAAAAATTTAATTGCTATAAAAAGCTCAACAATTTTAACACATCTAGAAGAAGCATATATAAGTTGTCTGTAAAATGTTCATGTCACTATGAATATTTTTAATTTAATTTTTTTTACAATAAAAAAAAAAAAATGAAAATAATAAAAGAATTATTTTCATAAATTCTACCGTTCTTTCTACATCTTTTCCGGTTTTCCCAATTATTATGCAAACTACTTGAAAAATCAGAAATATATCTTTCTTCGTAAAGAACCAAAATAGTCCAAAATGAAACGAAAAAAAGGTCTCTTATCGTCTGTCTATCAATATTTCCGGTAAAAAACATAGTTTGCAAAAATTAAAAACTATTAAATCGGTAACACGTCCATGGCGTGCTGTAAATATTTGCCTATAATACCCTATTTTACCTATAATTTTGTTTTCAGTTTTCTTAATTATTTTGAAAACCCCTAGGAAAATCAAAAAATGACCTCTTAAATGTACCTAATAGATAATATTTCCTTTCAAAAAATGTGCCACGCTTGATACACCGGAGATTTCTTCTCTAAAAGTTGTTTATAGACAGAAAAAAAAACACAAAACCCATCATATAGTAAAACCAATAAATGCCTCACTATGCTTCGAATCTAAATTTACTGAAATGCGAGTAACTTTAAAAATACGTCATATTATATTGTGTCAATAAAAAAATAAATAAATAAATAACATAATATTTTTGAAGAACTTTGTAGACTTTATTGCTTAGTTTTGTTCACAGTCGAATTACATATATTACACGTGTAACGGAAATATATTATCGACAGTGTCGAAAGATTGCAGAAAAAACTAACTCGAGTTTTAAATTACAATGATAGTAAGTCAAATAAAGTAATTTTAGATTTCGAACGCAGCGAGAAATGTATTGGCGATGTGTGTGTGTTTTTTTTCTGACTGTAAACGGCTTTTCTATTAGAAATTTTACTTATATTTTCATGTGTAGCATCTCTTCAGCAAAAGCAAAATATTATCTATAGTCGGTGCAGCATTAGGTTGGTCATTTTTTAATTTCCCTTGTAGTTTTCTTAATAATCAGGAAAACCCGAGTAAAACGTAGAAAAACGAGAAAATAATAACAGAAACCGCGGTTATGTTCGATATTATTTTTTCGTTTGTAACTCGGTTAAAAAGAACCGCAGAGACCCGAAATTTCCACAAATCACTTATAATATTATTAACTCTTGTTAGACGTGGTAAAAAGTTTCAAAATATTCTGGTGGTTTTTAAGCTATCAATAAGCATTTGAAATTATCGAATGTTTTAAAATTATTTTCTCCGAGTGGATAAATCGTTACTATATTTATACGCTAGCAAACGGTCCTGATGCGAGTATAGAGTATCGGAAGTTGATATTTCAACGATTATTGTTTGATTTTGTTCGCGGCGTGTTCAATTATTGGTTTCGATTTGTATCGACGTGAGTAAAGGCCTTACATAATAGATATCGCCATACGATGACAAGTTGGTCAAAATATTCGAACCGCCCTTGACGCCCTTAATATTTGTAATACAGATGCGTTTCCAAACGTTCATAAAATATTAGGTACGTGTAATGTCAGTTTAACTACCACGACCATAATGAAAGGTCATTTCAACGATACGGCGCCTGAAACTCAACTATACGATCGACAATGGGAGATGGTCGCTTAAATGGACTGCGGCATCATTGAATATACATCGTACATTATCTTCTACTCCTCGTCGGGTAAATTTATTAAAAAAAAAAACTGATTTATATTATTTGATGATAGGTATAACCACTTACAAAATTAATAAAAATATATAATACTATTTGATGTATCTATTTTATATATATATTTTTTTTAAACCCTCCCCCCCTCATTATAAGAAATCCTGCGCAAGACCCTGACTTACACACGCCGCTAAAAATAAAGCCCGATTCACACATGTACGTGGCAGACAGAATAATATTTGTCGTACTGTTCGCGTATGACCGACCGACGGTCATGCACAGGATACGCATTATTATATAGCTACACTGTTTCAGACCGATATTGGTTTTTGTTTCGATGAGAAAAATTATCGTATTAAAACGCTTTTATTTCGTCATCGCGGGAAAGAGATGAGTTATCGGGTCGAAACGTTCGTTAAATTATTTTTTCTTATCACGTAAAAAAATGAGTACGCATTATTATGAATTTCGTAATTGAGTTTCTTTTGATCAATCTAATATATATATTTATAAATTAGTTTATTTATTTTAATTATATTACTTACGTATATAAAAATTAGGCTACTTTTATTTTTAACTTTTTCGAATTAAGACTGGAAATTGCTCCCTTGTGGTCTCAAACTTCCCAAAAAAAAATTTTTTTTAGAACTTACTCATCGCGTATTTAGTTTTTCCATTTGAATAACCCAGGAAGGTAACGATACTTTCAATTAAATCGCATTTACTCATTATGTTCAAAAGTTACGAGGTTGTACATAGTTTTATCTTAAAGATCACAAAATAATACATAAGATTCAGTTTAAATGAAGTGAAATTTTACTGTTATAAGAATACCTCATTTGTAGAAATCTATACAAATTGAGTTTTTATAACTTTTTTATACATATTATAAAGTTGTATAATTCAGCCATATTTTGATCAAAAAAATGTTCAAACAAGATTAACTTTATGAGTTATTAAAACTTTGCTATCGGTCCTTGGTTATAGATCAGCTTCATAGACTATAATAATGAGTTAAAAATTTCAAAAAGAAAGAAATCTGAGAATTTGTTATTGGGAGCGATTTCCAGTCTTAACTCGAAAAAAAACGTTAAAAACCAATACAGCCTAATAAAAATACTATAAACAATGTGTACTTCAATTAAATTGATTCCGACTACACGATTTATTGCTATAATGTTTTGTCGTGTCGTGCCATGCCGTATACAAGTGTGAAACGGGCTTAACTGTGAATCAGAAAATAAAATGTATCAATACCTTTGCAATAATTTTGAAGTGTCTGTGGAAATTAGGAAAAATAAAACTCGACTGTCTAAATGTACTCGGAAGGTTAGGTTAGGTTAGGTTAGGTGAGTTAGGTGCAGCGGCGTATTATCGTACCATTATATAAACAGTGAAAAGGAGCGGACTATCTATATAATTAACACTTATACCGGCGTATGGTCGAATGTGCACTGCAATAGCATATGCAAGTATACGTAAAACAAAACAAAAAAATAATAATCCTGCTATAAGCATATCAACACACTACATAGATGGGTGGTAGTTAAAATCCCACTTTATGGTTTCATTGACTCGTAAATATAATATCACGATGTGTTTATATTTTATTTTTTTTTCGCAGTGGTCTAGTTCCAAAAACGGAAGTGATGATGACGTTCTTCAAGGTGTATTAAATTATATACGCACAATATGTTCCAGGGTCATCATTATATTTTAGAAACGGAATCCAATTACAATATTTTATACTGCTGCTCTAGTCGTTGAGAAATTTCAACCGCGAAAAACGAAGATATTTAGTGAGTATAATAATACTCATAAGACGTAGTGCAACATTATACTAAAAACTCTGTCGTTTAAAAGGCTAGTCTTACAGGTATGGAAAATATGTTAAGATATAAAAAAAAAAAAACACAAAAACAAAAAAAGCCGACAAGGCTGATGGAAACGTATTTCTGTTGTAGCTGTTTGTAATTATTCGTTGCTGACTATAAACAATTCTGAGCGTTCAGTCAAACATAAATTTTGTTATGAAATGCCAAAAAAACTCAACAATTTCAAATGGACATAAAAAAAAAACTCAAATATAGCCAGAATATTTTGAAAATCGTACCGCTACTAAAAAGGACTAATAATCTAATAGAAGTATTTGGTGAAAATTCAAGACTAAACTGTTATTTTAAACCAATCTGTAATAAAAAAAATAGGTTATGGGCGAATAGCGCGCGTCACGAGCTTGAGTTTTCGAATGGCAAAAGCAGTTTTGAAGCCGAGGGGAACACGTCGAAGACACAGTTTTCGGTTGTTAACAGTCGTTAACAACTGAAAACGTCGAAAAAATCGTTTTACGCGATTATACCGTCGATTGAGTAAAATGATTATCACAGAAACAATAAACGTATCTATTAGAGAAAGTGTTCGTAGAATTCGAATAGAAAATTTAAACCGAAATACAACTCGCGGTGTATTATCGATCCGACGTTTTTTTAACCTCCCCTACTCGCCGGTAAATTCATCGGTTTTATTAACTGAGCAATAATTCGGAAAATCGAAAATGAAAAATTCTAATCTCGCTGTAATACGCGCACTCATAGTACAAACCCACTTGTTCGAAATTCGATTTTATCGATCCATTAATAATTGCTAGCTGTTTTCAAGTTAAAACTCTATTTGCGTACAAACAATTACAATACTGAATAATAGAAATAAATAAATCACTGGATAATTTCTTCGGGAGTTGAATTTGTAAAATACTAACGCTAGTTATCTATACGCTTATTGGTTTTTGTTTCGCTTTTATAATGTTGAACGGTAACTTATTGGCTTTTTAATTAAAAATTAAAAAATTTGTACCTACCCACATAAAAAGTGTAATAAATCACCACTTTTTTTTTTTTTTTTTGCGTTTAGACCGTTTAATTTAAATCGATTATTTTAACGCACCTGTCGAGTTAAGGCAAAACAGCGAATTATTTATGAAACCTTATGGAAAGAACCTATGGGATATATTTTGTGTTTAATACCTGCAAAACGGTCATTATGTTTTATTTTGTTTTGTTCGTGTTTATTTTTTTTTTTTTAACGCAAATTTACGTACCTATCGATTTGCGTGATTCAATAGCTATACCTACAATAGAATCATTTCAACTTATTGTAATTATTAATTATATTTCCACCGAGCCAATGAAAATAATTTGATTCGATCAAACAAATAAAAAAAATAATAATAATAATCATTCGATTAAAAATTAACACGAAGTGTATAATGTATAACTTGTCGAGTGAAAAGTGAAAAACGCTCACCTAACTCGGTTGGAAAAAAAAACAACTAATCTGTTAAAGCCCGTAGTTGAATTATTTCTGCTATTATTATTTTCGTTTAAACATATACAATACGTAAAATCGTATAATTTGCATCGGTTAAAGTACCTAAATTATAATATAGGTATAAGTGAATGGGTTTTTTACAAAACTTGGCAAGTTAGATTTTTAACATTTTTCGATTTATACGCCCGTGGTTCTATAGGAAATTGTACGCAGTGGTTCGTTGGCGTGACCAGGAATTTTCAATAAGAGGGAATGCGGTGAATAACACTAAGCCCGATTCAGGTGCCTATAGTATTTTTTGTGGTCGTATCTTTTTTGTTTGAAAAAGTGAGATACGACATTTTTCGATGCGGCAGGCGCGTATGTTTCTCACAATAAAGACTAAAACTCAAAAGCGATAAGAACTCTTTTGATACAATTCGAGCGTCACAGTTTCTATTTCTTATAGCTTTGCGGGTTCCAGAGGACCTATTATCAAATAAATCGGAAAATATCGGTCGAATAACCTTACCTTCGAACAAAAAAGTCTATTCGATTGCTAGTTTTCGGCCGAGTGTATTCTCAGAATCGATTTTCACTAATAAGAGTTACCCGTAAATAAAACATATTTTTATCAGCTATATTTTGATATTACAAGTCATTACTATATTGAGTACTATAATATTATAATAATAGTTTATGCGTTTGTTGTTAGGCGCGTGAAAATATTGTCCAGTTACATACCATGCTAACTAAGGTGCTGTTGTTCTATGTTCCCCGATATCTTGTTGATAAAATATAACCACTGCCGAAAAATCATCTCAGAGCAGTTGGTACTCACAATAAATGTAAATATTGGGCGACTATACTGTTTTTCAGGCATATTATAAACTATTAAATTTGATGTTCTTGTTTTTCTTTTAAAAAAATAACTAAATAATTAATCTAACCAAACGTTACCGATACTTCTAAATACTCAATAGTGACTATACATTTTATTTTGGTTGTTATTCCCGAAAATATAATTGTCGGACCAGTCGTAAAACGGGTCAGAGTACGATATACAAACTCTTCTACTAATGTAACTATATTACTCAAACGAAGCGTACCTTTCTGATTCGATAATAATAATGATAATGACATTTTAAATTAGAATTTGGACTGTGTAGCGATAACAACAATAAAAAATATCAACAACGGGGATTTCGCAAATCGGAATTAATATTCGTAATCGCGTTGGGTAGATGTGAGCAGGTATCTATCTATACCACAATGTGTCAACTCGCCATCAAACGGATCTTCTTGCACTATTGTGTACGTGTAGGTTCGTTCGCGTTTATTATTAGTGTCGATCGATTACTACATTATTCCGAATGATATTCGACCCCATTACCGTCGTTACCGTCGTTATCGACCCTCGCGTATTGTCAATAGTATATAAAAAAAAAAAAAAACATGTACTAATTAAATAATAATAATAATAAAAAAAAATAACGTTCGAATTTATCGAGTCCGGCGTGGAAGTGTACGGAACAAACAACGGCCCGATACACACATAATATACTCGTATTGTACAAAAATTAATCTCTAGGAACTTCGCGAGTGCGACAATGTAGCGTAAAAGAAATAATACAACAGAAAACCTGAGATTGAATAATAATAATAATAATAATACGCTTAAAGCTTATTCCTATACTACGATCGAATAACCAATCGAGACGCTATCGAAATGCAATATTGTAATTATGTAAATAATCGGAAACGGAGATCGGAAAAGATGTCGAATATCATTTGAGAATACGAATTCGGTTGTGTATCGAAAACGTATACGAGGTGTTCGACACGTTTGAGAATATAATAGTTTTCAATACAAACCGATTGAATTTTGAATTAAATATGTACGCGTATTTATACACTGTATAATATGCACTAGTGTTATTTAGACCAAAAGAAAACTGGGATCTAATTAGAAAAAACAAAAAAAAAAAAACCAAGCGAATAAAAATGCCAAAAATCGATTTAAATAGTCCTCGTTCGCCGGGACCCCGAAGACATAAGAAATACGATTATTATGAGAAATGATATTTACCTGGATACGCGCGGCGTGTATGTATTGTTATTATTTTACTAATCGTCGATTATCACACACTGGTACAAAATATGTTTATTACACCCACAATAAAGCAATTATACTATTAATATTGTTGATAATGTCGAAGTAAAGTCAATAAAAAAAAAAAAAATACTGTGCACAATAGTAGGTTATCATCATACATAATTATTATGAACGGGGGCCGATGTAAGAATGTTGGGGACGGTAGTCTCGAGACGAAAATTTACAATACACTAGTAATATGGCAGTATATTTAGTGTATTTAGGCACTCGCCGGTTATCATTGCAGTCGACATAATAAAACGGAAATACGCGGCCAGATATTATTTCGCACTTAATAAATGTGCGCGTCTTTTAACGATAAACTCTAACGTAAACCTATAATATTGCGCCTGTTTCGTAACTAAATCGATCTTCTTACGAATATCAACGGTTGAGGGAAGGGCTTCATCCCCCGCTGGATTTTGTACCCCCCGGGAGGGGGGGAAGTGAAGGGGGTGGCACGAGGGTGCAGCAGTTTCGTCCACAAAGATCGTCTTCTGAGGGGGCAAACGTATCGTTCCGCGCTCGCAGACGACAGACGGAAACGTCGCAACAAATAAACCGATTTGTGTATTATGTTGGCCAGCATAATAATATGTATGCAATTTTACTTTGATAAAAAAAAAAAAAACACTAATATCATAACTTTGACGGGAGATGTCACATAAGACGTTGGGTAGTCAGATTCTTTAAGGACGTGCAGGACCCACGGGCTTGTGAACAATGATAATTTGTGCGCCCTCGTGAAGTCTCTATCGAGTGTCCCCTTAGACCCTCCCCTTTAAATATTCGCATCCAGATAGGTGCGCGTTATAAACGTACACCGAGACTATAGCCATGAGAGGCGCAAATTTCGAACCGTATGAAAATAAAAAAAAACTTTTCTACCAAGCCGTCAACATATGACACTCCGGCGTTTTACGGTTTACGTGGTTCGTACCCGGATTCCGTTCGGACAAGTTAAAATTTGACGTACGGAGATTGCGATGTTCTCCGTAAGTTGTACTTTTATAACATCTTTTTCATTCGCAAACGTTTCGAGTACGAACTGTAACGCGATTCAGTAAAAATCATGGCATTTCGATATTTTGACGCGAGTACGTTTTTGATTGCTAACTAATAGGAGCGCTTATGTAAGTTACCCCGGGTGCCATAATTTGTACAATATCCGGCACTGATTATAAACATTGGCATATAATATTGTAAATTAAATCATTTTTTTACTCGGAGTGGCGTACTTAAGGGGCGGACCAGAGTGATATATCTCCCATCCCCTAATCTTTTTATAGTGCACGATTCATATGATTACCGTCCGATTCAAATATCTTTTTAGTCGGAAAAATATCGCGGTTCGACGTATCCCGAACGAGTTCGTTTTCTCGTTTGAAATTCGTATGCGAATTGTAAAATATAAACTAACGATAATAAATAAACTACCAACGACCACGGTCATTCGGTGTCAACGATTAAATGACATTTCGCAACAAAAGTATTTTATATGAATTAAAAATCTATCCTTTTTTTTTTTTTCTGAACCTACGTATGTATACGACATTTTCCGGTACGCCGGTGAATTCATTGTCTCTGTGTTCGGCTGAATCCTGAATACGCCACTGATGCGCACGGAACGTACGAACGAATTCTACGCCAGAGGATATTATAAAATATAATTTACGTTACTCTCGAAACGGTCAGCGGAAAACAATTCAAATTCTCTCTTTTCTTTTTTTTTTTTTTTTTTTTTTATTGTTTTACCTTTGCGTGTGAATTATTACGTCGGACGGGCGATGGCGGAGAAGGCGACGTCGGCGGCGACAAAGGCTGCAGCGTGCGGCCGTTCCGGGATTTCCCGGGCCGGGAAATCGCTGTCCGTGAGGAAATCGGGCGCGCGCGCCAAGTCAACGCCACGCGGTCTGACCACGCGAAATCGAGCAGTCTAATAGATATTCGTCCGATATTATTAATTCGCTATTGATTGTTAAACGCTACGTCGTCTTCGGAAAAATATCTCGGACGACTTGGCACGGTCGGCGTACCGGACCGGTCGGTCGGGCTGACGGTTGTACAACACGGAAGACGGCGGGGCGCGACAGCGCGTGGTCACGTGCGATAAACGCGGAACGGCTGCGGTTGTACCGGGGACGGATATCGGACGCGTACTGAACCGCGTTCCCGGCGGCGGTCGTCGTCGTCGTCGTGGTCGTCGTCGCCGTCGTCGTCGTCGTCGTTATCACGGAACGCGCGCGCGGAAACGATCGCGCGGGTGTCTCGGCGGGCAGTCGCGCGGCAGTAGCGTTACGGCAAGGTGCGTAGCGGCCGTATAAGCGCGGTGTAAACGTGCGAGCGCTCCCGAGCGTGCAGTGCGTCTCTGCACGAATAATAAGCGGCGGCCACCGAGGGCGAGCGAGACGGCGAGGTGGGAACACTCGACGATTGAGCGTGTGCGAGTGTTAGTAAGCCTGTCCGAGGAGCAGTGCGACTCTCCGACCGCGAACGGTGAAGTGCGGCGGACGTGACGGCGGAAGGAGCTGCCGCGGCGGTGGCGGCGGGCTATTATACCGCCACTGTACTACAACGACGACTACTACTACTACTACCACCGCACAGTATCATACCGTAGTACTATAATACCGCACTACTACTACCACTGCTATTATTACTACTACTACCACTACTACCGCTACTACGGGTACCGTACTATATAATACTGTTGTACGAACGCCGCCGCCGCCGCCGCCGCCGCCGTCGGGACGACTCGCCCAGGCGTCGTGCGCGCGCGAACCGAATCGAGGGGCGGCCGTGCCGGAGTGTCCGCCGGCCAGTCCCACGACGTCGAGTCCACACCCGCCCACAGACCGCCGCCGGCGTGGCGCGGTCTCGCATTCGCCGCGCGCGCGGTTCGCGCATTTTCGCGCCGCCGGAAGCCGACGTGTCGCCCGGCGCGGCCGTTCTTCCGTCACCGCCGCCGAGCGACAATCGGGCCCGTGTTTACCTCTACCGACTGCCTGTCCCAAAACGACGAACAAAAAACAATAATAATAAAACGAATAAAGTTTCGTTTTTGTTTTGCACGTTAATATTGTTGAAAACAAAACGCAAAAAGACTATACGATTTTTTACCGAGACGATGATCCGCGTTTGCTCAAGACGTTTCGGGTACATGCCGCATTAAATATCACGACGTATTTCGGCGATCGACTTTTATAAAAAAAAAAAAAAAAAAAAATGTTTCGTTATTTACACGACGACTAAAGTCTCGAAGCATTTATTTGTTTTTTTGCTTCAAAGCTCGTACAACGTTTTTTAAACATATTATTATTATCGGTTTAAAAAATATAGATACGCTATTATGACTTTGATAGGAGGAGTAAAATAATTCGAAATCATGTTAAACAATTTTATTATATTGAACGTTTAAACGCATTATCGGTACCACATGGTCGAACCGGGACAATAATATGGGACTAAGACAAAAGGCCCGGGGAATTTCGTTTGACTGGCCAGGATAGTTTAATCGAAAACTACAGATAAAATACACATCTAATGTCTTCTAGACGTGACACAATTTTCAAAATATCCTGTCACGTTTTAACTACTTGAAAAGTTTCGCCTTTTTATTTTTTTGTAAATTTTTAGTACATACAACTTGTTTGACTTCTCGATAATTCTCGAAAATTAATACACTGTTCAAGACATTTTGTTTTCAAGTTCAAGTCGTTTCTATAATCATTATTGTTCTTTAGTTACTGATATTTAGTCAGGCCTTGGGCAACAAATTTATGCCAGGTCACTGGGATTCTTCGTAGCTTCCCCAAACAGTTCGCCCCTGCCTATGCCTAATACGTTATTCGAAAAACAAAAATGTTTGCCTAACATCAATCATTGCAGGATGTAAATACGTCATGAATGTTCTGTATTTACAAATTATGGTTTTTTTTTTTTATCAGTATCTGTTTAAAATCTAAAAAAATATTACGACCTTTTTTTTTACCTCTGAATAGCTTTTCCACGAAAAATTTCGCCCCGATTTACAAGTGTAGCGCTTTTTATAAAACGAAATCCCAGTGGGTTAGTACTTTAGGTAGATCATTTTTCGATTTTTCAAGTTTTTCCAGTAAATGTGAAAAACTGGGAAAAAACATGGAAAAACAGGAAAATCGGTACAATATTAAATACATATTGTTAAAGGAAATATATAACGCATATTTAATTATTTGACCATAATATGGCATAATATATTATATTATTGACAAAGCAACACTGTTAACCGAATTCCGTCCAGAATCGTTTATTTTTAGTAATGGTTAATCATTGCATACAGATATACATGAAATTCCCCCTCTACCTTCCTAACTTCTCACCTACAACAGTGGCCCACCCATGTGCGAAGTTTATCCGTGTTTTTAAATTTTTATTTTCATAAAACCACACGAGTGTTATGTCACAAACATTCGTGTGGTTTTCAGTAAAAAAAAAACTTCACATTTTCACAATACAAAACGAACACATCAAGCACACATAACATTTGATATTATTTCGTATTTATAGTGTTGTGCCGTAAATCCCATTCGAAAATGTCATATCGCTAATATATTTTTATCCTATTCGATTCTTCTCAATTATTTAATTCGCGTCGGTCTCCAGCTCTAATATCTTCCATCGTCATATCTGGAAGGCGAAGGGGAAATTCACGGTGAACCCCCGGCCCTCAATTTGTTCCAAAAGTTTAAATATAGTTTAATTTGTCTAGATTAAAGCCTGTATAATAACATAAATAATAGAGAAGTAATTTCCACCTTCTCCTTTCAAAACAAAGACAAATTTGTCCGGCTTCGGTCTTGCTGGTCTGTATTGTTTCGTCTGGGATATCGATCATCGACGTAAAATCCTTTTTCTAAATTTTATCGACAGTACAGTAGTAGACTGTTCCTCATCGCCATATTAACGTCCTTTATTACCCATTTTATCATAATACTACAACTGAAGAGGTGGGTGTAATGACCAGACATCTTAATTTTTTTTACGAAAATCTTTTTAAATACTTATTGATCTTGTGGCATGCGCTTCCATAAAAAATAAAGCCAGATATTTACATTCGTATTGTTATTCTGTAATTAAAAATACGTATTGTTAGTCTCAAAATAATGTAATTAAAATAATACATTAATACATAATACATGTATTAATTTTTTCTAATAATTTCCAACTACATACTCATAGATGTATATGTACTTACAAGAGGTAATAGAATATAATAACATCATAATATGTTTAAAATAAATATAATAATTTAAAAACGAACGAGTATAATTCCACTTTTGGAATATGAAATCATTCTTAAGCAAATAAACATGCAAACAATTTTGCAATTCCGAGTATTTGTGGAGTGATGAGAGGGGGGCTGGGGACACGTGCGAATTAGGAGAACAAATTTTGCGAACAAACGAATAAATTCGGAGTTGCGGGACCAATCGTGCAAACATATGCTAATTGCATGCCAAATATTGGCCTAGATAAAAAAAAATAAGCGGTTTTGATGTGTGAGGGAATCGGAGACACATTTCTACAGCCCTCCATCTAGTTTTTCATACCACGCCTAATTAAAACGCATGCAAATTACATAAGTTAGCATACAAATACATGCTAATTACATGCTAAATATTTGCCAACAAATGTTTTGAAAATTCCAATGTGGGTACACGTACGTGTGAAACCGTTTATAAACCCGTATTACTGGATCAGCAGATCATACCACAGAGCGACTCTAGGTATACACCCTGACTAGACTCAATTGGAAACCCATGTTCGTCAGAAAGAACTGCAAATTAAGAAAAGAATGCGAAAATTATATTGGCTGGTCGAAAGACATTCTGAACTAGACCTTCGCGTTTTTCCGAAAATAAGCCGTACGTATCCATTAATGAATTAATTTCAAGGACATGGAATCAATTTACAGTTTTGTTTTTTTTGAGATTATTTTAATGTTTTTACATAATATGTAATATTATTGTGATTAGGCATATCATACAGTCTTACAAGAGTAAAAAATTGGGGACGATTCGTCCATACAGAACCCACAGGAAAAAGTTTTTTTTTTGTATAAATCTGGAAATATTTTAAGGGGTTAGAGAACATTTAGTATACATAGCATATTTTATAATATTTTGGAAATTGTGAGAAAAAAATACGGACATACTTCGCACGATGGTTGGGCCACTGTTGTAGGTGAGAAGTTGATAAGGTAGGACATAGAAGGGATTTTGATCTATATCTGTAAGCAACCATTAATATTTGCTTACGAAAAACAATTCTAAGCGGAGTTCTGTTATACATGTTTTAAAATGCCGTAATATTTACGATTTTCATAAAATTTAATATTAAAATTCTTCCAAAAACAATTTAAAAAAAATTACATTAAACTCAACTTTTTTTTATTATTAACGACTAAGTACGACAGCTATTAATAAACCTCCTGTTAAAATTTCAAGCATTTCTGTTTGGTCAAACAATTTTATCCACAGAGTATTTACCTAATAAATATAACGTAAAAATTCGTAAAATTAAAATGTCTATAAATAGCTCAAAAAAAAATCAAATATTTGGAAAATTTTACCACATCAAGAAAAAAACAGTATAATGTTTCTATCCAAATTTAAAGTCTCTATGAACATTTTTAACTAAATTACAACAAAAAAAACAAAAATTGAAAATAATAAAGGCATTATTTTCGTAAATTTCCTCGTTTTTTCCTAATTATTTTTAATTAATTATAACTGCTTGGAAAAACAAAAATGACGAGTACATTTGAAAATCGGATTAAGATTTCTGGTAAAATTAAAAATGTAAAATACTAATTTATCACATTTTAAAATTATTATTAAAATATATATTATTAAGGTGTCTAAAAAAAGGAAAAATATAAATTGCACATTATAAATCATAAACGTATTATTTGTACATGTTTTTCTAATTTTTAGGAAAATATAAGGACAATATTAGCATCATAGTTTAGGTGTTTTAAGGAATGTAAATCCTGACTATAATCATAATACTCTAGATAGGTTAGATTAGCTAAATCGTGGCCGCTTCTTCTCGTGGCATCTTATCCTTTTACTGCATGCTGTGTCACAAGGAGCAGGATGAGAGAATAACGAAGGCCAAAGCAAGGGTCAACCAGTCGCCCATAGGACTACTACGTCTCAATGGCAGTTCGACGCCCTCCACCACTATTGTCCACTCACTCCAACGGGGACTTTGCTGCTGGCGCAGGGTTACGTATAGGCTATAGGTTAAGTTATCGTTGTAGGGGATGGGGCGGATCACCTCGCTCATCCCTCTCCATAGTGTTATAGTATCCTAAGTTAATGTGATCCTGCCCCATAAAGAGAATAACAGGATTTAAACACACCACTCAGTGTATTTTCTTTAATAAACGATGGCAGCAACAGTGAGGAAGTATAACAATCGTACAGAGCCCTCACTGCTGTCGGTGCTAACGAAAATCAAAAATAAAAAGGTTCGTATTCGTATCGTTATCTCAATTTTGTTATTGACGTGCAGTATTGGTAATACAATATTGTTTTACATCAAAATTGTAATCGTTATCACAAAATATAGCTAGGTATACACCTACGTATATTACACATATCGACCGATCGAATGAAGGAGAGTCATCTATATAATATTATAATACTATACGAACAATTATCGTGAAACTGTGACTACCAGTATATGTTTCGCATTTTCAACGAATATAATAAAATGAAAAAATCAACGATTTCACGTCAAATATTATGTTTCGATGCGAATGATTTTATTATTGTACACAAACCTAGTGGTTTTAATCACGTGCCTACTGCCTAAATTAAAGCGTTGTTATTAATTTTTTTGGTTTTTTTTTTTTTTTTTCGGTATTTAATTCAAATATTTGTTTTAGCGCAACATTAAAAGTATTAAAACTTCTTGTACGCCATACATGATGCGATTTTAATTGCTATTCAATAAAAACATGTGAAACACGTACGTAACTACCTCAAATTAATTCGAATATGGCACTATACATTCCGGGGGAGACTACGTGCCTGGTGTTAGGATAAATCGGAATTTAAATACCTGCCTATATACAGGCCCATTAACCTTAACAAAACACTCATTATCTCAATAAGTATTAACTTATTTCGGGTTTTTTTTAAATTTATAAATCAAGCAGATCTAAAATGTTACATTACCATTATTTTATATTGTCCATATTTTTGGAAGTGAAACCACTCGATTTTCAAATAACAACATATATAACTATAATTCCATAACTATATTATGTTATATTATATATTATATGAAGTTTTAGTTTATATACAACTTGATGTTGGTAATTTTAATTTCCATCCACCCGTTGACGGGATATTCCACAGTTTGCGTAGGTAGAAAGTAGTGAAGGCAGAATTCATGTGCGAAGTCCGGCTAATAGTGTTGCTTAGTCAACAATATATATGTGTCATATTATGGTAAAATAATTACATAATATGCATTATATGATTTCTTTAATAATATTTGTTTAATATTGTACCTGTTCTCTCGTTTTTCCCGTGTTTTTCGCCCATTTATTATGAAAATAGCTGGGAAAATCAAAAAATGACCTCCTTAAAGTACCATCCCAGTCGGTTTCCCTTTCGGAAAAAACGCCACTATTGTAAATCGGAGCAAAATTGCTGGTAAAGAAAAGTTGTTCGCAGATAAAAAAAAAAATAATAATAATAACAATAACAAATATGCATATCATTGTGAAACCAATGCATTATTCGCCCCGCTCAAAATCCAAAAAAAATTAATATTTTTTTGAAACAACATGAGCGTTGTTTCACGATAAATTGATCGCCGGCATGCGGTCGTTATGACATGCGGTTATCGCGTGCGCCCGTTGTTATTATAATAACGCTGGGTAACAGTTTGCGTACGCGCGCGTCCACCAGTCGAAAAATATTATTATTATTTTTCCTTATGAATACCGGTGGCGGACGTTCGTAATGTTCGGCCAATACGACAATAATGGCAGTGTTGTCTTAGTACGCCGACACTCCCGGCGGCCCCGCGGCTTCCATAATATCGCCGGGTCAACGTGAAATCCGTTGAGATTCTCGTCCGCCTTATACAAACCTATGCGTGTCGTACAGGGTGTGACCGGACTATTTGACATTTTTACGTTGTAGCGTTATATGCGACGATAGTCCTGTTACACCCTGTGTAATAACAGACGAGAACAATAATTAATAGTTTGATATTCAATCCGCGGTAATAACCCCAGCGAACGAGATCGCGATCCGCGATTTATAGCCCATCGCCGCCGTCGGCCGTATTATCCGGTTTCGTACGTATATATTTTAATGCATATATATATATATAATATGTACATTTTTTTTTTTTTTTGTTTTAAACCCGGCGATGATAAAATATAACGGGTGTAACGTATTATGTTCGTCATAATCGCCGTCCGCGAGCGCGAAGAACGCACATATTATCATTTAATTTACAAGCATCAATTAGCAACGATAAACATGTTGCCGCCTAATCTCACGGAATACTGCAATGTTCCAAATTCGGTTGTACGTGTAATTGTAAGGACATTTTTTTTTTTTTTTTTTTTTATTGCTTTTGGACCACAGTATACAACTTAATATAACGAAATTCGTGTTAAATATTCAAGCATCTCTGTTCGGCCGAACAATTGTTGTCCACTCATATAGTATACTTACCGAATAAAAATTAAAAACAAACTCGAAAAACTCTGTAAAATGCCTGCAAATAGCTAAACAATATTTGACCACGTCTAGGAAAATCCGATATAATATTATTCTGTGAAAATATCACGTCTCTAAGAATACTATCTTCAGCCGAATCATAGACGTGCGCACGGGGGCAGCAGAGGCAGTATATGCTGCCTTGGACTTTCTTTGGGGCTACCACGACCTGTAATTATTGAATAATGGGCCTCGGTAAAATTGCCTTTACACAAATGATGAACCATTGTAGATAAAAAAAAATTATTACATTTTTTAAATTTATTTTGGTAATGTATATAGATAAAAATTGTATGATTATAAAATTTACCAACATAAATCTAATAGACCTGTCTAATATAAAAAATGATTTTTTTTCTTTGTTTAAAAATGTTTGTTATATTCTCTGTCACAAGTTATTATTGTGAGAGGAGTTTTTCTAAACTTACCATTGTAAAAAGCAAACTTAGATGTACCGTGACAGTATGACACAGGATAGACTAAATGTATTTTTATTTATCGAACAAGAATTAACTTCTTCTGTATGTATTGATAGTGTAATTAATGAATTTAAAAATGCAATACCTGTGGAGCGTAGAATAGTATTATAAGCTTATAATTAAAAGTTTATGAATATCAATAAGAGCTTTGATTGTTTCATTTACAACTTTAATGATGTACCTATTTTATTTTTTTTAAAAAAAAAACATTTTCAGTTTTGTACTCACAGAGTATAATTATTTTTAAAATATATATTTTTATTGTTATTAATGTTTGTTTATTTTATTATATTATAAATAATAAATATTTTAACCACATTAATAATTTTAGCATTTAGCATTGATAGGCTTGTGAAAAAGTACACCTTAGTACTTTACTGTACAACTTTTTATCCAAAAAATAAATAACTTATAGAATTTTAATTTTTATAATTTCGAAATTTCACGGGCTACCTATATTTTAATGGGTTTAATTATAGACGATTCGTACACAATATTAAAACGGAACGTGAAAAGAAGCTGTTACGATCCCTTTTTTGCAACACATAATATCGTTCTTATCGTGATATAATCAAAGCGCCGAAAAAATGTGCGATGGGCAAGTTACTATGCAGTTAAATATTAAAATTCATTAAACGAAAACTCGCGGGTAAAACCCTTCTGTTAAAAGTTCACAATAAATAAATGAAAAAAAAAAAAAATTGAAACACGTATATAAGTTTACATAATATATATAGACTGTTTCCGAGGTTAACAGATTAGTGCTGTACACCGATGAGAACTACCTATCTATATATTTTTGAAATTTACCAGCAACGATAAAAATAATAATAATAAAACAAACGCGTTTTCCGCCTGCTCCGGAGAAATAAGGTTGGGTTAGGTCGCCGCCGCGTACCGCATCTAACCGATCGTTACAATATTATTTCGCTAGAATATTTTACAAAACGTTTTAATATACGAGTATAATAATAATTATATTATAATACGTAGTAGCGCTCCAGGGCAGACAAGCGACTATTGCGAAATCGTTGTCGAAAAGTTATCGAATAATTAATAAGAAAAAAAAAAATTATGTTAATTTTAACCATCCGGTTAAGCCGCGTAAACGATGCGTATTGTTGCTTATTCAGATGGGTGACCACCAGTGGCGGATATATTCCACTCCTCGATGGGAGAGGAAAAGAGGGAGTGAGTTTCAAATCCACAGTGGCAATGTGGTAAAATTACTTAAGCATTAAGTTGTAAGCAATAATACAATGTATTATACTGGCGACGACAGACTAAAACAAAGAGGTGGGCAATACCCCCTCCCGATAACCACCACTGGGTATTTTGCGCCACCCTTAACGTCAATACTCCTGTTATATACACATAGATATAACACTCAGGTAATAGGTACACAAGCGTGCTAAATGGAGGGAGGGTAAAGGGTTCAACCCCCCCCCATTGACTATTATAAATGTTTATTTACACAACTGTATTTCTACTTTCTGACCAGCACCAAGATACACCCTGAGCCTGGCCTAACCTAACCTAACCTAACGAATTTTCTCAGTGAAGCCCAGTAATCTTTTTGATATTAATTTAAAATAATAAATCGAATAAACATAAAAACTTCCAATAAACGCCTCAAATATTAGTTGCCTATTAATAGTTCTAAAAACTATAATCTATTGAATTATTTAATTATTAATAAAATGTAATGTTAGGTACATAGTATTATACATTATTTTTTTTATTTATTATTACATAGGTACATTAAAGTATTGAATAAAATTAATAATAATACAAATTAGATATTTGTTCCTAAATTAAATAGTTATTTCTGTGCGTTCAACAGTAAAGTGAGACAACCATAATCGTGTGTTTCCATTACGAATCATTTTCTAATGTATTCGGGAATTACTAGTGGACGTCCCATATATTGACGATAAAATACCTGTTAACCATTATGTGGATTTATATTTTAATTTTTCAGGGATAGTCACGCTGATAAAATTAAAATCATGCTGTCATTTGAAGGAAACTCTCATTTTGGAAGAATTGCCCAAGGTTTGTATCACATGGCAACCATTTTGTTTTTTTCTAAATAAAGTTAATTATATATTGATAGCATATTGTCATTTTCAATAGTACATTTAACATTTATTTCGTTTATTTAATTTATTCTGTTTATAGACAAAGTACCTAAGTATGTACATTATTTAGTCTTTTCCGTTATAATCGTTGACCGTGGATTTTTCGAGATGGATGTCTCATTTGAAAAGTAAATTTATTTCTATATTAAAGCATAATGGTCATCACGTAAGTAGGTACCTAATTAAGTGATCACTGTTTCAGTAATTATAATTTGTCATGATAAAGAACGATTTCTCAAATATCATTATAGCTAATCTTTTAAGAAATGTGTATTTGAACGGACTTCAATATTTTTAAAGATTAAAAATCAATTATTCGATTTGTAATTTAATAATAATACAAATATTTGTTACGTATTAAAATGTATTAATTAGTATAAGTAGATACACATGATGTTATTTATTCTGATTCGCTCTAAAAACTAATTTAAAATGTGTGGTTTTTATAACTACTTTTAAAATGTTCAATGTGAACAGTGTGAACCTTATATCTAATAACAGTGCTCAATTAAAAAAAAAAAGAAAAACAATATTTTGTAACCATTAAGAAACCAGTTATCACGTGATTGAGCATAAAATACTTTTTACGACACGATTGAGCAAATTTGTCGGCGTTCATGGATTAGAAATACAAAAATTATTTTCGATTGAACACAAAAAAATTCTGTAATAAATATTTTCATTTATCATGTTAAAAGATTCATAATTGCAGAAAAAATATTAAATTAAATAATTACAGCAATACAGATATGATATGAGTTAAAAAATGTATCTAGATATTTCATAATTATTACTTATTGATAGTTTTACGAATGACCGAAAACGAAAATACTGATGCATAAAAGGGTATAAGGGGGGGAGGGGCCCACGATCATTTTTACTATCTCTAAGGGGTCCGACGGAAAACAATTTTAGGGAACCTTGATATAAACAAACGGTTCATTTATATACATCTATAATATAAAGATGACGGATTTCATTTTATTGCTAACAGCAATGAAGTCACGGAAAAACTAGAATTCTCTATCGAGGTATTTAAGATTATTGAAAATGATATTGATATTGAAGAACTGACTGATAACCAAGTAAATAAATTGCCAAAACTAATGACATCATGGACAGAACTAATGCAGAAAGAGATGAATACTCTAAAAGACATTGAAGTAAGCAATAATGGAAAACACCGAGATAATTCACTTCATAAGTTTATTTAATAATTAAGCTCAAAAGAGACGATCATGCTTGGGTGGGCCACTATTATAGGTGAAAAGTTGGTAAAGTACAATAAAATATAAAGGAGAATCTAATTTATATCTGTACGCAACGATAAAACATTGTTGTTCTTAATTATTATAAGAACCACTTGGAATATCAAAAAATGACCTCTTTAAAGTACCAACTAGATCAAATACGTTTTATACGTTTTACGTATAATTTTCTTTCGGGTTTTTCCCATTTATTTTGAAAACCCTTTGGGAAACCAAAAAATGGCCATTTTAATGTACCAACTGTACAAAATTATCTTTCAGAACAAGTTCTACACTCTATACATCGGAGCAAGATTTTTTTTCGAAAAAATTTTTACAGACACAAAAAAATAAAAAAACATCATAGTATAAAACCATGAATTTCCTTCTAACATTTTGAATCTAAAATACAAAATAGACATCATAGTAAAACCCATAGATCCCTTACTACGCTCCCAATATAATAAAAACATCATTGCAAAACCAATACATTTTTCGCTACGCTAAAATCTGTAAAACTATAAGCTTCTTCAATCCACTCAGAATCTAAAATAATCAAAATATAAACAGTTCATTATTCTTGAATATCAGCGTCTTACCTAATTTACCTGTTTCTGAGTAAATTGAAGAAGCTTATAGTTTTACAAAAATGTTTATTTTTTACGTGGACAAGTTTTTTACCAGAAGATTTCTTCCGATTTTTACATGTAGAAACTTTTCTGAAAGTTTTACCTGAAGTCATTTTTCGATTTTCTCAAGTCTTTTCATCAAAACCAAGAAACTAAAAAAAAAATTTGGAAAATGTACAAAATATATTTGTATAATATTGCGATTTTTTTTTTCTGTGAACAACTTTTTTTACTAACAATTTTGCTCCAACTTTTAATAATAGCAATTTTTCTAAAAGGAAATTTCACAAAAGAGGTACTTCAAAGAGGTTGTTTTTCAATTTTCTCCGAAGTTTTCTCAATAAATATGAAAAACCAAAAGAAAAACGGGAAAATATAAGAAATATAGGTATTAGCTAAAAATATTACGGTCCTTCTTTTTCCTGTGGACAATTTTTTGACCAGCAATTATGCTTATTATTAACTTATAACGATAGAAATTTTTCAGAAAGGAAATTTCACTGTTGTGGTACTTTAAAGAGGTAATTTTTTGATTTTCTCCGGAATTTTCTCAGCGAATGTGATAAACTGGGAAAATACATGGGAAGACCGAGAAAAATATATATAATAATATTAAACAAATATTATTATAGAATACAGAGCTTATTTAATTATTTTACTATAATATGGCATATATATTGTTGATAAAGCATCACTATCAATTGAACTCCACTCCTTACAGATATACAACAAATTCGTGTCTGAATCCTACCTTACCAACTTCCTGCCTATACCAATGGTTGCACCCGTCCCCATTATCTTACCAACTTTTTTTAAATTTGATTAGGAAGGACAAATCGAGAAATCCGTTGTTACAGAATATAAATTTTGGAACACACGTTATACAAATTTCAAAACAATACTGCAACAATTCACCTCTGATAAATTGGTTGCAAAATACATAAAAACTGTGAAAATGCTAAACACTGAAATAGCTCAAAATATTTTAGGATATTTTTACGATACTAAGAGCAAATTTGAAATAATTTACGAGACTACTGTAAAAGAAACTAAAGAAAAGATTGAATTAATTTACGAAGGGATTTTTGTATGTGATTATTTTAATTTTTCTACATACTATGACGCAGATTAATTTAGATTTAATAATATTTTAGGCAATAGTCATGGCACCGTTGTCTGTTATCAATGAAAATACTACACCTTTATACAATAATCTAATTTTAATGTGGTTGACGTCGAGTTTTTATAAAGAAAAGAAAAATATGGAACGCTTACTCGAGTTGATTTCCAATTTAATTGCTGATCGAATTTCTACTATTTTGAGTATACCTGACATATTTCGGTTATTATCATTTTATTGTCATATTAATATTATACTAGCTGACCCGTCAATGTTTTTTTTATTGTTAGATCATTTTATATTATTGTCCTGTATATGTCATTGTTTAAAAAAAAAAAAACAGCTGAAAAATGTATACCTAATCCATCTTAAGTAATATAATTTAAGTTTCAATTAAATTAAGCAAAAATTTCACATCAAATAAGAATATTTTTTTGTTTTTTTTGGCTGTGACACAATCAGTTCGTTCATTGTATGCTTATGCTACACATTTTTTTTTTTGTTTTTTTTAACATCCATTTTACCAGGATACCTGACCCATAAATCAAAACGAATAATTTTGTATTAAAAATACATAAAAACTCAATTTTAATGGATGGCACTTTCTCCGGATAACGTAGAACATTTTACCAAAAACCTGTACTGATAGCTGACACTGCCGATGGAAATACCACTATTGTAGATTATCTATGATAATGTTTACCGATTTATAAAAAAAAAATCCAAAAATAACGGAAAACATTATTACGTAAATTTATCCTGTTTTTTTTTTTTTAACTATTAAAAGCATGACAGTGTACTAATTAGACACAATTTACTAAAAAGAAAATACACCCACCTCCAGAAAACAACATGGTTAAATTCATACTGAAATTCAGCCAAAACTTCAATCCGCGTATAAAAATATTCTAATTTCCGAGTTATTTTTATCAAAAGGAGTCGCTTAACATTTCCAAAAGTATTGGAAACAATATGTGTATATATAAAATAATACAGATCAATAGTCTATATTTTCGGCAAAATTCGCTATTCTATTCTCTATTCCGGATAAAATTGAACTGCTTCCGTGTATGTAGATTGAGGCGTTGAGTGAGTCTATACTCCCTAGTCGGTGCCTTAGGGGGAATCATCAGGAAGTGAGCACGATGATCGATGGTGGTGGTAGTGGCGGCCTAACCAAGTCGATGAAGCGATGATTGCTAACTGGGCCTTCCTCTGATTCCTCTTGAATATTATGTTTTTTGTTTTTTGTTTTTTTAATATTTCAGATGAAAAAAAATTATAAATTATTAAAAACCAAAGTAAATATGATGACAAATAAAACAAATTTAAAAAATAGTAGCAAAACTATAATGCTACATACCTAGATATATAGGTACATATTGAAGAGACAAAAGTTAAAACATAAAGTATACATCTTCACATAGCTTAAAACAAAATCTAATATAAAATAATAATTTCGTACAATACATTATAATACGTCAAACCACTCAACTTCAAATAAGATGCAAATCTATAAAATAAAAATATTTTAATATAAAGTATACTTTTATATTAAAATATTTTGAATAAATCAGTGCCCATGGTCGTAATTCGGGTATACAGTTTTGACGGATATGAAACATACATATTTATTTGTTTTGTTTAACCCTCCTAAAGAATTAAAACTTACGCATTTTTATACTTAACAAAGAGGACTTGAGCAAACGAGATGGATTGGGTGACCCTTATATCTCTAATTTTACCTATGTGGAGGGAGTCATTTTATTAATTTAGCCGACCAAGTAATGTCGAGCCAGGCCGCTGGGTAGTGGGATGAACGTGATACGTTTTTGTCGTTTGTACGATTCAATATTATCCTGAATAGAGTATAAAAACAAGTATATGTAAAATATTCGTTTATATTATAAATATACTCGTGTAATTATTTTAATTTACAATTTATTTAACCAATATTCAAATATTATAAATTAGATGCATTAACTAATTTAATATATTTATCTTATAGATACACAAATAGTAACCCTTTGTTGATTATAAGAAATGTTTTAATTATTATAAACCATTGGAAAGACAGATATAGTCAATGCCAAAAGAACATCCAGAAAATAAGCGAAAAATTCAGAAAATCTTGGGCTTGGAAGTTTGATGAAAATATTATATTTAAGAAATTAAATTTTGTGAGTTTGGTTGCAAAAGATTTGGCTGAAATAATTGAGGTAAAATTAAATATAAAAATGGTTTATTTTATTTACAACGCGTACTTAAAATATCTTTATGCAATATGATTGTTTTAATACACTGTGCAGATCAAACAGCAATTCGATTTTATTTACCCGCATTCTAATTTCATTAAACAACTATGCGATGTTGATAACGATAATATGTACAATAAACAGAACATGATGAAGGACACGATGAGTAAATTTAAAAATTGCATTGTAAATAATCTGTATAGTAATATCGGTCTACAAATGGAATCTCCTCAAAGTGCGATTAAAGGGCTCAAAGCATTACAAATAATGGAGAAATACGATATAATACGAAATGATATGCACAGAAAAACACATAGTTCAAAATACTCTATTATTATTGAAAACCTCACTGATGAAATCAATAGTTTTCACACACAATTCAAGGTGATATTAGATGTAAATACAGTGGTGTTCTCGACTTCCCTTAGGGTATACTACATATTATATACGCCGTATACTCTCAACACTTTGTTGAAAAATCACGGGTATACTGAATATATTCTCAAATAATTAAACAAAAAAATCCGTCATAATAAATTATTATCATGACCCGTTCGGCCATTCATACCACTATAACTACTTATGTCACTAAAACCGAAACAGTAATAAAAATTATATTTATTTCAGTAATTATTGTAACTGAAAATTTCACAATTTTCTTACAATAAATAGTAATTTATTTTTAGAAATGTATAGTGTTTTTTATAGTAATTTTAATTTATATTTTGTATCATTATTTTCCTATAAATAATATAATCCACAAGTAAGATATAGAACTGGGTGATGCAGTATACTCTCAAAAAAATAAACGGGAACACTACTGGTTATGTATAATTAAAATTACATATACTCACAAACTACACAGTTAAATTATGGTAATTAATAAATAATAATTATATTGAATAAATATTACAGTCATTCAAATCATCCCCACAATTATTGACCAATGTACCTTTAATAGCAGGAAACATAATTTTAGTGCATGATTTACATATAAGAGCTAAAGAGATTGTTAAAGTTATTGAATTAGCAACTCAAATTCCCTCTGTACAAAAAAACAAAGTATGTTTACATGTTCAATATGAAAATATCAACCGAAACAGTTTAATTAATAATAACACACTAGATATTATCAACGTATGGACATTTTTGTAAAGAAATCTTTGCTTATGAAAATAAATTATTTTCCGAATGGTTACGAGATGCTCTTGAGATTCAAAGATGTTCTATGAAAGATGCTTTACTCATTTTTCGAGATAATACTCTAGGAGTAGTATTTAGTGTACGTACACGTTAATATTACTAATATTATATAGGAAGCTACCTACTTTTTGTTTATAAACATTTGTATTGAACAATATTTACAGAAAGAATTATTTTGTGTCATGGATACCGCACTAAAACTAAACCTTGATTATGATTTGCCAGAAGTCATTATCAATCTAATCAAAAAACGAGATGAAATCTTTGATAACATAGAAAATATGAATAAATTGGTGAACATGTACAACAAAATACTAGATAAAATGGACGCTTCAATTGTCAGTAATATTTAGTTATATTATTTATTTACATAAACCTTTGCAGATTAAACTTTTTATCCCACACATAAAAAAAAGAATTGTTTTCAAAATAAAAATATAGAAAGAAAGAAAGATAAAGAAATTAAAAAATGTAGATAATACGTTTTCAACAAATTATTTTAATTTATATTTAGACTTTAGCGATGGATCGTCACTTGACCGAAATAAATCGTTCTTTACACCCGTGTTTAGTAAAACAATATACTTATTTAACAAACCATTTGCCGGAATTTATAAATAATGTTATGACTTCTCTCAATGAATATAATATAATTTACGATCGTGTCAAATCGGTAAATATCAATACATGATTATTAAGATAATAATTGCTTTTATAATATTTGTGAATTATTAATTATATTTAGAAAGAAAATATAATTAATAAACAATTGAAGTTAATTGAAAATCTTGAATTCTTTCCGGCAGATTTCAAAGACGGTTATGTTCAAGAGTTTCTTGTATGTATCTATTTTAATTTTCCATGGTATCCATTTAGTTTATCAGTACCTAACTATCGTTTATACTTATTCAAAATTGTAGATATGTAATTGCTAATTAAATTTTATGAATATGGTGTTAATTTTATTATTATTATTTTTTTTTTTTAACGGCAGAAAATGATCGACGAATGTAAGATACAAAGAAATAAAAACTTTTCAGAAATAACGATGGCAATGGGCTACATATGTGAAGCAGTTAATTTAATAGAAAAATTATGTTGTGGTGGTGAAATAGGTCAAAATAATAAGCAAATGAGATTGCTTTACGAAAAATATGAAAACGCCTTGTTCGAAGCTTTCACTACGTATAAACAATTCAGAGAATAAAATGCTTAATATCATTACCTATGTAAATATGATATTATAATAAAATCTCAAATGAATTTCAGAATGGTATTAAACAATTTAAAAGCGTTCAAAAAGATGTTGAGTAATGATCGTTCTATTTTCATTATTTACACTCAAAAGGACGAGAAATTTATCCTTCTACCCAATATCGAAAACATAATCATTAAGTTCACAAGGGAAATTGACGGTATGCTGAACATAATGAAATTAGTCAAGCCACACCGTTGGCTGAAGCATATTAATACTCAATGTCCTCTGGTTCAAAACGAGAAAAATAGTGATTTAAAATTGTCTCATTCGTTTTATAACTCGGTAGTGACCAACACTAATGTGTTCAACATGAAAAAAGAATGTTTTAATTGCATCAAACTAATTGGTGATCGATTGAAAATCACATCCCAAAAGTATTATTATATTAACACCAATTGGTAACATTATGTAGATAATAACTTTAATAGTTTATATTATTGTTTAATATATATATGAAGGAGTCAGTAATTGAAGGTGCTAAAAAATGTTTAAAATTGTTAAGTTAACACAGTGGTGGCACTTAGGTTTTTTATAGGAGTGCCAATGTTTAAGTAAGCCAATTTTTTGGCCAATCTACTGAATCCTTCGTATATGAAAGTATAATTATATCAATGATAATTAATAACTTGACATTTTACTAAACATTTTTAAGTATACGTTAAATTTAAAAAAAATACTCAAGCTGCTTTTTTGTAAAAATTAAATATCCCGAATAACATTTTAAACAGTCTATAGTATTAGAATTGGTGCCTTGGGGACTTTATTTTAACGGAAAGAAATAACCCAGAAAGTAAAATAATCGGATAATCCAACGAAAAGTTTTAAGTCCATATTAGTGCTAAATATGGACATATTTGTTAAAAGATGATGCATTATTTGCTCGCAGATATATTGTATTACAATATTAAATATCCAATTCCCTATACATCTATAACGCCTGGCGGTCATTTACATGTTGGAAAATGTTTACAATATGTTATAAATATTAGCTCTTAATGAATAAGAAAATTTTTGAATTTTCATGAATTGAAAAATGGTGATGTGAAGCGAAATTTGATATTAATTACTTTACTACTTAACTAATATAAAACAGTGTCGATATAACACTATTTATACATTAATACAATTTAAATACCCTAGATATAAAGCATAATTAAACATTTAGGCTATTACCTTGTGAACCTTTACTTTCAGTATACCTAGGGTTAAATCCAAACGCAATCATAGATTAATAAATGATCGTATGGGTTCCAGAAGCAATCATGAAAATTAATATTATGTAAATATATACAAACTATATATACCACATGTACATAAGTATCGCAAACATAAAATAATTTCCTAAATCTAAAAGTAAAATCGGTTTGAAAGATAAGTGCTTACTTTTATTTGTATAGAATTGCGAATACAGTGCTAAATAATAAGGAACGTATTAAGCTAAAACTAAAAACTCGGATGGCTCAAAATTGAGACAGTCGGTATTGTAATATCAGTGATTGAAAAAATAACTTTTTTATATAGCCTATGAAATATATAGGGATTTATGCAAATATCCCTATGTATTGTATGAATATGCAATATATTTATGAATTTTTATATATTTACATGAATTCATTTTTTAACATTTGATTTTTTTTTATTATTTCATAATTAATAAGTTGACAAAAAAAAAACTAAAATCAAGACAGCTAAAATATAAATAAGGATACGAAGTTTTCAAAACACAAAAATTAAGATAATTTAATTTTACATAATCAATTATTGTGTTCAGCGTTTTATTTTTTGGCTAAAAATAATACGTAGAAAACATTTGTATGCATTATCGTATAATATTCTTTTAAAAAAAATTTCGTTTATTATATTCAGTATATACATAAAAACAAAATATCTACATTAAATCCAATGATGAGATCTTACATTTTTTTAGCGAATATGTATACGCTTCAAAATCTTAAAACGAAACAAACACCCATCTTCCCTCCTACGATTAATTTATACATTTTTACTAGACTACAGAGTAACTTATGTTTTCACTAAATATATTTTTAAATTATCTAATTGTTATTGTTTTATTTTATTAAATTGACATCAATTTTGAAGTTGATTACAATCATTGTCTAAATATCAAAATATCAATCAAAATATGAACCATTAATTTAATTAATTTGACTAATTACTAATATACTATACAAATATTCCTATTATATTCTATTATCAATATCTGTAACATATCTACAAACAGGTAGACAAATATTTATTAGTAAATTTTGCTTCACAACCTAATTTTCAATTCATGAAAATTCAGACATTTTTTTTTTATCAAGAGCGCATATTTATAACATACTGTAAACGCCAGGCGTCATAGATGAATAGGGAATCAGATATTTAATATTATAATACATTATACCTCTGGGCAAGTAACACCGCATCTTTTAACAAATATGTCCATGCATAAAACTAATAACGACTTACCACTAAACATAATAAATAATACATAAAAAAAAAATACTAACTTACGATTGTGATTTTAAATGTCAAAAGGAGGTGCAATCATTCCCCGATACCCAAATTAGTTTTATTGTACGAACAACTTTTCTGCCAAAATTCATGCTCCAATCAAAACATGAAAAGAAATTTTTCTGATTGTATTCGATTAGTGAGATAAGAGTAAAAGCAATTTAGAAATTTTCCTGATCTAATTTTGGACTTCTGGAACGTACTCATGCATACATGAACAGATTTTTGATTTTTAAATTTTTCTCCCCTTTTCCCTTGTACTCGACCATATTGTGTATAAATACAATATCTATATTTAAATACAAAAGGCGTGGTACTTTTATAATAATGTATTAGTTTGTAACTAAATCGATATTTTTCGTCAATCTAAGGGGTAAAATATAGGTGAATTATTAACAATCTCGAAGGGCACTGATAAGAAAACCGTCCGTCACTATTATTGTAAAGTGTCCCAAATTGTCGTTTATAGTATTTAATTTTAATATATAAATTGTTTTCACGAAATATTTAAGGAGAGACCCCCGAATGTATTCCCATACTTATAAAAATAACGTACTTATGTAAAACTTGGTCACGATTGATCAATCCGACGTGTTTTCAAAAGGGAATATTTGGACTTTGGGATAGTTTTCCAGTTTTTTCTATTTAATTCTACATCTATTCTACTATAAGTGTTATACTATACTATAAGTTCCTTATACACTTAGGTTAGTTTAAGTCGGATTTTCTATGAAAAGTAGTCAAAAAAAAAATATAACATCCAATTTATTACATTGAAATAAATTATTCTACTAATATTCTATAACCGAAAAAGACTGACTTTATTAATCAAATAAATCATTTTGACCGCATGCTGGTAAAAATATTTCTAATGATATATACATGAATAATTTTAAAAATTAAATTAGGATGATTTTAATAATAATTGCTACAAAAATGCTTCCAATATTTTATATGCAAAAATGTTGGGTGTTGGTGTGGTTATTAACCTTTTATGCCTGAGCTACTGAACGGAATGACAATTTGCATAGATATAGTTCAAGCCCAGAACTATGCAATTAGTAAATATAAAATTTCAACACCAACATTTAATATTCTATCTATTTATGAAATTTTTATATAGGTTGCCGTTTGAATATCAAAGTAGGTAAGTAGTGGTTTTATACCCAAAAATAAGGCTGACAAAAAATAACTTAAATATAAAATTGTAGATTTGCTTGTTTCTAAAATATTTTGTAAAATAAATGTCGAAAATATGTAATACTTTCTGAGATAATGAGTGTTTTACGATAGATTGAATACCCTGTATACATATTGAAAATAAAATATATGAGATCATATTTATACTTGGATATTTTACTTGATCTTATTAAGAATTCTGGTTGATAGTGGTTTTGGAAAACTATTACTATCCTGTTTTGGATCTTATTTACGAAATCGAAAACAATATGTAAAAGTATTTGGGAGCAAGTCCATGTCATATCCCATGTCTCGTCTAGGGTACCTCAAAGGGGACATCTTTTTCCATTAATTTTCTCCCTTTCTTTCAATAGTATCAAAAATGTTATCCGCGAAAGTAAATTATTATTGTTTGCAGACGATCTAAAATTTTTCCTAAAAATTAATTGTATAAATTATAATTATAATGGTCTTGTATCAGTTATACCTAATCGATATTGTTTAACTGATATTTGTATATGATGTACATATTCTTGTATCTGTATCGAATATAGATTTCAGAGATTTGGTTTTCTTTTTGAAAAGAGAGAAGAATTAATGATCAACCAGTTTGCAGCGACCAACCCAACTCCGAAAGATTATAAAGAAAAGTTATTATCGTTTGTTTCCATATTGAAAAGTTTGGAAAAACACCCGCACGTGGACGTGGGCTGTATGCGACTCAACCATTCTGAATATAACATGATAATTAAAGAACGATGTGATTTGTGGTACTCAATTTATGGAAAACAATTCATACTCGAATGTGAACATACGATAACAACGTTTATGGACAAAATTATGGTAAATAAAAATAGAGAATTTGATAGTATAACTCAGTGGCATATTTGAGGGGGATCCATTCATCACCCCCCCTTGACATTTTTTTATCAGGGTTATAGACAATAAAATAATATAATACCTACTTATAACCGTGTTTTTTATTATTTCTTGAGTATTCTTATCAGCATTACCAAAAAGTAGTGATAATGATATAATTAGGGCAATTTTTTGTATAGGGATATTGTTTTTTCTTTTAGATTCTGAGTGCAACGGGGAATGTATTGGTCAAGCATGTATACAAGTGGGGGTTCAATCATCCTCCCCCCCACGACAGTTAATAGTTGTGGAATTTATTTATATAAATTTAATAAATTTTTTATAAATATTGATAATATTGATTATTTTACATTTTTAATGAACCCCCCCCCCCCCCAATTTTATTTTGTGTACGTGCCTGCCTTACATATTTACTTACCAATTATTAAACTTTAATTGAAACATATACTATTAAATATAATGATATCTGTTTCAATTACATAAGATTCTGAATGTATAGAGAAGAATGAATTGGTTTTACAAAGATTTCATTTTTTTTTTTTTTAACCACTAGAAATCTTGCTCCCATATGTAAGTGTGGCCCCATTTCTGAAAGAAAATATTATCTAGATGGTATTTTAAGAAGGTAATTTATTCATACCTGGGAAAAACCAGGATAAAATATAAATGAGGAAGGGAATTTACAAAAATAATGCATTTGTAATTCAGTTAAAAATATTCATAGTGACTTAAAATTTGAACAGAAAATTTAAATTTGCCTTTTCTGGACAAGGTAAAACTATAAAAATATTTGAGCCATTTTTGAGTTTTTATAGACAATTTAATTTTGGGAGTAATTTTTATTTGGTAGGTACTCTATGGATAAAATTGTTAGACAAAACAGAAATGCCTGAAAATTTAACAGGAAATTCATTAGAAGTTGTCATTTGTAATAAAAATAAAAATAAATTGAGTTGAATGATTTTTTTTTTTATATAAGAATTTGACAAAAAAAGTTTTGGTAAACAAATTTATGTAGTATAAATCTAGTTACTAGTCCATATAAATTATTTCAATATATATTTATTTTATTATAATATTACATATTATATATACATTGCAGAATCGTTTTTCATAAGCAATGATTTATCTTTGCTAATAGTTATACATTAAATTCCTCTCTATATGCTTCCTTCTCAACTTCTCATCTACAACAGTAGTCCACCCATCATGGAAAGTAATTCTTTTTTCCCCACAATTGTATAAAATGTTCATGGTATACCTCTTAGCTATATATTTTTTATGTAATGAATATACAATGAAAAAAAAAAACCTGTCAATACAACATATTATTATTATTTTATAGACACTAAAGAATCTATTAAACTACCATTTTCGTGATGTTCAAGGAATATTCATAGTAGAAAATACAATTAAAGAAATCAAAGAAATGATTTTTCAGGCGGAACTTAATATTCAGGAAATAAATTATCGATTCTACTTTTTGGGAAAACATCAAATTATTGTAAATAATAATAAAAAAATAATTTATCCAATTTTTAAATATAACAAATGAAATTTTGTGAACTATTAGATACCAGAGAATCAATTGAAGCAATTTAAACAATTAAAAACAAATTGGCACAATTTATACCAAGAAGCAATAAAGAAGAATTTGTGTATAGAAGACGCTAAACTGGCCATTGTTTGAACATCTACATAAAGTGAATTCAAATTTCAAATTGCCCATTAATTTATTAAATATTAATAATAACTACTATTAAAACTAAAATAAATAGTTTTTTTTTTGTTATTTAAAAATTTGTTGTTATTGTATTTAATGTACCTTTTTGTCTAAAACTATGTCTTGAAAAATTACTTTTTTTTTCAAAAATATTTCTGTGTAGTCCAACAGCAATTAATATTTATAATTACTGTAATTACTATTTTCCAATTATTGAAAATTGCATTTTCTAGCTGAAAGTTGTAAAAGTCACTAACATTTTGGGTACAACTTATACTGTCTAAATAGGTAATTCAAATTTGCATTTATGTTATAAATCTTTTTTCTTTTGCCACCTAACCCTTAGAAGACATTTCTTTTTACTTGTATACTATGATTTTCTATAAAAATATTTTTTGATGGATTGTAGTATAAAAAAAAAATCTACTTGAATTATTTAACTTCAGTGGGTAAGCTACCACAGTTTTACCTTTTTACTTATATAATTATATAGCCATAACTTTATATAGCTATTTAGATATGCAGTTCAAAATAATGGGTAAAGTAGAGCATTATAGTAATTTTCATAAAACATAATGATTATTTATAATATTTACTCAAAAATTATTATGATTGCTAAAGAATAATATAATATCACAGTTCAATTTAAAACAACTGTATATGTATTAAAATATTAAATTATACCAATAATTTAATTTACATTTTAATGCATATATAAATATAAAAACAATGACAGTAAAAATGTTTTCTAGATTATAATAAGTCTTAGAGTCTATAATATATATATATATCCAAGGTCTAGTATATTAGGTATTATAAATTGTATAAATATTATATAGGTATTGTTAAAATTATTAAAAAATTATATTAATTTACATAAGAAAAAAATCACACATTTATGTTTGCAAGTATAATTTTATATAGGTTATGGACTTATTGTATATTATAGCCCGGTATCATCTCCATGCAGGACGTGACAGTTTGACTTTTGACACAGAGAGTGAAAGATTCTTATTGAGAACAGGTACTGTTTAGAATATATAAGGAAAATACTTGTTAATTTATTTAATATGTACACCTTAAGGGATTGGTGACATTTTAGTTCAATTAAACCTTAACCTTCAAAGCCAGACAAAACTGTAGGAATTTTCAATTTATCAATTTTTTAAATCTTCATAGATTCTTTAACAGGATATGTTGGAAATAGAAATTAAATTATTTTACTAAAAAATTTGAAATTATAATGATACATTTTCAAAAATTGACCTTAAATACTTACGAGAATTTTATATTTTACTTATAATAAATAGAATTGACAATAAAATTTAAAAAAAATAAAATTCATTACAAATTTTTCAAGCTTTTCTAAGTCCAAAACATCATATTCATCTGTAAAAATAAATACCCCTTATCTTTAAATGGGTATCTGGTGGTAAAGTAGTAGAAATGTCTTATCATTATGATGTTAATTAAATTGCAAACATTTTTTTACAAATTTTACAAAATGTGTAAAATCATCAATATGTCAACAATCCCCTTAAAACAACTACAATTTGACAATATAATAAAATTGGTATATTTACTTTAGTGTTTCAGGCGTTTATTCTAAAGAACTTACTCGCTTGTCTACGGACAACCATAGTGGGTGCTGCAGAGGATGACAGATGTTTAATAAGTTGTCCAACAAATTCACACTTAACAGGCTTGAAACCAATTTTACTGCTACGGCACATTGGACACGTTCTGTTACAACGTAACCAGTCTTCAAGACAATTAGAACAAAACATATGATCACATTCCAATTTAGATGGCTGAAAAAAAAAATAGTATCACTTTCAGTACTGATGTATTATTTTATTATATAATAGATTGTTTAGTAATAAACTTCTGGAAAATGTAAATTTAAAACAATATCTTCAATAAGTGTACCTAATTACAAGCACTAAAACAGGATGGAGGTTAGGGGTTTACCCCTCCCTCCAAAATGTTTACACTGTTACTTTTATAGCATCATATATAGTGAACCTAGACAAACTCCAGAAGTGCCGATTGTTGAAAGGCTTTAGTGTTTTATAGTGTTTTTAGTACTTTTTACATTAAAGAGTCTTTTTTATTTATTTTGAATACTATTTATAAATTAATTACAAGTACCTTTTTCTTTTATATTTAATTAAAAAAATGTTAATTTAAACATAGTATGTAGGTTTTTTACATTCAAATATATTCAGTCTAACTATATGAGAACACAGTAATTTTTTTAAGTGTTTTTAATTGTGTTTAAATATTTTCTAAAAAAGTTTTTTTATAAATAATATGACTGTTAAATTTTAAATATATGTACTAAATAGGTATATTGTATTCCTATAGGAATTTTAGCAAATAACAATAATTTTTTGTTATTTCTTAGGGAAGACATAGTTTTCCTTTATGAATAAAAAGCTCAAATTAACAATTTTAAACAATTGATACATGGCATACTAAAAAAATATAATACATTTCAGGAAATTTAACCTAAGAATAATATTATATGTTTATAATATTGATTAGTTATACATGAACATTTTTTTTTTTTTTATAAAATAGCAAATTGTTATATTTTAAACTGAAGACGAGTTTAAATTGAACTTGAACGACTCAAAAGCAGTAAAAGTTCCTTGGATTCAAAACAGCTATGCTAAATACAAATATAGGTACTTACATGTCGGTATATATCCATACTAGCATGGGTAGTTAAAACACTATAAACAACACCATAAAATTGGATCCTCCAATTATATAATACTCTTTTTAGTTTGGAAGTTATGATCACGTCTAAAATTTGTGGTCGATGTAAATTTTAATAGTTTCGAAAATATAATATTAAATATCAGAACTAATAAAGTTTGTCGAAAACAGAAATAGTTTTTGTCGGACAAATGTTAAATTTAATTTCTGATATGAACTTGGTAGTTTTGAAAGAAGAAGAAAGGGAAGCCATATCGTTGTAGTGGCTTAATTAACGATTTAAAATTACGCTCAACCGAAACATTATGGAAATAAACAACCGTGCAACGTTATGCACCATGACTCACTCGATCCTGATGAAATTCGCGAAACCAAATATATTAAAACTGAACTCGCTCATAAACTTTGCGGAATACAATATCACGGCAGGCAAATACTACAATTATGTTTGTCCGTATGCTGGAACTATGTAAGAAGAAACAAAATGTGCCTTATTATACGCACACAATTTGACTACCGAATAAAACAAATCGCCAAACACACGATTTGTTTTAAGTCGGAATACTTCGCAGCCAAGAAACGAACAATTTAAAAGAAACGGAAAGAAAGAAAGAATTACTGACGAAAACATTAGTAACGTAAATAACACGGTGGGGGGAGGGGCGCGTGTACCACGAAGGTCGGCGGTTGACGGACAACGAAATTGACAAATACAATAATGGCTCGCCAAATTGCGAAAAACGAGCTTGACCGATAACCGCAAACCTACGCATAATACAAAGGGTATAAACAATGTTGATAAACATCGTTCCCAAATACCGCGAGAATACAAACATACGATAGATAATAATAATCTCAGATGATATATTATATTACGTACAAAGGTATACGAAAAATTGCGAAGTGTTCACCTGCCTACCCTAGTACCTACTACACTACTGCTACATTAATTCCCGAAAACATAAAATCATAAAAATGCCCAGTGAAGGTTGTAAAACGTGCGGTTGAAAATGTTATTGATTTGGAAAAACGCACAGTTTTTTTTTTTTTATAAATTAACAGCGTCCGTTGAAATAAATTAATAATCGCTTCTATAAAATAAAATACTTACGCGGGTCGACTAAATACGAGCGCACCCGTATTGCGTACGAATTGCAGGTAGACGACCGTTTTTCACTTGAATAGCCTCAGTGTGTTTTCAGAGGCGATTTCAAGTACGCAAACAGTATACGAATCGCCTCCCAAACCCGGATCAAGTGTCAACTAATAAATCGCAGTAAACGTACTATCGGTCGTTAAATCGAATTCCGCCGTATTCAAAAATAGGTATTTACAGTAGGTATATAGTTTTCGAATACAACACGTTTCGTCGATCACCGATTATCAGTTAAAGTTTTAGTAATCGTGTACAGTTATGTATTGTTAATAACACCAGTTCAACATGGTCGGCTACATGTTTGCGCAACCGTTACCGTGGGTACATACGCGTAGGTACATAATATTCAGGGGCGTCCTTGTGGAGGGGGAGGCTATCGCATTGGCATGGCATTTGGCATGGTCATTGGTCCAGAAGTAGATATAATCAATGTATTTATTTTTTTTTTTTTCTACACTGTGACAAAATTGTCTACCGTAAATCTTGCCTGATCTGTACGTGTGTTACCATTCCCGAAAGGAAATATTGTCTAAATTAGCGGTTCCCAACCGTTTGAGACTATTACCCATAAATCAGATTAGACATTAACAATTACAGAGCCAACTGCAGTTTAATAGTCAGTTATTAGTTATAATAGTAATTTAAGCACCTATAAGCGATACTTATTTAATTTTGTTTTCATCTTTTGGTGACCTTGTGATGTTAGCATCAAGTCGTATATTTACATAATAATATACAATATATTGTAATTCCCGACTTGCTGATGATTAAATTGCATTGATATTACAAGCGATAATATTTTATTATGAATTCATAGCACACACCGTAAATTTAGATATTGATGTTTAGTTGGGGTCTGGGATCGAAAACTTCATTAAGTAACATCAAATTATGTAGAATTAGTGAATCTAAAATCTCAAGGGATTTAACTCGCCCAGACCGTAATTTGTATGTACTGCCATTGATTAAATATGTATGTATATACTTAGTGTATAGAATGTATAATAATATGTATGATTGTATAACATTTAATCAATGATAGGTACTACCTAGGAGGATTGCGAGTTTATTTATAAAACATACAAATAATGTCCAAGCGTTTGAAGACAGGTACAGTAATTGTTTGATGAAAACAAGAAGTTTGACAAACAAGTTTGTCAAACAAATTTGATCGTTTACGGGGGCCTCAATAGTATCGATACCAATTTATTTAATTAGAAAGAGAGTTCTCTAAATCCCTTCGTCTGCTACATTGAGTAGTGAGTTACATTTATATGTAACAGATTATAATATACGATTTACGAAAATAGTAATAGTGGAATATTAGAGGAGTATAATAGTCTCATAGATTCTATTCATTTTATAAAGACGATGTTGCTTCAGATTTCACGTGGCAAATTGTAGCTATGCCTTATAATCGACATTTAAAAAATATAAATGATTTATGTACTTATACTTATCATTGAAATGAACTTGTCATTCAGGTTATTCAGTTGAATTTATATTATCAGCGTCATTCCTGATAAAACGCTTAGTACATAATGATAATTTCAATATTTTAAAATTATCACTATTTCTTTTCAATAAAATATTGTTTTTTTATATGTATAATCACCGCAGTGCCAACCTGTGGATGTTACTCTTTTAGTTTTATACAAAGATGCTTTTACTCTAAAACCAAAATCAAACGAATTCTACTCGTTCTACGTAAACATGTTTTTGATGTGTTACCTATTTAAACCTATTGGTTAGACTAAACTCATGCAGGCACCAAAATCGATAAACTAGGTATACCGTTTTAAAGATTAAATTCGCCGTTTTTGACAAATGATTTATTCTCAATATTGCTGTACCTAAATTTTGTTTAAACACTGTTTTTAGGCTGTCAGTCGCCAAAACGGTTTACATTTATAGTGTATATATAGTATGTACTATACGTGTATAATATGAAGACAACGAAAATCCGTTGTTAGGGAAATGTACCAACCAGTTAGTTTTTATACCCATAAGCATGCATACCTTCTCTTGGCAGGAGAGGCGACTGGCCATAGCTGAGGGGGAGGGATCTAGGAGTCTGAACCTCCAAATTGTTTTTCCAGCTCTCTAATCGCCTCACACAAAGTTACGGATTTGGATGTATAGTTAAATCATTATTATAATTATTTTATAGAAAACACGTAACGCGTAGTTAATAGAAAATATACAAACATTGATAATAAAACTAAGGCGGGAAATCTCCCGTTTCCCCCGTGCGCACTCCTATATATTTGCGTTTAATTTGTTTTTAAAATGCGAAATATTCGTACGGGTATTCTACTGACCACTAGTTTATATTGTCTATTTTGTGTTAAATATTAGTGAAATGTTAATTAGGTATAAATATTCCTGTTGTGTACCTATGTTGACACTGTAGATTGCGCCAAGAAAGGTTTCAAAAATTAGTACCTACAATATTATTGTAGTGATTACTTAGTACTTACCTACGTACCAACTTGCAAATTACAATATAATACACTTAACCTAGTAGCATTGATTATAAATAGCATTTATAATCAATGCTAGAACCTATTGGCTATTTCATTCAATAGGTAATTTAATTTAATCAAGGACACTGCAGATAATGCACGTAGATAACGTCCTTACCTGCAGTATATATCTGTAGCAATCGACAAACGATTTCCGGTCGTATGGATAATGTAATTATAATAATATTCCAGAGTGCGAATTCTCATAGAAATAAAATAAAATATTTATGGAAAACGATCTATCGAAGTAAATGTAACGAAATGATTTTTAATCGCTTACTATTTTGATATTCTGTATTTAACCGAATACCAAACGAATGTACACAACACTCATCACTATGTAGTATGTACCTACCTATCTAAACTAGTATAATACAGAGAAAATATTTGTTTGTATGTTTGTTTACAATGGATAACCTCAAAATCTACTTAATCAATTTTAAAACTTCTTTCATCTATTAGAAGCTACATAATCAGCGAATAGCACGAGCTGTATTTTATTTTCAAAAAAATTAAAGATCCCTACGAAAATTGCAATACTTTACTACATGTTTATATTACTCATCATTATACACAAAAAATATGTATTGTAATAATCAATGCAAGGATATTTATCATTATTGTTATTGTTATCACAGTTTATTGTTATTATTATTGTCTCTTAATTTCCTGTGCAATTATAAAAAAAAAAGACTATGAGCGAAGAAGCCGTGATGGGGGGGGNGGGGGGGGGGGGGCAGCTATATCTATCTAGATATTTAAAATAACTTGTCCTGACTGACTGACTAACTGATTTATCATCGCACAACCAAAATCACTAAACGGATTGGGCTGAAATTTTGCATACAGATGACTATTATAAAGTAGGCATCCGATAAGAAAGAATTTTTAAAAATTCAACCACTAAGGAAGTAAATTAGAGGTTTTTAGGTAGTTTTGGTACCAAATATTTTAGATTTAGTGGAGCGAGGAATGTATTGGTTTTACAATAATGTTTATTTTTTTTAATCTGTGAACAACTTTTCTATCAGCAATTTTGCTCAGATTTACAATAATAACACTTTTTCGGGAAGGAAATCTTACTGGGATTGTACTTTAAGGAGGCCATTTTTTGATTTACCTAGGCATTTTCCCAATAAATGGGAAAAACTGTGGAAAAACGGGAAAATAGGTATAATATTAAACAAATATTATTGAATAAAATATATAATGCCTATGTAATTATTTACGATAATATGGCATGTATATTGTTGACAAAGCAACACTATCAACCGAATTTCGTTCAGAATCGTTTTTTCGTTAGCAAATGGTTAATCACTGTGTACAGATATACATTCAGTTTCCCGTCAGCTAATTTCCCAACTTCTCACCAATTACAGTGGCTGTATTATCCTAGGACAGCTTTTTTTATATTGTTTATATATTTATTTTTGTTTATTCAAGGGCTACTTTGGTGATCAATTATAATTTGATTTTTACGGACAAGAAAACTATTATAATTATCATAGCTATTATTTACACTATATTATCTAGTATCTAATAGCAAAGCATTACCGGGTCAACTAGCAATATAATAATATTATATCGACTGTGTCATATGCGGGGGTTTTGAAAATATCATGGGGGGCTCACTATTTTATATACTCATATACAGTTATACCACTTATACCAGAATCTTGCCATATATTCTTTATTGTCTTAGTTTATCAATTTCATGAGGGGGGGGGGGCACAGCCTTCGAGTTCCCCATACATAGCGCCCCTGATATGAGGAAAACTGGTATGTTCAAGGTGGAAGATCAGATCAAGTGGAAGTTTAGAACGAGGGTAGCCGACCCCAAATAGTTGGAATGAAGGCAAAGGAGAAGAAGGAAAACTGTGTCTGTGTCATATACAAGGATTAACCGATGGTGGGTCATGAAGGGGTGCGTCACACCACCTCCCACATTCAACAAAATTAGAATTTCAGTCGGAAATCGTCACTTGGTAAATTTGTTTGACTAAAATATAATTAATATTCAAACATATTTTAACTTGATATTTCTGGGCGGCTATGTACTGTGTTGAGGCAGCTTAGCGGTAGTCGGTACAACTGTACATGGTAACTAAACATAACTAGGCACTTATCTCTTATTTTACATTTTTAGCGACGTTCCGTTTCATAGTATCAATAATAATTCTAATCGGAAAATATCATATTATAGTAAAATAATTAAATAGGCTTATATATTTCTTTAATAATATTTATTTAATGTTGTACCGAGTTTCCCCAGTTTTTTACGTTTTTCCCGGTTTTCCCGGTTTTTCCATCTTTTATCCCGGTTTTTCACATTTGCTAGGAAAACTCTTGAGAAAATCGAAAAATGACTTCTTTAAAGTACCTCCCCACGGAAAAGGTGCTACACTTAAAAATCTGAGAAAGTTTTCAGGTAGAAAAGATAAAAAGAAAATGAACATCTTTGTGAAACTATAAGCTTGTTTGCTCCAATCAGTATCTAAAATAATAAAAGCATTATTTTCGTAAATTTTCAGGTATTTCCAATTATTATAAAAAATGCTCGGAAAATCAAAAAATGACCTCTATAAAATACAAACTAGATAAAATTTCCTGTTAGAAAAGGTGCTATATAATTGAAGCAAGTTTTCTGATAGAAATTGTATACACTGTAAAAAAAAAAATAATAATGATAAACATCATTGTAAAACCAATACATTCCTCGTTCGCTCTGAATCTAAACATTAACACAATTATTGTAATATTTTTTAAATTTTATATATGGTTTTATAACAATTAGTTACTATTATTATTAACAAAAATTAAACATTTTAAATTCTAGTCGGCAAATTTAATGACTACACCTCCTATGATTTCTTTTTAAGAACGTCTCTGGACTCAAATACGAATGATAATAATACAATTTGCTTATACTTGGCCACTTAAAAATAAAGTAATAATTGATCAAAGCGTAGGTAAATAACGCATATTTATACTAAAATCAGCCATCAGGGTTGCGAAGTGTTTTAAACAATTCCTAGTGTTTAATATGTCTTATACAACAATTTTTAAAACGTTTTAAACAGTCAAAAATTAAAATAATTGATATGGTATGGTACCTATAAAATAATATAATCTCATATATAATAATTGCAAACCTTTTTCAGTAATTCCAAACAAATCGAGCAAGTGAATTCATTATCCAAAATTTTCGCCAATAATCTTTTTTCAGACTCTGTTGGTTGTATTAACAGCTGCAGGGTTCTGTGGTCTACAGGAACAAACAAATTGACATTAATGATACATACCTACCGCAATAGTTCACCTAATTTTGTTTGAAAGTGATCAAATCATATTGAACAAAAATAAGTTGAACCATAATAGTCATTATCTGAACAAGTACTGTTGTCTGTTCATGTACATGTTTTTTTATTGACCAATTATATTATTATTAGAAAATTTAAAATCACTTAATAATTATTTGTAAAAATACAATCGTACGACATGTATTAAAACTCAGCTACCCAACAACAGTTATCATTACACAAGAGGGTAATTATGAATATTAGTCGTACAATCATATCAATGCACAAATGTCATAAATTTCGATTTTGAATGTATAAACCCAAAATCCAATGCTGGCTGATAGGTTATCAATTAATTTTAAATAACAACTAACATAATATTACTACATGATAAACTATTTAAACAGATTTATATATTGATGTATGCTGTACGAACATTTTTGTATCGTTTATGAACCGCTTATACATTTTTTACCTGAATATTGGGAGGTGACTAGCAGTAGATTCTTTTCGTTTACGATAAAGTTTAGGGTACGCAAGGAGGCGACTGGTATGTATCCGGGAGGCAATTCGTATTAAAATTATCGACCTTTTTGACCACGGGAGGCGACTAACGAAGGTACGCTGCGTATAATTCTTTAAGTTAAATAAAAATAGTTTATCTACCGTTCAAAATAGTATTTAGTTTTTAAAATGCAACGTTTTAAATAGATAATAATTTTGTTAAATTTAATATTTTTCAGTTATATCTTTGATAAGAAATAGAACTATCGTGATTTTATCTATATTCTATGGTGTACAGGCACGTCCCTTAGGGGGGCGAGGGGAGCGACCCCCCCTCTAAATGCCGTGTGATGTTCTTTTTTGTTATACAAAATATCCATAATTCTTAAGTACAAATAAGTACAAAAGTAACTGGTTCTAAATGCCATAAAGATGAATCCTGGATCTTGGAAATACTTTGAATGAAACAATAATGAAACACTTCCCATTTATAAATTTAAAATTTTCTCTCAAGTGTGAGATAGAATTATGAAAAACTAATTGATGAGAACAATCGATTTGCAAAGATATAATAAAAATATATACCTTTTAGAATCAAAATTGAAAACGATAATTTTAATTTTAATTTTAGATTCTGAGTGTAGCAAAGAATGTACCGATTGAATTTACAATTTTTTTTATACTATGAAAAAAATGTCTACCAGAAATCTTGTTTCAATATGTAAGTGTAGCACTTTTTTTTTAAAGAAAATATTGTCATATTGACTAGATGGTACATTAAGATTTATTTTTTGATTTTCCAAGCAGTTTTCACAATATCAAGAAAACCCAAGGTAAAACGTAAGAAAAACAAGACAATTTACGAAAATAATGCTTATTTTATTTTCAATTTTGTTCTTTGTTGTAATTCATTTAAAGATTTATAATGTATTTTATATTAATAATAATATGATATTATGATTGAATTTATTTTTTTTTTATAATGTTAGCGGCGTGCGGGCAAAGCTCTCTCAGGTCTTTGCTTCCTGAGTGATTTTTGTAATCCTTGACAGTACGCCAAAATTCTGTCACTATTAGGTTCCTCATAACATTTAATTTTGTCAACTTACCCGCTAGTCAAAAGAAAAAAAGACGGACATACTTCGTACGATGGGTGCAGCTACTGTTGTTGGTGAGAAGTTGAGAAGGTAGGAAATAGATTATAGAGGATATAAACCATTGCTTACTGAAAACGATTTTAAACGGAGTTTAGTTGATAGTGATGCTTAAGTATAGAATAAAGAATTATAATATAAAGATTAATAGTTAAAATAATGTATTGAAATCGAAATTTGTTTTAATACAGCTCGGTCTATAGTATTGCTTATTCAACTATGTGCGTTTCCAGGGCAACAATAATTATTTAAAAAAATTGAAATAATAAAAACTTGATAATAACAAAAAATAAATAAAAACTGTTGCCAACAAAAACCTTATTTTTAATCTTTCAATCCTTTTTAACCTAAAGAATCATATTTTCCTCATTATCTCGATTATTAATGAGGATTTCAAAAAATGATCTTTTCCACCCAGAGAACATTTCCATTCAGAAAAAGTGCTATACTTGATAATCGGAATAAGCTTTCTAGTAGAAAAAAAAAAATAAACCTCTTTGTAAAACAAATACATTCTTCGCTACACTAAATCTAAAAAAATATTTAGATTCATTGAATCTAAAAACATTTTGAATAATAATATTTCAAATATATTAAGAAAAATTGTAGTTGTACAATTAATAAAATATACTAACATTATTAACTATCTATAAATAGCAACACAAATTTAATTTCAGTACGGGTACTCGGTGTAATTTTTGGTAAATAGATACCAAAAAAAAAAAAGGTTTTCTCACACATTTATACGAAAACCGAATCATATTATGTAGAAGTTTGTTCTTCGTTTTCATTGTGTATAATAGGCTTCATAAATATCTAAATAACTAAATATAATTTTTTTTCAACCTTGGCCGCATATTATAATATATAATTATTATTATAATGTCGGGGCACAACGGTTTTTACACGGTATAATATTAATAATATTTAATAATTATTATTTTTAAACGATAAAATCGCGTACAAAGTGAACTTTGTATAAATAATATTGAAAACAACAAAATATTGCATAATATTATTGGAAATCACGAGATTATTATGTAGATGCTTTTTTGATACATTATAAAACTGTCCCCGCTACTATAATAATATATTGTATATTTGAATGCCTACCTAGGCGCAGTATTGAATCCAGACAATTTTTATTTTTTTCTACTATTTTTATCAATTCCCTTACTAAGACCTGTCAAATTTGTTTAATTATTAATTTATCAACATTTAACAAAGAAGGGGGAACAAACAAAATTACAAGGGGCTATTGCCCCACCTCCCCGATATATACCTGGATTTAACACTTCCCAGGCAGCTAAGCGTACACCGAATACCGATATATATGCCTACTTATTTAACACTTAAAATAGAACGGTTATGGAAAGAAATTAAAAGGGAAAAAGAAGTGATTAGAAACGGCGAATTTCCGTCTGACAAAGACACGCGTGATTTGTTTGACAATAACACAAGCGCAACATACCTATAGGAAATTATACGTGTTTTCATATCAACGTGCCGATCGGTCTGGCGATGCGGTAAAAATTTTGGAAACAGATAATTTGAATTCGTCGTCGTCAAGTCCACTTCAGGTCGACTCTTTACCAGTTTTGTGATTTTTTTTTCTCCAAAAATTTAAATATTCAATTTTTGAATTACCCGCTGATATTTTTCGGGGAATTTCAATGAATAAAATAAAAACGTGGGAAAGTCGATCTCAAGTCACAGACTTGACAGAAAACTCAAATGTATTTCCAGAAATTATACATATCGCTTCACTAGATCAATCGGTACGTTAGAATGGAAAAACGTGTAATAAATTTATATGTTTCACGTGTGTTTGACAATGATGAAAAATCAAATGAACAAAAAATGTGGACCGTCAACGATCGACATTGGGACGAAAACATGGGTATCATATCGTGTGTTGTTCAAATGAAAACAGAAAAATATATGTTGTAGTACACTTACGTATACCACGTTTACCTACGGAAAAAAATACAGATTTTCCTTTAAATTATTATAAAATATAATTTAAAAAAATACCGAGCGATCATCATTCGGGTTAACATTTTGGAGCCTACAGGCCAATATATTTATATGCAGCCATATATAGGTACCTACAGGTGCCTATCGCCTTTGCACAAGTATATAATTAATAAATAGGTAAGTAGTTACCTAACTAAATTGTACTCATATACTTGATTTTACATTATCCATGTATAAGATTTTAATATTTAATAGATTTTGGTACCTGCAGTAGTTGTAGTCGTGGATGGCGAATCGGATTTGTGTCTATGTGTTAAGATCTGATTTTTGACGGACATTATGATGGCGTGCGTACGGTATTAAAAATTTGGTTATAGAAAATTTTTTTTTTTTTTTAAATTAACGGCGTGGATGGACTGAGGATATTTAGAACCGAAAACTGTCCGATTGCGCGACTCAAACTGCTGTACGCGTACTGACCTACCTATATTGTGATAATCTGCAGTCCCCGGCCGACTAACTTTACGCTTAAATACGTATATACAGGGCGATTTATTAAGCACGTGTATTCATCCCATTTCTGTACATAGGTACCTATGCTTAATTAACACATTCATTCGAATTAATGTACAGTGGCGTACCCAAGAATTTTCAACGGGGGAGAGGAGAGGGTTAAGCATAGGAAATTAAAATTATGTACAGGTTCAGGCCGGAATTAACGGTTGTGGGAGCCCATACAAATAAACAAAAAGTTATGATTTCTCAACTACTTGATTTAACTCATATTATGGTCTTTGTGGATTCCTGCATTTCGTGGGCCCCGAGAACGTGCCCTCTTCAGTCCCCCTTAATCTTGGCCCGTACAGGTTGTAAATGGAAGCGAAATAGTTAATAAAATTCCAAGACTGATAAAGGTACGATTGTTAATTAATTACTGTTCGTTAGCATTTTGATAAGTATATTTCAGACAAATTTGGCGAACAATAACATTGAATTGCCTTGTTATTGTCATTTAAAAACAAAGTATATAGGTAAATTTCCAGTAGACGACACAAGACGGACTCCTGAAATTGTGTGAAATTTAAAAGTTCAAGCATTATTGGAAAATATGTAAGTTTATAGTCTAATTTATATTATGTAGTAGGTACCTACTCGATCGTACGAGTGATATATATTTAACATTTCTAAAAAAACAAAATTTTAATAAATCCATCATTTATAAATAATATATAAACATATAGTGAACATGCTTAAAAATCACTCTGTACAATAGATACCAATATAATTGAACGCGTCCGACGAAACTCAATAAAACAAAACGTAGATACCAAAATCCGCCGGGGCAATTATGAATAATAATATAATTATACAATGATTATTAATTAGTGATGTCCTATTATAAAAGTTAGATAAATAAAATCGCATTTGAGAGGTGCCTATATCGATATCGATTCCGCTGAAAAAACTACTACTTATCTCATTACTTGCCGGTATTTCAATATCTAATTGCGGTTTATCTTCGGCTTTAAATTATTTTTGAAATGTCAAATATTATTTATTAAATAGGGACCAACCTAATTAAATAAACACATAGGTATTATAGCAGTTTGAACGGGAGAACTTAAATATTTGATTATTTAAACTTTAAATTACTGATTAATAGTTATACAGTGGCTGGGTGACCGATTTTATTCATCTTTTAGGGACGATAGGGAAAATATCCATTCGGTTTTAATGGCACTCTTCATAACACAATTCTATTATTAACCCGCCCAAGCCCATCAAATGGTATTATCAAAATGTGTAATCTATGTTGAAATAAAATAACATTGAAAACTTTATAATACCTAATACTTATACATAAACAATAAAATGTAATTACTAAGGTTATGATTTTAATGCACTAAAAAAACCATTAGAAAAAGCATTTAAATTTTTAAAACATAAATTGTAACTTAAAAAAAAATAATCCGTGAACAGCTTTGTTACTAGAGACAAATTTTCCCCAAACTGTATTGTGTATTATAGAAAATATTCTTTGTAAAAAAAAATAAATAACCAAATAATATAGGTAATATATTTCAATGCTATAGATACTACAACTATGTATATTATTATAATGCAATATTATGTTTACTTCTAAAAGATGTTAGGTATTTTAGATAGGGCTGAGGGATCTATTGGTTTTACTATGACATGTGTTTTTGTATTATTTTTCTTTTCTGTCTGTGAACAACTTTTTTTACCAGAAAACTTGTTTCGAATTATAGACTATAGCACATTTCCTGAAAGGTAATTTTTTCTAGTTGGTATATTGAGCAGGTCGTTTTCATATTTCAAAAGGTTTTTGAAATAACTGAAAAAACCCAATAGAAAATTATAGGTTAAACAGCAAATATTTAGGACATTACTGTTTTCATTGTTTTCATTGTGTTATACATAAGTTGTCTACCAGAAATATTACTTCAATCAAAAAATTACAAAAAAATTTGTGAACAGAAAAAAAAGAAAAGTAATAGAAAAGTTGTTAACAAATAAAAAAAATAAACATCTTTGTAAAACCATAAGCTTTTTCATTCCACTCAGAAACTAAAAGTACATGTTACAATGCAGATCCTGTTCAATTTTCAAGTATTTCTGTTTGGTATAACAATGTTATCCACAAAGTACAATTTCAAGGGTATTAGACATCTTTAATGTTTGAAATCACATTACTTAGTTTAAGAATTTAATTTCTAGATTAAAGGCAGATTATTTAAGGGGAGCCAATTTGTTGGAATCAATGTGACTCCAACATCAATGTGCATAGTATCCTCCTTCCATAATTTTACCAAGGTTATATAAGTGTAAGTCCTGATATATGGTATGAAACATGCCCCTCTTTTTTAGTTTCTTTGCTAAAATATAATGACTTACAGTCTAGTTCTGAAGTACAGATTTATTAACACCACTGGGTCAGTTAAATAATAAAGCCTCAGGGCATAAAAAAAATAAATATATTTATATTTTATATATTTAATTTATTTATAATTTTATTTCAGTACAATAAATAAAACAAAAATTACTTTATCAAAAAAAAATTGTCACTAAAAACCATTAAACAATATTTTGGTAAAATAAATTGCTTTCACTGTTTTCAATGATATAATTATATATTTGGCACCATTATTTTATAGTTCTAATGTAAAATTTGACATAAAATAGTAAATTAAATGAAATGCAAAATGTTATAATATCAAAAAAAAAAATTACTCTAACAATTATAACATGTATAATTAACTAAACACTATAAGTATTACTACAGGTTCAATAATCTATGACTATGAACAATAAAACACTTCAAACAATAAAATGAAATTAAGACTTAAGAGATTGAACAATCAACATCAATTAGGCCCAATGAGTCTTCTAAAACAAAGGCAATTGCTCTAATTATATATGACATGGTTCCATAACTCCCACTTGGTGCACTATCATAAAAGTGTTGACATATGTATGCAGCCCCACCACAAAGCAGAGTTCCAGCTTCAGTCATTTCTTTATGTGTTTTTGCACAACATAAAGTTGCATCTCCATTAACAGATATCTATCAAGTGAATAAAACAAAATTATTAAAATAAATAATATTTTTAATTGATTTTATCAGTACTTGATCTTGTAAAAATAATTCATTTGCTTTGTGTACAAAATCTTCAATTGTAATAATTTTGTTTGGACCTGATGAAATTTTTTGTTCTGCATAGAGTGTAAAGATCATTAATGTCTCAACAATCAATTGTCTATATTCTGGATGAGGGATCCAATTAAGTACTGTTTCTACAGCTAATGCAAATTTCAATTCTCCAGAAGTCATCTAACAATAAAGTATGTTATGTTAAATGTACACATATAATTTATAATTTTTTTAAAAAATGAACTATTTTATTCAAAGAATATGAAAATTATGAATACATACTTCTTGTGTCAAATTTCTTGGTAGGAGTTTTCCATCAATTGCTATACCAGCACACTAAAAAAAAAATTTTATCTCTAAAAAATGTATACTTCGTTCTGAGTTAAATTAAAACCCAAACATTTTTATACCCATTTAATGTAATTTTACCTTCTCTAAAATAATCCAAACAGATTTATAAAATTCTCTGGGAACTCTGTTTAAAGCTCCATCTAAACGTCTCCTGCGTAGCCACTGTCCTTGTTTGTAACTTTCTAATACACCATTGTTTGTTTCCACATTATCACCATATAATAGTCCTTCAATTTGACTTTTCTAGAAAATAAAAGTTTATGACTCAGTGATTAACTGTCAATAAAAAAATTAAAATTGTATTACCTTACTGACATGACTTGATTTGTAGCTAATTACAGAGAAATTACCACGTCCAACTAGATAAAAATAATAATGAAGTTTTTTAATGGTGCTTATTAAATATATAATTTAGTTAAACTTACAACTAGTTAAGATAAATTCTTTTCCACTCATAATATGATGTAATAGATTTTTCATCTCAAATGGAGATAAGTTGAATAAATGTTCTGATCCTTCTTCTCCAGTACAATTTAATGTTCTAGATAATTCGCCAGCCATGACTTGAATAATTAAACCTACTCGTAGTCTTAACATTTCTAAGAACAATTGTGGTTCAGTTCTCACAAACATAGCCAGATATACTATTAGTTCCTATATGAAGTACAATGATGTAGTTAATATATATTTTTTTAAATTATTAAATGCATTGGAGGGCACTTTTATTTTATTGCATTTTGATCCTTCCCAGAGAATCCCTACTATATTTATTTATTTATTATAGAACTAGATCCAATTACAAGAAATGCAGTATTACATATAAAAACTTATAACTAAGGGCCACAAGTTATACAAATGAAAAAGATTGTATATAACATAGGGATCAATAAAAATATATTGACAATGAATAGAAGAGGGAAAAAAAATAATAATTATTAAAAAAAAATATAAAAGAAAATTAATTAACAACAATAAAGTTTATGAAATAAAAAAGACATCCTAGAATAATGGAGACAGGTGCAGTCACTGTTATAGGTAATTTAATGTCAGATATACATTAAATTATTATTAAAGAAAATATATAATACCTATTTAATTATTTGACCACAATAAACCATTGCTGATGAAAAAACAATTCTGTGCGGAGTTCAGTTGATAGTAATATTGTGGTCAAATAATTAAACAGGCATTATATATTTTCTTTAATAATAATTGTTTAAAATTGTACCGATTTTCCCAAGTTTTTTCCTGATTTTCCATTTATTGGTAAAATCGAAAAATTACATTCCTAAAGTATCTTGCCAGTCAGATTTCCAATCAGAAAAAGTGCTATCATTTTAAATGGGAGCGAAATAGCTAATAGAAAAGTTGTTTCCAGAAAAAATAGCCATAATACTTTTATACTAATACCTACATTTCAAACATTTTATCCCGGATATTATGAAAACTACTTGAAAAATCGATAAATGACTTCTGTAAATTACCATGGAGATAAAATGTCCTTTCAGAAAATAAGCTACACTTGACACATCAGAACAAGATCTCTGGTAAAAAAGTTTGCACAACAAATCGAGGGGTAATTTGTAATTAAAATAGCCCGAGGGAGTGATGACTTGGATACATCTCTATAGGTACATCCAAAATACATTTATTTTTTCCTTATTTGGTAAAGGGAAAAATATGAAAAATATTTTTTTTCAACAGACTGGTTTAAACTTCTAGGGTGATAATAAACATAAATAACCATTGGATCACTACAAATATGCTTTAAGATAAATAATATAGAGTTATTTAACATAACATATAATATCTGCGTAATGTTAGAACTTCAAAAAGGTATAGTCTCGAAACTTAGTCATTCCCCTTAATTCTGACTTCACCACCATTCTTAAATAGGCAATATACAAATGTTCAAAAAAAAAAAAAATAAAAAATTAGATTTGTTCCACAACATAATTTTTTCATCAAAATTTAATATTAAATTTCCCTTATAAAAAATTTTACATTAAACTCAATTTTTTTTTTTACCACAAAGTAAAACTCTTAATGAACCTCCAGTTAAATTTTGAAAAATGTCTGTTTAAGTCTAACAATTTTACCACAGAGTACCTACTGAATAAATATTACATACAAAACTCTCAAAATTAAAATATCTAAATATATCTCAAAAATGGTTTAAATTTTTTGAAAATTTGACCATGTATAAAAAAGTCATATATGAGTTCTTTTAAATTTTAAGTTTATACGAATATTTTTAACTGAGTTACAACAAATAACAAAATTGAAAAATAATAAAGGCATTATTTTTGTAAATTTCTCGATTTCCACATTTTATTCTGATTCTTCCCAGATATTATGAAAATCACTTGGAAAATTACCTTCCAAAAGTACCATTTGGACAACATTCCCATTCAGAAATGGTGCTGAGCTTATATATCTAAGCAAGATTTCTGGTGGAATTTTTGTACACAGTATAAAAAAAATTAAAAAAATTAAGCATCTTAGTGAAACCAATACATTCTCAGAATCTAAAATCTTTATACATCCATATGTTGTAACAATAATTTTATATTTTTAGTACAACATTGTTTTCCAATTTCTAAGTCACATAATTTAATATATTCATATTTATAAATACACTTATATAATTTTAATTTACTAGTTTATTTTTATTTATATATCTATTGTAAAAAACATATTATAATTTTATTTGTTTTTTAGATTCTGAGTGGAGAGAGAAATATATTGATTTTATAATGCAGTAATACTTAATTTTTTTGCTGTAATTTACAATGATAGCAATTTTTCTGAAAGGAAATGGGACTAGGAAGGTATTTTAGCACGTTTTTTCTGTTTTCCCATTAGTTTTACCAATAAATGGGAAAAACAGGGAAAAATGGGATAATAGATACAATATTAAACAAATATTATTAAAGAAAATATACAATGCATATGTAATTATTTTACCATAATGTGAGGTATATATATTGTTGACAAAGCAACCCTGTTAATCAAACTAAGCTAAGTATAGTTTTTTATTAACAATGGTTAGCAATCTTTACAGATATATGTACATTCAATTTTCCCTCTACTACCTTTCCAACTTCTCATCTACAACATCTACAACTACTCATGTACAAAGTATGTCAGACTTTTTTAAATAAATAGGAAAACCTGGAAAAAACATAGAACTGAAGAAAAAATAAGAAATAGATACAATATCAAAAAAAAAAATGAAGGGCTATGGGAAAATGAAAAAAGTCAAAAAGAAAAAATAATAAATAGGATAATAATTATGCAATTATATAATGCAACTATAATATGAATATGATATAATACATAAACAAATATGAGTGCCAGCCATGGACAATACTTTTTCAGACCAGTCAGGAGCCATCAACTGCAAGCATCTTCATGCCAAATTGTCTCATAATTATTGATAAATAGTGTTTGAATATTTTTGACAATTAATAAATATACTTATAAAAATAAAAGTGGCATGCCGATCAGCAGTATCAGCTCTTTTTTTTATACCAATTCTTACCTGTGTCAACATTGCAGTACTCTCATCATCTCCATAGGCATCATGAATAACTTGTCTTAATTCACCTTCTGGTAAAGGTGTTGAAATTGTATGTTCATTATAGGGAGGCATCCCTATAGTTACCTTTAATGTAAACAGTTCAAAAATGAAAAAGGAAAAATTTAAAAGTAGATTCTACTATAAATTACATAACTTAAATCACTAAACCCAGCAATAGAGATCCTTTATTTATATAATAAAAATGTATTGAAAATATTTACTTGTTTTTGTCGCACTAATAAATCTGTTAATGCTTTAGCTAAATCTTCCACACGTTTTCCTAACATTCCAGCAGTATGTCTGACCAAACCCCAACGATTTTGTTGGCATGCTTTTTCATATAATAATTTTAATAAATCTTTTACTAAAACTGGTTTGCTGTCTTCAAGTAATCCTATAATCAAATGATTAAAATAATAATATATCAATATTAATCAATTTAACTAATTTAAATTATATTTAACCTCCTAGAAGTTGTGTTATCACAATTTTTTTTTTATTTTTAGTATAAATTTTAAGTATTGTTATACTTTATTTTGCATAAAACATACTAATTTGACTTGGAAAAATGTATTTTTAAACTTTATTAATGTATTATTAAAGTAAAATATAAATAATTATTTATTTAAAGATTTATTTTTTAAATAAAAGAACTGGTAGCTCCGGTGTAGAGATAAAATGTTTAACTATTGCAATATGTTTATAAATATATGGTATAGGAATAGCAAAGGGGCAAAGCTTATTGATAACTATAAGTAAATAAAATGTTTTTTTCTGTACTTACCTGTATCATATTCTAAGCCAAAGGTATCTACTAAATATTGCAGAATATCTCCTTTTTCTTCTAATAAATCAGATTCGCTTAACATTGATAAAATTCCATCAAATTCAGCCTCAGCATATAATAATTCTGTACTCCCCCTATAAAGTTATGTAGCTATTAATTTTATAAGATACTAGCTGCTTTATTACCAGTGCCCGTGCCAATTTTTAATATTTATTTTCCCATATAATTTTTTGATTTTTACCAGGTTAGTAATGAATACAACAAAATAGGTGGAAAGTAGATATAAAAGTGGACTAAAAGTGTTCTGTTATCACATTTATTTATGATTTCCGTATGAAAAATATCAAAACCTTAATTTTTCTTTATTTTTTAAGTAATTTTGAAAGTATATAAATTACATTTACATCCTACAGACATCCATGAGTTCTATTTGCACAAATTAGTTTCTTAATTCCATATTTCAGTCATTTTAAACTTTTCATAAATATAAAAAGCAAGCACAAATGTAAATAGACAAATCCTAAGATCAACAAAAATATGTGCTCCTATTTTATTGATAATTCTCACTAAACACTGACACTGATGGTTACAAATGTAAGTAAAATAGTCATGGAGGGAAAAGTTATTTGCCCTTAGTAAATAAAATATATATCTATTCACTTGCACTTTCTAATGCTAAATACTATTTGTATTGTTACCCTGCAAAGTGTGAGTAAAAAGTACTAATATCAAGTTCAATGTAATTATAATGCCACATTCAATAAATAGGAGCAAGATTTCTGGTAGAATGTTTGTACACAGTATAAAAAATAAACATCATAGTAAAACTAATATATAAAATTAATTATTTTTAATCAAAATTAATTTAAAAGATTGTTCTACACACAAATTCAGTATGCTCTAGACATAACAACCAATAGTCAGACATGATTTTTAAAATATAGAAAAACATATATTTATACCAAACTTAGTATAAATAATGATGATATCTATAATTTGTAAACATGTTCTAAATAATATGTTTTCTCAAACTGTTATATTGAATAAATCACTATTGTTACCTATTATTATTCAATAGACTATGAAGGCGTGACCTGGTATGAGGATCTCTTTTAATGTCCACAGTTAATTTATTTTCAGTAGATGAAGATTGTTGTTCCAATAAATGTGTAGCAGCTTGTATTTCGCCTAATTGAATACGGCGTTCTTCAGCTGTTTAAAAAAATGGTAACTAATTAAATATAAAATTATTTTTAGGTTTTTTTGGTGTTTTCTTTTGAGATCTTAAATGTTTTTTTAGGTTTATTTGAAGTTCTATTATAGTCTTATAATAGTTGAATATGTAATTAATTATTACCATCAAGCATGAATGATCTTGTTTTTTTTATGGCTCCTTTGACAGACATTTTTCGTTTCATTTTAGTAGGTTTGCTTGGCATATTTGTCAACAAGGTAGACTGATTACTAAAACTTTTTATGGTATGTTGATTTAAATATTGTTCCACTTCAAAGTTGAGTTCTAAAAAATACAATTAATTCATAAATAGAAAAAAATATACTTAATAGTAAACTTACTATAAGGCATTCCAATTTCTTGACTTCCTAAAAAACTAAGATTTGTAACACAAGATGTACTTAGAAAATTATTTAGATTTCCTAATGTTACTCTGTAAAAATAAATATTTTAATTTTAGCACGAAAAATATCTTTATCTTCAAGAAATAATATTTACCTAGTTCCATTAATGTATCCACTCTTTAATTTTTTTATAGTTGATATCATGGCCAATGGAATTTTACCTTGGTCTGAAAACAATTTAAACAACATCTATGTATTAAAAAATAAACACAATTAATAATAATATAAGTTAGTTAAATCACTAAATAATTAGTATTTATTCTGTAGTTATTAATTAATTAGTGATAAAGCCATGCACTGAATTTCCACACAAAATTTTAATTATAAAAAAGATACATAAACCCTGTGACAATGACATTAATATGACTGATTAGGTGTATGTATTTGATATGATGTTTATATTAAATATAATTTAAAATAATTTAGATACATTTAAATAAATAATATATAGATAACATATATTATACATATTATAATTACCTTACCTACAAAACTAGAAGATGCAATTATGGTGTATGTAGGACGACCTAACATGTACCTCCAACTCATTGTCAAAAATGCTAAGTCCATCATAATATTGTTTGCTAATAATTCAATATCATTTCCCATATAGTATTGATCCAAGTCAAGAGTCTAATGCAAACATGAAAAAACACCTAATGGTAGCACTCATAATTGACTAAATTTTAAGTATGTAGTAAATAAATACAAATTAAATAAATTTATGTACTCTAAAACTTAAAATATTCTAAATAATAACTAGATTCTTTAAAAATTAAAATTTTCAGTTTAAGAAAAATAGTATTACACTATTTTGACTATTAAAATTACATATTGAACTTTTAATAATATTTAAATTATATTTAGGGATTTTAATTATATTAGATTTTAAATTAAGGAAGATATGTGTTAGTTTCTGAATGCTTTAATGTTTTTTTTTTTTTTTTTTGTTGGTTTTATGCAAATACATATTTTTTTGCTTTTTAATGCTTTATACTTTGAAATATAATAGCACAAAAATATCACAAATCCATATTCAAAATATTTTTTTTAAGTGTTAGAAAAGTTAGATTTAGATAAAAATCATAAACATCATATCATTTTGCATACTTTTTTCAATTTGCATAAATTAAATTTTATTAGCTTAGTAAAAACACTCAAAATTTAATGTAAGATTCATCATAGTAAGAAATATTTAATCATTAATATAGTATTATAGTAGTACAGTTTTACCACTAATAAGTGGTAAAAAAAGTTGATGGCATTCACTTTTTATAAACTATTTAAGTTCAAATTTATGATAATATTTATTAAAACATGAACAATTATAATTTATTTTAAAGTCACAAATTAATACAATTTTGAATTTTAATTTACTAAACAATTTTTATCAGAATCCCTCTCAGTTTTTTTTTTATTATTTAGTTATTGTTTATTTCTCTCACTTCCAAAATCATTCATTACTAGGATTCAGAACTTGTTACACAAAAAATGATCAGAATATGCAGTTAAAATGGTCAAAGTATACTTAAAATATGGGGGAAATTTTAGATTCTAAATGGAGCAAAAAATGTATTAATTTTACAAAAATGTTTATTTTTTCTTTTTCTTTTTTTTATGTTAACACTTTTTTTACCAGATAGTTTACTCGGATATATACAATGTAGACCCTTTTCTAAAAAATAATTTTCTTGGGATAGTACTTTATTGAGGTCATTTTTTTGATTTTCCCAAAACTTGTTCAAGACAATATGAAAAACGGTGAAAACTGGATCAATATTGACCATATATTATTAAACAAAATATAATTATTTTACTATAATATGATATACATAATGTTAACAAAGCATCACTATCAACTGAACTGCATTCAGAATAGTTTTTCATTAGCAATGGTTTATAGTTACTTACAGATATACATTAAATTCCCTTCTGTATTCTACCTACCTAACTTCCAACTGAGAACAGTGGCTGCACCCATTCCCATTATCCAAGGACAGCTGTTTTACTTTATTTTTGATGCATTAAACATATAATAACTATAGAAATTAAAATCTCAAAAATAGATAAATATTGTCAATAACAAGGTTGATTACTAAGTTATAAAGTTACAACATACCTACCCAAAATAATTTATTAAAAGAAATATTTTTAAATGTTATCCAAATTTAACTAAAAGATGACAAAATAGGTGAGAATATGCGAATTCAAACTTTGTATTTAATTTTGGGATTTCATAAAACAAATGTATAGCTTACCTAGAATAATCTATGCTACAAAAAAAACCTGCAAATGCAAGAAGTCCCAAACCTTGTTCATTACTATAATAAATTAATTTGTGTTAAATTTGGTGATAACTACTCACTCCTTTCACATGCTGCAAAAAAGTTGAAATTGTCCAAACAGAGAAGTTTTAAAATCTTTTGAATTTCATTCAAAACACATATAGTACTTTAAGTAAAATCTGTTTCAAAAAAATCCATTATTACACCATTATTTGTATAAATTATATAATTTTCTAAACAATTTATTTTTTTTAAAAAAAGTGTTAACTATAGATCTAAGTACTTTCATACATTCATCTAATATTTTTCCTAAGTTCATTATTTTCTAATAAAAATACCTAAAATAGTACTAACTCTACTAGTACTAATTGTTTTTAAAAATAATGTGTTTCATGATTACTTAAATACATCTGTCAACCAATTGATGCTATAATAAAATGTTCTACATAAACAGATATTGTACTATATCTTTTAAATTAATTAGTCAAGATTATATATTAGGTCTACAGTACTTTTTTTTATATTAATATAGAAGAATTTATATGGTATTCTACAACTGTTAACTATAATATAAAAATTATTTAATTGTATTATGTTATTAACTACTTTAAAAAAATATTATTAAATCCATTATAGTTATTAGATTAAACAATATTATTATATTATCATTTATTACAGTATTTTTAGTATTTTTACTTATGTAGTTTATAACAAATCAAAATATTTTTATATTCATAAACATTTATTTATTTTAATAATTACTTTCCCTATTTTTAAGTAAATGAACTGCTTTGTTAATCAATATTTATTATAAATAATGACTTTATGTCATCAAATATTGTACAAGATAATATATATCTGGCAGTAAGAAGATACTTGCTATTGGCAAAGCTTTGAATGTACTGTTTTATATAAGTGCAAGTCAAGTTTATAAAGAAATACTACTATTTTTAGCAAAAAGCAAAGACCCCAGTACAGAATGAACAGCATTGAATTCTAAAATTGGAAAATGTATATCAATATGTAAAAGAATTACAATAATCAGCTAAAAATGTTTCAGAAACTCATACAAAAAATATCAATGAATTTAGAGAACAATTAAATGATTTATTTGATATATTATATTTGATATATCCCATTTAAATAAAATCAACATATGATGAAAAACTTAATAAAAAATATGGAATGCATACAAGAGGATTAAAACAAATTTTTAAAAAATAACTTAACGAACTCATGCCACTAAAAAAAATTCAAGTTTTTTAAGATTTATAATTTCAGCTGACTTAAATTTTCACTCAGATAGTTGAAATGAAAGAAAAGAAGAAGGAATTTGTATTTTAGCAAAGTTCTCTAGTATAAATGATGTTGCACAAAGATGTGTAAAATTAATACAAGAGATTATTGATACAAGACAAAAACAAAAATAATTTTAGTTACAAATGTTAATTGATTAAAAAACAAATTGTGCTCGTAAAATAGAGATATTAATTACATACAAGTAATAGTATTATTATTTAAATGTAATATTTACCATAACTACTTTTTATATTTTAAAAATTAATTATTTATTGTTATTATTATTTCTTTAAATATTATTCTATACCAATATTTAAAAATATATTGCACCAATATAATCTAGTGTTTTTAATTTAATTTTAGCTTTTTTTTGTTGTTAGATCTATAATTAAGATTTGATATATTTTTATGCTAAGTGAAATGTTTTGAATTAAATTCAAAAAAAAAAAAAAATACCCTATTAGGCAATTTTAAATTTTCTCAGAGCACATGAAGGGAGAGAGTATTTATTATCAAATTTAACTCAAATTAGTTTCCTATGGACCCGAAAACTATGGAAGCTTGAGAAATCAAAAAAATTTAAAGTTCAAAAATAGAGGCCACCCTCATATAAATATATGTACCTATATAAAAATGATTACAATATTATATTATATTAGTTATTTATTTAGATTTCAATAAACAATTTATTCACAAAAATAATAATTTTTATTCCTGCCAGTTGTATAATAATCAACTTGTATATTATGAAAACTAATAAAGAAAACAATACACAATTAACAATTGCATGGTTTTTGCATTATAAAAATGTTATCTTAAAATCACACTTTGTTAAGGAACAAGTATTTAAACACAAATTAAAACATGTAGCTAATCTACAATTAATTGACACAATAAAATATTTATAAAACAATATATACCATAATGCAGTTTTTTAATAACAAGAACAACTGTTGGTCTGCCTAGCAAATTTTGCCAACTAGATTTTAAGAAGTTTAATTCATTCTTAAATAAATCAATCATTAAATTATTGTCAGATGCGATAAAATATCGATGGCGATCTGTAAGCTATATATTGAAATAATTATTATTAATGTATAAATCTAAATCTTTATACTAAATCTTAGTAGTTTGATAATATTTTTAATCTTAAAAATTTTAATAAAATTAAATGTTTATAATTGTTGAAATAATAAAAATGCACGCCATGAAATTGAGAAATAGAACTTAGAATATGAATAGTTAAAATTTTTAAATTTTATTTTCTAACCTGTGGTGTGAAAGCAAATATTTTATCTTGTAATGTATAAAGTTTACTGGTACTGAGAATTCCCACATCCCGAGATTTTCGGCCAGATAAACCAAGTTTTTCATTACGACCTACAATCAATAGGAAAATTATAATAAAAATATTTTTTTCATTAAATTCAACATTTTAACAATTAACAGTTTTCAAATAACAAATAAAATCCCTTGTAAATATTACAATGTATTAATTGAAAACCAAATTGTATGTAACAATTTACCTAAATATGTATATAAATGACTTAAAACAGTTGAAGGTTGAACTTCTATAGGAGAAACTTCACTAATTGTTTGTATTTGTATATCATGTTGCAAGAGTAAATCTCGAATTTCATTGTCTTCTGCTAAAATAACTACTTGAACAACAACATCTGGTTTTTTTTCCAAACAAAGACGTCTATTCAATGGATCTAACTCACCAACAGCTAGAAAATTCTATTAAAACATTATAATTTAAATTAATTAAATTAATTATTTATTTCTCACTTCTTGTAACAGTTTTCCAAGAATATAAAGTGATTGCGCCCACAAAAATGGGCATCTACCCAATGCTATACGTTTTTGACTGCCAGGATTTTCAAACTCTGCTTTAATATTTTCATTTTCAACTGCATAAAGTTCAGGGACTAATTTAATATTGTCCTCAGAAGTTATCATAATCTATGATCATTAAATATGTATTATAATAAACTTGACTACATACATTAAACTTATGTTAGGTTTTTTTTTTAACCTTTTCTAATGCATTAACATAGAAATTCACAGTTTCCATATCATTTTGAAAGCAATAATCCAGTATTAAATAACAATAAAATAATGGCCATTCACATTCAATTTTTTCAAAAATTCTTAATTCATGTAAATCATAGTGAAGCCTGTTTGAATCCTGAAAAATGTTTTTCAATAATTATTACATATGTATGGAAAAAAAAACAATTATGGGTAAATTTAACTTACTTCACAAGGAGTTTTGTGACCATCTCTTAAAAATCGTTTACAGCCATATTTTCCTTTCAAATTTGAAACAATAGCATTTCTTGTCAATTGAATTAATTGAGGATCATCCACTGAAAATGCTGGAAAACTAATTACTGCTAACAGACTGCTATCCAGTTCCTTTGAATTTGATTCCCTTGGTAACATTGACTACAAATATAAAATTCATCATAACACTTTAACAATAGACTTAAATATACCCAAATTGTATTTACTAACTTGTAAAACAGCATGACATTTTTGGGCTTCATCGGATAATATATGTATAACTGATGATGGGCCACCTCTTGCCCCAAATAAATCTAAATCATTCATTGCTTCTAATGCTGCTTTTGCTATTCCAATACTACTTGCATTTAATTCAGGAAGCCCATGATTTGATTTATCACCTCTTTCCCAAATACCATAATCCTAATTAAAAACGCAAATTAATAATTCAAATTATTTTTGATAAAATTAAATAAAACCTACAGGTATACAATAAGCAGATTCTATGTAAAATACTAAATTTTGAATAAAAGAAACTTCATCCAAGTTGAAAACAATTTGAAGACCTTAAATATAATAAATACAAATAATATACATATCATACATAAATGATAAACATAATAATTTAGCAGGGAAGAGTTTTTCTGGAGTTTACATGGAGTAGCGGAGGATTCAATGGTATTTAAAAGCTGAAGCTGAATAATAAGAAAATATAACATACATAATATCCAAAATAAAGTCCTTAGAAATTACCTGAAGCCGTCATCTGTGCTAATATGAGCAAATACAGCGAAACAGCATCTATTTGTAAATGTCCCCATTCATTATCTCCAACAACAGTTTGTCCAGTTTCTGAACTATATTTTGCATGTAAAGAATGGAGTGGATTTTGAGAAATTTTAAACTGTTCAACTTTATCTTTTTGTTGCATCATGGCCATCAATAATCCACGCATCAATTTTACACAACTCTGTAATAACAAAAAATAATAATTTATGCAACTTTTAAAATTATATTTACCCAATATGATTTTTATTTAAAACAATTTTAGTTAAAATTAAAATACTAAACGAAATTAAACTTTACTTTAAACTTATATTATAAGGTATTAATGTTTATATAATATACTTGTTCCAGTTCATAAGTTTTAGCTCGATCTTCATCCATATCTGCCATTTTGTTGCATGCCATTGATAAACCCCAGACAGCCAATACAGTATAAACATTGTCTCTAATCCAAGCATGTGAATTATTAGGACCCGCTGGAAATAAACCAGTAACTGGATTCTACAATATTATATACACAATATTACTGACTTAAACACTTATATAAAAGAGTTAAATTTATTAAATTAGTTATACATACAGATTAAAAATTAAATGCTGTTTATTTTTTTTATGTAATACAATTGTTTTTTTTTAAAAATTCTCGAGGATTTAATAAATACAAAGTTAATCAAAAATTAAACTTATTGATAAAACAAAGTATTGAGCGTAATGTAATCATTTTTGTTCTAAGTGTTTTAAGTTCATATTTATAATAAAAACACAAATAACAATCATTTATTATGTTTTTAAAAATTATAATAAAATGTTCAATTTTAATTTATCAAAAAGTTTTAAGTCAAACTACTAAAATATTTTTTGTTTGCAGTTATTTATCATTGCATACAGTATATTATAAATACTGAATTACTTGCATTACCTTTATAATATCTTATTTTCCCAATTTCCCACTTACAACAGCTATCTACCCATGATCTGTGACCTACTTTTTCTTAATTTTTTTATTGCAAATTGGGTTTTAAATGTACCTATGGTAAGTAGATAACCTATCTATCTTAATAGTGTTGTCTATGTTTACAGTCCTAAAACCATTTCAAGCAGTGCTTGTAAATATAAAACATATTTTAGAAGACGAAATAGAAACTAAGGAGTAATAATAAGAATATATTGCAAAATATTATATATTATTACAATCCACTTAGGATTAATTCAAATGTACCTGATGACACAAAATGATGCTGTGAACGACATTGTAGAAGTAATCCAGCCGTTGGCTCCTGTTGTTTATTTTTGACATAGACATTGACATGTACGTGGTACCTAATCTGCGAAAAGAAATACTACAATCTTGATATTATTAGGTAAAAATGTATAATAATGGGTAATTTTTGTGGAAATGTAGTATCAGGAAGACGATGAATGTAGATTGTACATGTAGCGGCGATATTTCGTTTCGACGTGACGGTCAAATACGGATAGCAATGATAACGTGTTGCGCAATTGTCAGTGTCCGTGGTCTTTTCTATTTGTATATTGATTTTTATCTTTTTTTTTCTCTCTCTCATTTGATTTCTTTTAGTTGTAGGTACAATATTCTGTCCGTTTTATTGTTTTTAATTAATTTTTTCCCTACCTTATCAATGATTTTTATCTATCACGTACGCCGACCGATAGCGAAGCGCCTGATCGCGCAATTAACTGCAACAGCTGAGAAAAAAATTGATTACAACATAAAAAACGATTCAGACGTTCAAGTCGAAACTCGAAAGTCCCGAATCGATGTTGTGTACGGGTATTACGCTAATAAATAATAATTATCATGCATTTTCTCTCCACGAATCACACTAACGTCACTAACAAATGATAAAAAAATTCTCTACCATGCACTTAAACTAGCTCATGATAATATATTATATTATTATAATATACATATATATTCCTTGCTAAATTATTTTATTATTTTCGTTCTATTTAAAATAACATTTATTTTAACATTTTGGACACGGCAACCTCTGAATATATTCATTATATAATAATATAATATAATGATTTTTGAAAATAAAATGTGTAGTAATACTGCCTACCTATACCTATCCATTAAGTAGGTAATACAATATAGGTATGAATATTTAATTTGTTCACTAAACATTTTAATTATTTGATGGTTTTCCATTATTATATTATTTTAAAGTAGGTAGTACCAGTAAATATATGAAACAGGTAAACGTAAAATATACTAACATGAACTATACTTAAACTCAGATTATACGCCAAATATATATGTTTTATACATTTATTATAAAATAAAATTACACCAAGAACATGCAGTTTACACCAAGTATAAATGTGTTACATACGGACAATATATATAATATAAATACGTAAGTATCCAAATTATTCATCAAATTTTCACCAAAAATACTACATCTTTAAACGAAACATATAATATTAAACACATACTTAAATATATGCACCTATATGAAAATACAAATTTCAATACAAAAAGATAATTGTATATATTTTTTAATACACCAAAAATTTGTTTTCAATTTAAAGTGAATTTTAAATTTTGATTGGAGCGAAGAAGCTTATAGTTTTACAAAGATTATTTATTTATTTATTTTTTATATGTAAACAACTGTTCTACCAAAAGACTTGCTCGGATTTCTAAGTGTAGCAACTTTCCTGAAAGGAAATCGGTGTAGAGAGGTATTTTACAGAGGTAATTTTTCGATTTTCTCATCAAATTTGAAAAAGCGAAAAAAGAAACTGGAAAATATAGGAAATGTAGGTATTATTTAAAATATATTACAACCTTCTTTTTTCTGTGCACAGCTTTTCTACCAATAGTTTTTCTCCAACTTATAATGATAGCAATTTTTCTAAAAGGAAATTTAACTAGGGGAGGTACTTGAGAGAGATCATTTTTTGATTTTCCCAAATGTAATCCCAGCAAACCCGAATAATACATGGGAAAACCTGGAAAATCGGTACACCATTAAACAAATATTATTAGAGCAAATATATAAAGTCTATTTAATTATTTTAATATAAAATGACATATATATTGTTGACGAAGTATCACATCAACTGAACTCCGCTCAGAATCGTTTTTTCGTAAGCAATGGTTTATCATTGCTTACAGGTATACATTAAATTATCTATAACAGTGGCTGCACCCATCCCTATTATCCTAGGACGTCTTTTTTAGAATATAAACATAAATGCCAGTTAGTAATTAGATGCATATATCTAAATATTTTCAATATTTTCTTGCGTGTATCTATTAATAAAAACTGTTTTTATTCAATTTTGATTGTCCTGCAGCTAGAATTTTGTATGTACATTTAAGAAATAAGTAGCTCTATAATATTACATTACTATTCTTTTTTCTTTTTTTTTGTCACCCTTATTTTAGAAGTTAAAACTACTTTTAACTACTTTAGACTTTATCTCCTTTTGATTTTCAAATTACAACTTATCTTAAAAGTTTAATAAATTGATGGAATATTTTAAATACATTTTGCTGTTGACATATTTAATTGTCAACTATCAAACCGTTGATGAAATATTTCTCTTTTAAGTTTCAACGATAGGGAGGGAGATTAGTGGTACATTATTAATATGACGGCACAGCGCATGATATTTAAATAGTTTACCAGTATTCTACTACCTAAACATAATTAACCTAAACTTAATTTTAATTAAGCACGTTCTTTCTGAGTGATAAATCTTGATCTCCAGTGAAAGTGCTTAGCGTTATAGTTTCCACCGACATTGAATCGGTCTCCTAGTTTTTGGAAAAACGTTATGAATTTAATTTCGTTTATATCACCTTGAGGTGGGCAATAAATAGCTGTAACTGTGAGATTGTTGTTACCATCGTTAACACGAACACTAGTGGCTGGTATCAAAATAGCATACGGGAACCCCCCTTTGAACCCACGAAATAGCTAAGTGAACCCAGATACCCATTCAGAGAAACGAAAGTTTCAAATGTTCAATAAATTCAAATTTCGGCAACGTGTTATGATAGTAGGTATCATTTTCAAACCGATGGAGCGACTGGATCCGGGGTATATTGAGCTCCGATCACGGTATCAAAATAACGTACAATAGCCACTCTTTAATCCAATAATTTCAATATATGTTTATATTTCCTAGATATATTAATATAATATAATATACGAGTATATTAATAATTATATAATAATACATTGACTTTGATAATAGTGTATTTAATTTTATATAACTTCAAATAATGTGGCTAAATATACAGTATGCATGTATTAAATTGTTATTGTGCTATCAGATCTACGCATTATGTACTACTATCAAATGAAATATTAAAAAATAAACATTGATCACTCTGAATACATTAGTAATAAGTATATATTTAGTTATAATACCGGTAATAAAGCAGGCCTTTAAACTTGTTTGTATTTATCTATTCTAAATGTGATTATAAAATATAATTAATGAGTTTATTTTTTAGTTGAGTATTATTGAGTTTATGTTCAAACTTCAAAAAATGACCATTCTAAAGTACCACCCAGAGAACATTTCCTTTCAGAAAAGGTGATATACTTAATAATCAGAGTAAGATTTAGTAAAGTAATATTTAGGTAACTATGAAAATGTTAAACTTATGGTTTTACAAATATGTTTATTTTTTTTTTTATCTGTGCGCAACTTTTCTTCCAGAAATATTGCTCTGATTTTTAAGTGTAACCTTTTCTGAAACAAAATCGGTTTGGAAAGGTTTTTTAAGCAAGTCAATTTTAGATTATCTCAAGAGTTTTCCCATCATATGTGAAAAGCCGAAAAAAACTTTAGAAAAATGGGAAAATTTATTTTTAAATATTTTTTCCTGTGCACAACTTGTCTAGCACTTTTTGTAAAAAAAAAATTGACTAGGGCAAATGTGAAATACCAGGAAAAACATGAGCAAATAGGGAAAAGGGGAAAATGGGTATAACATTAAACAAATATTATAAAAGAAAATATATAAAGCCCATTTAATAATTTTACTATAAATGACATATATATTATTGAAAAAGCAACACTATCAACCTACTCTGCTTAGAATCGTTTTTCCCTTAGAAATGGTTAATCTTTACTTACAGATGTACATTAAATTACCTAAAAGAGTGGCTACATCTGTCCCCATTATCTTAAGACATGATTTTTTTTGTCATTTGCAGGCAAACAAGTTAACAATATATTATTCCATTTTTTCAAATTAATGTTTAAAATATTACATTGTTAATTTGTATACTTTATTTTAGAAAGTGAAACTTGCATACCATGTGTTACTAAACTTTCAGCATTTTCCTATAACCCAAAATATTCTTACAGTCATGCAGTAGATTTGGATATAATGTCAGGAGTTGTAAAAATGACTAAAGGTAGCAAATACCTATAGGAGTCCCACACCACAACATTATAAAAACAAATAATGTTTTAATACAATCATATTATTATATATTATTAATATAAAATACATTATTAATCTACTTAATTCTTATATAGGTACAACTGGTACATATTATTAAAAACTATCACATAGTCTTTAACAATTAGGATACAAAATTCAGAATTTTAAAATTGTTATTGTTTTACTGTATGTTTTCTATATTAATGTATTTATACAGTAATGAGTAATGACTTATAATTTTATTGGATATTTCAATTTTTGTTTAAATGTTTTCTTACCTTTCAATAATTAATAATTAAAATATTCCATAACTTACATCAAAATATATAAAAAATATTTATTTTATTTAATATATAATAACTAAATAGTTTATTAAAATACATTTTAATCAATTGTATTTTCATCAGTAGAGTAGTGATAATATATGATTTCAGTTTTATCATTTTCAAGATAAACATAATAAAATGTATAAATTAATCAAAAAATTAAATAAACATTTTTCAATAAATATTTCGGTATGTTTTGTGATATTCCTTGGAGTAATATCTAAATTTAGGTTAAACTATATTTTTATACAAGCAAAATGTATTATATTATACATAGAAGATGCCTTATAAAATTGTTTAATACTATATAAATATCTCTAATCATATTAACTACTGATAATTACATTTTTTTAGTTACAAATTTAAGTTAATTATTATACATTGTGGTTATAACATTTGTAGATACATAGAGAACATTAAAGAAGAAATAGAAAAATCAAATAAAAAAAACCTCTAAAACATCATATAAAAACTCACAATCAAAAAAATGCAATGTTTGAAAGAAATCATTTACTCATTTATTCACTTTAAAACAGCATAAGTTAATGCTACAAGGGAAAATACTCATAAATATAAAAAACATTCAGGCGTAATTGAGGCCTTGAGGGCAGAAACGGACTAATCCCTAATTTATTATATTGAATTACATGCAAAAATAAAAAGTGTCATTTTTATGAATAATTTTTTCAAAAACTAACAATGTCATATTTTTATTTTTAGCATATTAGTTTTAATCAGAAGAGTACTTTTAATTATTTGATTAATTATTTTGTAAATTACCCCCATTCCTAACTTAATGTGGGTTAGTCCATTTTCAAATTATATTTTTTTTTTACAAATGTGGGTTAGTCCATTTATTCATAATCTCTGAATCACATCATAAAAATGTTGTATATTTTTTAATGATAAAAGAAAAAGCATGAATATTGAAAATGTTTTTAAACTTTATCAACATAAAAAAACTTAGGTATTTTAATAGAAACAAAAAAGAACTCCCTTTATTCATCATCACTACTAGAGGTATCTACTAATGGTAGTTTATTATCATCAAGAGCATTAGTTTTAAGGGTATTATAAAATCAAGTAATCAAGTAAATATAACAGATGTTTTTTTTTCAGTGGATTTATACAGTTACTATTAGGGTAAAGGAAATCTAAATTTTCAATCAATGAAGTATTTCGTTTTGCTAAATTAAGTTCACTAAAAGAAACGATTTCATTGTTTTAATATTTGAAAAATATTTTTAAAGGTATTTCAAAAGAAAATTTCAACCATTGAATTTTTAACCACTCTGCTTTAAAGTTATCAACATCCATTTTTCTATGTGTGATATTATTTTCCAATTTTTTTGTTGAAAAGAAATCGCTCTTATCCATACAAATAATTTTAAAAAGGTTCTCCTATAGTTAGGAGAACAATGTATGATAATGTTGATTAAAGCATAATAACAATAATAAAATATGGTAATTTTTAGTTACTTATTTAAGTTTTATTATTATACCACTAAAATATATATCAGTAGTTTAACTCTCTAGAGTAGGTGTCATTATCAGGTTAATTGGAAGATGAGCGTGAGTAGATCCCTTTCATCTTTTCTTAAACTCACTTTTTAATCTTAGTTAATCTATCAATATAAAAATTAATTACAATTACATGATTCCATTTTACTATCAAATAATATTATTGATCTATCTTATTAATATCTACCAAATTACAGTTAAATAATATATTAAACAATCTATTATTTCAGCCTTTTTATAATTGTGTTCAACAATTTCATCAAATTCTCAATTTTCCTCTTCAGCCATTTTATTAATTTTTACATTTAAGTTTTCAACTAAATTTGACTTCTTTAGTCTTTTTCTATATTGATCTATCCACACCTGCATGTTAAATATATTTACTGAGCAAATAGCATTTCTAATTTATCAACAATATCCTTTGATCTTATAATCAGATCATCCTGAAAATATTTTTCACAAATAACCTCTTAAAATAACCAATTAAAATGATCTATCCCTAAAGATTGTGGCCATTTCTCCTCTAAATGTTTATCTTTAAGAACATTAAAAATGGTAAGTTTCTCGGAGTTGTTACAATGAAAGTAACAATATTTATTCTGCATTTCCAAAATGCACCTAACTACTTTAGTTAAAATAATACATATCAAAAATCAAATATCTATGTATAAAATAGATTTATATTTTCCACTAGACAGAATAGACAAGTATATTAGATAGTAGACAACATTATAAAGTTTGCATAATTATTAGAACTATCGATTATAACATAAATAAAACAATAATATTATAATATAAAATCCAATCTCAGTAATTTGAATAATTTTGACAAGCTGTTCCTAACCACAAAATAAGTCTATCCCGTAGCGCTTTTATGGCAACATGGGAAACGTTTCTTCCTCATTAAGCGGAAATATTGTAATAGTCGAGATGATAGGAAGTGGTTTGACCTTACCTTCCAAGACCATGGGTGAAATAGTATTTATATAGGTAATATCATTGATATTGATTAAATAAATTTAATCAATGGTAATCTATGGATGTACCATCGCATTGCAGAACTGCAAGTTTTTAATATTTGTGGTAAGAACCTTCTGGTCAAATATTTTCACTTATCGAGCAATCGAAGCGACCATTTATCCTAAAAAATCAGGCTTATTTTTGTTTCCTTAAAAACAACGTAATTTTAATAATCAAATATTACAAATTTAAATATAAGTATTGAATACGATATAGATAAACTACATCTACATAATGGTATTGAAATTATGCTGTCAGACCGTTATTATATATCAGTCATATATGCCTGCCCCCTACACCATTGGGATTTGGAACCAACCACTTTGTACTAGACCTATTACCAATTATTAATTAAGATGTTAAGAATATATGTAGAATCTTGGGGATTGCAGTTTGTATATTGATAAACCAGTGTGAATTAATAATTTTGTATAGGTAGTCTCAAAATGAGCAGTAGAAAGTTGTTGTTAAAACCTCTCTTTAATTAGATAGCTGAAAAATCATTTCGATATCGTCTTGAGATGCAAGTTAAAATAAAGTCTTTTTTCCTAATTTAACTGTGTCATAAAATAAATGTTGAACACTTTGTAGGCAAATTATTAATCCATTAAAGCATGTCTTCCTTTGTAAAGATGTAATTTAAAGCAAAATCATTATAACTTATTATTTAAAACCAACTATTTAAACTCTAATAGAAGAAATAATGATTTTCGAATCAAAAATGTTACATTATTTGACTATTTGTTAATAATTTCTTAAGTGTTATTCATTCATATAATATTGTAAATACCAAGAGACAAGGCTACATTTACCAAATTAAATGTTTGAATTTTTTTTTTTATTTAATTAAATATTAGATATAACAATAATTAGTTACATACATACATATTATAATATATACAGTAAGTTCCCGTTACAACGAACTCCAAGGAACCGATTTATTTTTCCGTTATAACAGAAATTTCGTTGTAACGAAATTTCGAAAATTCAAATAAAAAAAATTTAAAAACATTATGTTATTCAAATACAAATAAATAATTCAAATGTAAATAATTTGCGAAAATAACTTTATTACAGATAATCGATAATTTTTTTTTTAACAAGGTTTGCTGTTTTAATAGAAAGTAAATAATTGTGAAGTTGGTAATGTTTGTAAATATGAAGTCCGGTACATCACTTTGTGATGAAATGAATGTTCGCATAACTTCCAAACTTGATAAGGCTTCTGATGAAGTGATATTGCGCACATCATCTCGCATCACAGCTTCTTCATCTTTACTACTTTCATCGGTAGCCTCATCTTTACTGTCTTTAATGGATTGAGTGATATCTACTTTGGTTAGTTCATAACATGTTGAAACGTTGTCATCTGCAAGATAATCAAGGTAGTCTTCAAATTGTGCCTTACGCATCCTTTTTCTGCTCGGGACAAAAACAGAAGTCTGTAGTTGTTTCAAGATGCTTTCTCGGTTCTTCGAAATGATTGACAATGTTGATGGAAATATGCCATACTTTTTTGCCACCTCGTCTTTCTTCAATTCTTTGTCTACTTCAGCCAAACCTAACCTAACCTCACGTAAATATATACAATAAAGAACGATCGTAAAATACGAAAAATGACTAATGTGTGAGCTTTATGAAAATATATAACATAATGGCAATTTAATGACTTAATAATTTTATTAAATTGTGTGCTTGTTATCTTTAGATTAAATTTTAAGAAGGAAAAATATACTTTAACCTGTAAAAATAGTTCGTTGTATCGGGATTTTTAAAAACTAATCATTTCGTTATATACTGAGATTCATTTAACATTGTTAAAATGGCTTTTCGGTAAGGGACTTCTATGACTTTCGTTATAACGGGAACTTACTATATACAAAAAAAAAAAAACAACAAAAAAATAATAAGAACAAAAAAAAGCCTGTTGTGGTTAGTAAATAAAACTGGTTTTAATTTTAAAAATCATTAATAGTTATATTTGTATACTTTTAATTTAATCACTCCTGTACAACAATTTTTAATATTTTCTGTGAACATTTTGAAATTTGTTTTATATTAGTATAATTATAATTTATGATATAATTGTCCATTAATATTCAAGTATTAGATTAAATTTGTTCATTTGGTGGAAAAGAGAAAGGTATGTTTTTGGCGGAAACCTGCCATGCTTTCCATATTAGTGCTGTTCGGTCAGCCCGGTTTTTTTCATTAACCGGTTTGACTGTAATTATGCAGTTCAATTTTGCATTTTATCGAGGGTTTTTAAGTTTTCCCAATAAATGGGAAAATGCATATGTTAATATTTTACCATATGACATAAATATTGTTGAAAAAGTACACTGTTAACTAAACTTCACTAAGAATTGGTTTTTCATTGTTAACGGTTAATCATTGTGAGCAGATATACATTACATTTCTCCTATACTACCTTGAATGATCTTTTTGATGTCAGAAAACCTGGAAAACTGGAGGCTGGTGGAATAAAAAATAGTTTTCAAATAAAGCTCCTCTGATTCTACAATAATAAAAAAAAAACATAAATCAAATTCATTTAAAATATAAATAGAATTGTGGTTGAGGTTATATATTTAAAATCAATTATAATACTTAGATGAGTTATTTTATAATAATTAATAACTAAGTAAATAATTTGGTATTTAGAAAAAAAAAATCTAGAAATCAATAACTCTCAATATTAATTTGGTTTAAGAACTTGGAATTATAATAGTTTTGTTCATTAAAATTATTTTATAAAATACTTAGGTATCTAACTAACTATTCATTGGAAGTACAGCCAATAGAAAGTAACTATTTATTAAAGTATTAAGTATATTGATTATAAATTTAAAATAGTTAATAAGAAACAGTAGTGTCTCTTAATAGAGTTTCCCATATTACCATCTGTCAAGATACTATCAATAGGAAATAAAGACCATTTATCTACAATATTAATTTAATTATAACTGATCATATTTAATTATTTATTTAAACAGTATAAAATTAATGATTTTACGATAGAAACAATAATTTACTTCTATAAATCAAATAACAACTTTATGGAAGATGAAAGAAAAAAAAATGTTTTTTTAAACATTTTGGATATAAGTACAATATGAAAATATCATGCTCAGAAATTAAGTTTTAAGTATATAATTAACACAATAATGGTATCATATAAACAAAATTAATAAACCTAATTAAATATTAAATAATTACAAAAGAATAAATTATAAATTATTATTTTTCAATGATTACATGTTCATGGGTGAAAAAAAAATATTTTTCTGAGGTAGATATCTTTTATCTCAAATATAAGTAGAATTAATACATTTTAATTGCTATCTGGACATTCATTAGTAGATTTTGATAGTTTTATTCTTTTGTGTACATGTTTTTCATCAGAACTGCCAGGTGTGCTCAAATTGCTGTCTTCAATATCATCAGATGAGGTATCATTACTTTGAAAATCATTTTCATTTATCATTCCCTTTGTAAGAAAACAATTCAAAATATTATTTAATTGGTTTATTAACTACAGTACAATGTAAATATTTATTTTTATTTTATGTTTATTTCAAAAAAGAATAATGAACCTCACTGAACATGCTTGTATAGGGGGGGGAGGGGGTGCGAAAACTTAGCGTTTATCTGAATTACATTTATATTAAATAAATGATGACAATTTTAAAACATAGATTATAACTTATAATGTATATTGGTTCTTCTTCAATAAGATATGAGTTAATATTAAATCTAAATATACTTGAAACTACAAATTAAGAAAATATTTTCATTAAATTCACAATTTGTTCCATTAACCAATTATTTAAGCATATTTTAAAATTTTGTAATGTGTCATTTGGAAAATCTGTGGGCAGCAAATTTAAAATATATGACCCTACTTATAAGAATGGTAATTGTGTGGCAGTTTTAATTGTTCTAGGACTGATAATATTGATGATTTTATATCTAGTATTTATTGTGTGTTAAAAAGTTTCTGTTAAGTTATTTTTGAGTATGAATACTATTTCAGTTTTATAGAAAAGTCTTTTGATTGTTAACACTTTAAATTTATTAAATAATGTATCATTATGAAATAAGAAATCTTTATTCAAAATTAATTTATAATTTTTTAATTGCCATGGCAATTATGATCATTTATATATTTATTTGTATGTAAAGTGGAGTTATTTATAATAGGGAAGTCTTTGTTGTTTAGTGTGGTACAATAAATGTTTTATCAATGTTTAAGAATAAATAAAAGAATATGGCATGTTTGAAAACAAAAGGGGTGTATGTACAAAATATATAGTTACCAATATTAAACTATATTATACTATTATCTATTCTGTGTTACAATCAACCAGAACAAATTAAATATCAATGTATATAAAATTACCATAAGTGTACCTAATGTGTGGTACAAATTAGACATTTATATTGTATTCAATTTGATAGTTGACATACATAGTCATTTGGCCATTTTAGGAACATAGATTTTTTTTAAAACTTGTTTATAAATTAATCATACATTATTCCCACCTTAAAATCCATTAAAAACTTCTTGTGACATTTTCAATAACTTTAAAGCTAGACAACATTAATTGTACAATATTTATAAATTCAATTAAATTTTAAATTATTAAAATTAAACACCTATTCCTTATTTAATAGCAAGATTTGCATTTTATAGTACCATAAGCATCAAAAGAAAAGCCTTTAACCCATTGTATAGCCCTATTTAATACTTTGTAGGGTAGTCTTTGGATTATAGCCTCCAAACTTTTAGACATTGAATCAACCAGGTGATGTGTTGTTTCTGCTGTGATTTTATTCCAATCTTCTTCTTTTTGTTAGAGTTTCCTCGCTTAAAATATTGTGATCTCAATTTTTTTTTATCCAAATGATTCCACAAATTTTCAATAGGATTAATGTCTGAAGACTGTGGTGGTGTAATGAGATATTCAGTTACATTTTTAGACAACCAAGCCTTGACTTTCTTTGCAGTATGCTAGGGATCATTTTCCTCTGAGAATATAAAATCATCTTTGATGCCCATTTTTTCAGCACTGGCTTTAAGATTTATCTTTAAAATATTTAAATAAATATCTTGGTTCATAATTCCATCAATAAAATGCAAGTTTTCAACACTCTGAGAACTCTTACATTCCCAAACCATTACAGAACCTCTTTCGTATATTACTGTAAGCTGTAAATTTGTTGGTTTCATTTCTATACTCACTTTTCTTCCATCTGAACTAAAAATATTAAATTTACTTTCATCTGTAAACATAACTTTGTTAGAAAAGTTAACAAGGATATAAGTTGTTACTTGTAAAAGCAAATCTTTTTTGTCATTTTTTTTCTTTACAATCCAACCATGATAATCAATTTATATTTGTCCATGGTAATCATTATTTTTTAAATAGTTTCTCATTGTATTTACACAGACACATACTCCAGAAAAATTTGGAATACCTTGTGCTATTTTAGGATTTTTGGATTTAGCTTAACTTTTTGTATAACTATATGTTTATCATGGTCAGAAAGTTTTTTTGGGCTACTAGGTTACTTATTTTCTTGGCTTTTCCGCTCACTGTATGGATCTAGTTATTTCAGTGCTATATACTCTGTTGACAATTTTTTATATTTGACATAATAATTTACACTGATTATGCAATCACAATATAAGTTAACATTCAGTTTTATTCATCTCACTCTTTTTTTAGACTCATCTTGTGATAGATGGTATCCAACGATATTTTGAAGTAAACTGAATTCGAATAATCTTTTAGTGTCATTTTATTTATCTTATCATTTTCTAATAACATTATTTTGAGTAAACAGACTATTCCATAACTAAAATAGAAGTGTACGAATATTTATCTATTATTACTATTTTATATTCATTTTTTTTTTTTTTTTTTTGTTATTTAATATTATTATTATTAATAGAACTGTTGGTATGGTTTTTTTTTAAAAATATAACTAAAAATTGTAAAAGAATAATATGCATGTATTAATTTATCGAGAAAAATATAATATCATGGAGAAAAATGTAAGGTGTTCAAATATTTTTTACACTCACTTTATATAATAATAAAATTTGAAAAAAGCACTAAAAATTTAAAATACTAGGAATATAGAAAAAATAGCAGTATAAAAATGTCATGTTTATGTATAAAACAAATTTATAGATCACTCTGCTATTTTTATCCATTTATATACATGGGCCAAATATTTTGATCATCTACTAGGTTTCTACCTTAATAATTATAAATAAATAAAGTTAATTATAATTAAACCTTACCGTTAGTGTCTTTACAAGATCAGTAGAATTTTCAAGCAATGTATTGCAACATGTATTCTCTTCTTTTAAATCAATAACAAGAGCAAATAATTGTTGATTTTCTTCAATTGCTTTTGCTAAAGCTTTTCTACGATGTTCAGCAATCACTTCCCAAGTTTTTTCACTTGGACCAGCTTTAATGAAAAATAAAAATATATGGTAAAAATAGGATTCGACTATTATTTTATATTTTAAAACAACCATATGCACTTGCCTGTAGAGGTGAGATCTTCAAGTATTAATTTTCTGTACAATGATGATTTGCCTTTAGCTGGAGACGAATTGTGTGTCTTTTCTTTGGGTTTTACTTCTACTTCATTAATTTGCACTGGTTTTACATTGCTGGTTTCGATATTATGATGTGCAGCATAACAAAAGAAGAATATGTAAACACAGGAACATAAAAATAATTAAACTTACAGTACACCTACTCCATATTGTCCTGCAGATTTCTACCAGCACCTATCAAGTTTTCTTTGCCCCCATTGGATGGTTGTAGATTCTGTAAAAATTTTCTCATTCTTTTTTTGTATGACTGAAAATCCGTTGAAATAGAAAACGTTTACCGTGCTGGCATGTTTAAAATGGTGTAATCTATGCGATACTCACTTTATCGTTTTTCACCATTAGATTCCATAGTTTTAACTTCTTCAATACAGTGTTATTGAGAGTCGAGAGATAATAGTATAATACTTAAAAATACGGTTGTATTGTTCAAAATTAACCAATTCCGTGGTTGTACCCACAGATAATATATACATGGATAGGACATCCTTATACCTATTGTACACGGTTTACTGTAATCAGTCTACTAGTTACCATAATAGTTATAAGCGGTTACAGATACTGATTTATGATAAACACCATTTTTATCAATCTGATTTCTGCCAATTTTTGATCAAAATAATTAATTTCATTATTATTACTTGTTTTTTTTTCACTATTGTAATTACTAGTTACACACTTACCCACTATGTTAAATTACAAAATACGAACTAAAATGGTGTATAAATGTTTATATTGCGGTTCCACTTCAAAAAATAATGACAACCATGCCTTGCCTTTTCATTCTTAAGTATAGATTTTATTGAATTAATATTTAACGTACATTGTTATTTATTTTATTATTTTTTATTTTTAAATTTAAGCTTCCCAAACGATCAAAGACGATATTTATGGCTAGATTCCTTAGGCTTAAGTAATACAGGAAAATGGGATAAAATATGTTCTAGGCATTTTAATCCTCAACATTTTATGGTGTGTGTTTCAAAAGTACACTATTAGGCGACGCAGTATCTATGTAAAATAATTTAAAAAAGTAAATGTCTAATTATAATATTTGAAGTATATTTTATTATTATTTTTTACTAATAAATTAAAAACAATTATGTTATTAATTACAGTGTTAAGAATGTACCATCATTTCCATTACTCAAAAAAATGGATAAAAATTTAGTTTAGACAGGTACCCCAGTTGAATAAACCAAGTAATAATGTTTTATAATATATACATTATATATATTTTAGTATATATTTCCTTAAATTTCTGATTTGCTATGGGCTATTTGGTAGTGTTATACATTAAAAATATATTGTTTCAGCGAAGATACAAATGACTTGAATTGTTATAAAATACCTACAATATCAGTCTAAAAAGTAACTATAATAAATATTACATTAGAATAATATATTATAATAACATGTTATTTAAAAGATATTTTTTATTTTCAAATAAGAAATTATTTTGCAACAGCTTAGGATCTCCAAATAAAGTATTGGGCTCTTCTTCTAGATTTGGAGGTTTAGAGGAAAATGATTTTAGTACCCCTAAAAGAGCCAAAAATAATTTTAACTTAATAAAAAAATTGTTTTGGATCTCCGTGAAAAAAATAGATGTCTAGTGCGAAAAAAATCATTAACTTGAACAAATAATTAATTTATTGAATAATATTATTAAGGACTAACATGTCAAATTATTACAAACTAAAACTACAACTAATTCAAAAGTATTTATATTTAAATTTATTTTTTTTTTGTTTACAGGGTGTATGGTGTTATGATTTTGGTTGATGAAAATACAAAATTATTAGTTAGGAACGTGAAAACCCAATATGAAAATTAACCTTAATCTCAAATCGTCGCTGCTTAAAATTATGTTTTTCATTTATTAACCTAACTATTTAGTTTTGTATGTTAAAAGACTCACTGTATTTAAAATAAATATATTGGATAATAATCATAATGTCTATGGTTTTGTTAATTTGGGTACATCAATGATGCATTATGTATATATTATCTATGGTTGTACTTAGTTTACAAACAATAATTTTTAAAGTTATTGATAATATATATTGCTGAACTCACGTCTTATTACTTATTTGAGATGGCCTGCTAATCAGCTAATTCTTAAACGCGATCACAAATTAAGATCACTAACCACAAATACAACCATATACATATTAATAACCATAGATAATATAAGGTTCTTTATTCTTATATTAGTTTATAATTATATCATAATTATATTATATATATAATAATTTTATTATTATTAATATCTTATATTATTACAACTAACTACAAACTACGAAAACTACAAAAAAAAAATAAATATTTTTCTACTATGATTTCAAATAGCTCTCATATGGCCAGTTTTAAATTTAGAATACAAGTTGATATATTAATTTGGCTCGAAAAAATTTGACCAATCCTAATATAATTTCAAAACACACGCGTTAAAAAATTGTATGTCCAAAAAAATAATGGTCCAGTAGGTATAGTTTCGTTTTCCAAAAACCAATTATAAAAATATGCATAAGGTACAGAGTTATAAAGTGTTCCCTATTTCCGAGGATGGACAAACTGTCTATATTGTTATAGTCATCACTATATATCAAATGATTAATTTTATTCAGTTTATACAAACTACTTAGTAAGTAGGTAATAGTAATTTTAATTTCATAGTTTTGGTTATGACCAATTCTCTAGAATACCTACTTTAGTAGTAATAAAAATAGATGGTAATCATTAAATCTATTATTATCCATTAAAATATTACCGATAATAAACAATTTTTTAGTTAATTCAATTAATTAATAGTGTCAATAGTTGGTAAACCGAAAATAAAGCAAACACTTGTTTTGTTTACTTGCATACAGATTTGAACATACAACATTACAAGTTAAAATTTTAAAAATAATAATATTATATTCAAATTATTATTTATTATTAGTATTAGATGATATTTTAAATCACATTACATTAAAAATAATATATTTTAAAATCTGTTTTTCCTAATAGGTACACAATTTTTGGGATTAATAATTTCAGATTCTGAGTGGAGCGAAGAAGCTTATGGTTTTATAAAGATGTTTATTATTTTTTATTTTTTATCTGTGCAGAACTTTTCTACCAGAATTCTTGCTCCGATTTTCAAGTGTGGCACTGAAGGAAATTTCTGAAAAGAGATCGGTTTGGGGAAGTACTTTAAGGAGGTCATTTTTCGATTTTCCCAAGAGTTTTCTTAGCAAATATGTAAAACCAAGAAAAACATGGGAAAACCGAGAAAAATCAGTACAATATTAAATAAATATTATTAAAGAAAATACCTAAAGCCTATTTAATTATTTTACTATAATTTGGTATCAACACAAAACCATGAATATTCAGGAATATACAATTCAATTAATTTACGAAATTGTACTGATATCTTTTTATATTGAATGCGTGCCCACATAGCATTTTGTATTTTTATATTAAGATTTGATTATATTTTTTAGAATTGTCATATATGTGATAGTTATTCGTTAATAAACCTCAGATACTCAAGGATTATTACTAGCAACTTTTTATGTCTCACCTCAAATTACTTAGATAATACCATATATATCTACAAACATATTCATTTATTATCTGCAGACAATATCCAAAAAGTATTCCCAGTTTATTCCATTAAAATCCTCAAACATATTTTTAGTATATTATAGAGGAACATATGAAAGATATTAAAGGAATATACAATTTGGTATCAACGTGCATTCTTTTAAATAAAATGAGTCAAGATTAAAAAAGTCATTTGTTTATTGAGAAAAAAATTATCTTCATTAGTATTGATAAAAATTATAAATATAATATAAAACATATTTTATAATAAAAAGAAAATTCTGTCCTTTATTATTGAATAATTATTTATCTGAAAAATATTATAAAAATATATAATATATAGTTACTTACCTATAATATAATCAAAATTATGAATATAATACAAAATATATTTTATATCAAAAAAATGTCTGTCCTTTTTATTGAAAATTATTCAACATTAATATTAAAATAAAATAATGTTTACAATTAATGTAATTATTTGTAATATTAACATTACATGTAATAATTATAAATTACAAGTAGTACTTATAGATTTTATACTTTTTTTGATAACACTTTCTAAATATTTGTCTGTTTCTTCTATAAACTTAATTTTTACTCCACCTATAACAAAACTATACATATTTTTTTTCAACAATTATTATTAATGTTTTACACAAATTATACACACATATAATACCACTTACAAAATATAAAAGAGTTCTATTTGGTAAATCGAAAAAATAGCAAATGACAAAAAATTTAAATTTGTGGAGACAAATAATTCGGATATCCTTGTACACAAGAATAAACAATCCAGAGTTTATCGAATCAAGAACAAAAAAGATTAGGATAACTTATAATAGGTAACGCAAGAATTGTCATTAAAATTATAATTATGTTATATATTATCTAAATTTTATTTGTTAATATTATTAATGATTTAATTGATAATCTCGGAAATTTAATAATAATACTTTTTCTCAAGTTCTCTAGGGTGTCTCTTCAAGTTTCTACTTGTAATTATAACCGAATTACAGCAAAAAAACTCCCACAAACTAAAATTTCTTAAAAGCTCAAATATTCTGAATTTTAATATAATAATAATATATAGCTAAATATTTAAAATAACAGTGCGCAGTGTGCAACATAAAAAAAACAATCGTCAATGGCCACTGCGCAGAAACAACATTATCATCTGGGATAAACGCACTATGGCACACAAAGATTCTCTTGAGGCGTTGAACAGAACACTCAAAGATATAAAAACAACGACAAACTATTCAGTAGCATTCTGTTACTCCTTCCATATGATTTCAGATAAACACTTCCCGTCATTCCACGTTAAAGTATACCTATGAGATCATCACTTGCTTGAAATCATCGTCACTGTGGAATAATGTTGAAAAAGTTCAGCTGAAAATAAACATGCGTATATAAATGCTACAAGATCTATTCGCTGACACATTCTCAAAACAATTGTTAGATATCGGCGATAGAGAAGTTGCTGTCCATGAAAATATTGGCTACATAAAATTGCCCACCGATTTCTACACAATAGTTGATTTGCAAAATGATCTCATTGACCACATATTCACCGATGTACGCACACAATATATAAATCATGTGTGGCTCGTATATATCTAAGCAAGATTTTTAGTCGAATAAAAAAAATAAATAATAAAAAACATCTTAGTAAAACCAACACATTCAGAATCTTAAAAGGGGAAATATAAGAAATGTAGGTATTAGTAAAAATATATAACGGCCTTCTTTTTTATTGTGTACTATTTTTCTATCAGTAATTTTGTTCCAAATTTTAGTTATGTTTCTAAAAGGAAATTTCACTAGCTAGGTATTTCAGAGAGGTCATTTTTCAATTTCCGAAAAGTTTTCCCAGCATATAAAAAAAACCAGGATATAACATGGAAAAACCGGGACAAACGTAGGGAAACTGAAAAAATCGGTACAACATTAACAAATATTATTAAAGAAAATATATAAAGCATATTTAATAATATGGCATATATTGTTGACAAGCGTCACTATCAACCGAACTCCGTTCAGAATCGTTTATTCGTAAACAATGGTTTATTGTTGCTTAGAGGTATACATTAAATTATAAATAACAGTGGCTGCACTAGTCCCCAATATATTAGGATATCTTTATTTTTCTAATCGATTTGATTTATCAATTAATCGGGCTACAAATAGACTGTTTCGTCTAGTTATTGTGACGTTATGTTGCACATATACAATAATTTTTTTGCTCTTTTTGTCGACATCACATTGTGCATTGTTGCATACTTATTGTCTTTCTAACACCTTCAATGAATTATAACGCATTTTGAGACTCACTGGGCTCCCTTATCATGTATTGCTATCGGAACTACGTAATATTTTGGTAGTGTTGATAAGGATAACCGATAATAACTGATAAGTTGATGGATAATTTTGTTTACGTTTGTATTTTTCCAGCTGGGTCTCTGGTAATTTTGATTTTTTTCCTTCTGTTTGCTTGTTAACTAGTTTGTGCCATAAATATAAGTGTTTCTAAAATTCTATAACTGTTTCAAGTGGTCATTAATTATTTATATATATTAATTTAGCCCAGTATGATGTTCTATGTAAGCTCTCCTGTAATTCAACAACAATTATTATAAGTATCTTTGTGGGTGGAATTATTGTATTGTTGTAGTGTATTTCATGTTTGCTAGTAAATCATGAATGTTTAATATTTTAAATTAATTTTTAAACCACCTACCGGATTTTTCATTTGGTCTAATAGGAATTACCCGTCTTTCTTATTGTGCTATAATAAGAATATTAAACGAAAAATGTAAGTAGATGTATTGTCAAAAGCCATGTTAATGAATTAATAAGTTTTAAATTTTTATAATTATTGTATTTTAGAATAAAAAAGATGTCAGATACAGATTCCATCAAAACTGATCGATCACAATCGGATCTGCAACAAAAGTATGACAGACTCGCCATGGAATTTGCAAAAGTAAACTTTCAATATACCTATTTAAAAATGTATTAAACATTTCCTACCATATCATATAATAAGATTCGCTTCATTATATTGGTAAATTAATAATTCCATTTAAAAAGTCAAGATACGTCATTATTCATTGACACAAAGCTATCTTCAATTATAATTCAATTTAATGTACTTGTCATTTCTATATCTATTATTTTCGCCCCAAGATATCTAACTCTCGGAACCCTCCTCTCTCTTCAGTTCCATTTTTACCACTTATATAATATCAGTTCTTGCATATCTAGCTGTCCTTCCTTAGTATACTTCCTTGTCTCTGGCAACTAAATTAAATATTATGAATGTTTTTTTTTTTTAATTTTATCTTTTATCTAAAATTAACAGTTAGATAGCCATTTTTTTAGATAAAAAGACTAATAAAACTAATAAATTAATAAATACTAAAGTATTTGTATTTGAAGTACATTAGATGTAACTGGATTATTTAACAAATGTAATGACTTAGAATCTGTGCAGAGCGGGGAATATATTAGTTTTACGGTGTGTAATTTGTTTTTTTTGTCTAAACATTTTTCCTACCAGACTGTGTAGACTAAAACATCTTTTCTGGATGGTAATTGAGAAAAACTGAAAGAAAATTATACATAAAAAGGCAAGTATTTAAAGTATTAACATTTTCATAGTTTTCTACCAGAAATATTACTTCAATCGAAAAATGACAAGAGATTGATTTTATTCTATTCAACACATAGCCACTGACAGAAAAAGTCAGTTTTTTATATCATAATATGTAATTGGGAAAAACCAAAAGAGATGAAATATAAACATTTTTCCAGATTACAGCACAACGATTTCACTATTTTAAATTTGTACAGCTTGTTTTCTACTATAAATATTGTACCAAATTTTATTAATTAGTTATTTTTTATTAAGTAGGTACTCTGTGGATAAAATTGTAAGAATTAACAGAAATACTTGAAAATATAACAGTAAATTCATTATAAGTTGTACTTGGTGGTCAACATAAAAAAGTTGAGTTTAATTTAGTATTTTTAATATTTTTTATAATAATTTTAAAACCAAATTTTGATGACAATTGTAAATGATATGGCCTTTAAAAAACATATATAACTGAACTTCACTCCGAAACATTTTTTGTTAGCAATAGACTCCCGGTACAAATTAAGTAACTTTATCCCACCTACAACAGTATCACCTTATTTTTTTTTTTCTATGTATGTACAACTACCTACAATTTTGATACAATTTACCATGTTAACACTTTTTCTGAAAGGAAATCTGTTTGGAATAATACTTTAAAGAGATAAATTTTAGATTTTTCCAGCTGATCTCATAATAAATTGAAAAAACAGGAAATAGGTATATTATCAAAGAAAATATATAATAATACATATGTTATTAGTTTACCATAATTTGACATAATATATATTATATATTGTTGACAAAGCAACACTAATAACCGCTCAGAATCATTATATTATTAGCAACGGTTAATTGTTACTTACATATATAGGTACATTAAATTTCCCCTTTACTGGCTTCCTAACATCTCACCAACAACAGTGGCTCTCCTTAACACTATTGTAACGTGTCTGTCTCAATACGTATTACATCTTGGCACTTTGATTTAAATATTATTTAATTTAATTTTAATGTATTTTTTTTTTTAATAGGAATTTAAAATAAAAAAAAGTACTGATAATGGAGTTGGGTGTGGGCACTGTTATTATAGGTAATGGGGAAAGTGAGGTACATAAAATTATTTAATTTATACCTGTAACTAGAGAACCTATATAAGGCTGTTTATCCTTAATTAACCATAAACCATTTAAAACAAAAAATGATTCGGAGTGAAGTTCAACTGAAGTTACATACATGTTTTAAAAGGTCATATTAATTACGATTTGTGTAAAAATTTGATTTTTAAATTAATATAAAAAAAATCCTACATTAAACGAAATTTTTTTTTTACCCACCAAGTATGACTTAAATTGAACTCTCTATCAATTTATAAGCATTTCTTAGGATATATCTACAGAATACCCTGAAATGGGGTGAACAGAAACAGTTTTAAACTTTTAAAGCTTGTAGCATCTTAAATATTTAATATACAATAATGAGTGATACACTAAAATATGAGTCTCTGTTAGTACTTTGATGTAATACAATAGACAATATATTATAATTTATGTTTGATTTTATATATTTTTTTAAATGCCTTGTTTCTATTCACCTGTCAAGTGGGATGAAAAGAAACATGTTCACTATTTTATCATTTATTGACATTTATACTTGTAGAAGGTGAATAAAAATAAATAATTAAATTTTTAAAAATATTTATAATTTAATTTGGTATCACAGATCCGTTTTGTTTAGGTAAATATTACAAGAATTTTTAATATGATGGTAGATTACAAAATAATGAATGCCATATATTTCTTGTGCTTTCTTTTAACAGCCATAATGGCATTTTCAATATCAATTTGATTTAGTTTTTATATTTTTTGGTTCGTCTATTTGATAAATTCGTGGCATTTTCACGTTGTTTCTATTCACCCCTAGAAGACAGTTTTTAATTAAAAATTAATAAATAAAATTAGAAATGAATTATAAATTCATAATTACAAATTAAAGCATTGAGGATCACAACAGATATTAGAAAAAAAAAAAAAAATAATAAATCAATCTTGTCATTCAGAAAACATTGTTTGTATAATCATGTATTAAAACTGGTAAAACCTTAGTCACACAATCACTGTATTATCAGTATATTAGTAAATAATACTAACTAGATTACAAATTAGTTGTGATGTCGTTTATATTAACTTGATAATGGTAAAAAAAATAGTGTCCTAAGCCAATTCTTCTAAAAACTATTAGACCAAATATAATTTTATCACTTTTTGTTTCTATTCATCTATTCACCCCATTCTACGGCACCTACCAATAAAAAGTACGTTCAAAACTCGAAAAAATTAAAATGTCTATAAATTGTTTGAGCAATTAATTTTTTGAAAGTTTTTCCACGTCTAGAAAAAGTAAATATACGTTTACTATCAACAATCTCTACAAATATTTTAAACTGAATTACATTAAAAACAAATTTTGAATTAATAAAATAATTATTTTCGTAAATTTTCCAATTCTTTCTACATTATTATTCGGTTTTGTTAAATTATTAAAAAAATTACAAAGAACGACATTTTGGCCACCAATTTGGCTTTATTTTTACCTATTATTTTCTTTAGTTTTTTTCAACTAAGTTTTGTTTTATCAACTGTTGTAGATAATAAATTAGGAAGCAGGTGCGTTTACAAAAAAATTATTCTGGGGAGCTTTAAAGGTTGTGTACTTTTATACTTTTAAAACAAAGAAGTGAATATACTTTCAAATGTAGGATTATTTATTTTTCATTAAAAATGTCAATATTTATAACATTCATTTTTTGTCATTTAGGTACCTATTATTAAATTTTTAATTTAATATTTTTTAAGTGAATACAGCTTAAATGATAATGTAATTTTTATTACTGTGATGATAATGTAGACTATGTAATATCTCTATATCTATTATAATTTTTTAAAAGCAGGAAAACCACAAAATATTAGAAATGACAATGATAATAATGTATACCTAGGTACTATCTTGTAATAGAAATAAAACCAATTGTATTTATTTTCTTCATTAACATAAATCACTATTGGGACTTTGTTAGAAATCTATATTCATAATAATTTTCATGACATTTTGGGGGAGGGTCAAGGTTAACGATTAACCCCTTACCCCTTTGTACACTTTACTGTTGGGAAGATAAAATATAATAGAGAATTTAATATTTTTTCTTTGATAATAAAAAATAATTCTGAGCAGAATTCTGTTATACATGTTTTAAAATACCATAATATTTATGATTTTCATGAAAATTTGATATTAAAATTCTACATTATATTCTTATTTTTTTTTCGATGATTAATTATGACTTATAATAAACCTCATATTAAATTTTCAAGCATTTCTATTTGATCTAATAATTTTATTCACAGAATACCAACAGAATAAAGTAATAAATTTGCAAAATTAAAATGGCCAGAATATTTTTTTATATGAATCACAACAGAAAACTAAATTGAAAATGATACATTTCTTAAATTTTCTCATTTTCTCTATCTTTTTTTTACGGTTTTCTCAATTATTATAAAGACGACTTAGAAAATATAATAAAATATAATTCTGAAACCATTAAATTCCTCACTTTACTCAGAATCTAAAATGTAAAATTATATTTAAATTTTTTTTAAAGAGATTTATATAGCCATTTTTTAAACTGATTTTTATAAAAATTTTGATATCCAAACTTTATACTAAGTTTGAATTAATTTTAGATTTAGATAGTAGTGAAGAATTCATCAGTTCTACAATGATGTTTACTTTTTTTTACTGTGTAATCAATTTTTCTGTCAGAAATCTTGCTTCGATGTATTAAGTGTAGCATCTTTTCTAAAAGAAAATGTTATCTAGTTGATATTTTAAACATGTCATTTGTTGATTTTCCAAGCAGTTTTCTTAATAATTAGGAAAATGTATGTTCATGTAAAGAAGAAACTTCACTCTGATTAGTTTTTGTTAATATTGGTTTATCAGAGCATACTAATAAAAATTAAATTCTCTTCTATATCCTACCATCTCAATTTCTCTTCCAAAACAGTAGCCCCCCCCCATCATTTGAGGTATGTTTTAACAATTTTTGAAAGTTTTGTGAAATGTAACATTTTTTGTGTGACTAAATGTTCAAATGGTTAATTTGATTTTTCCATGAAATATTATAAAATTTGATAATAAACGCCTATTCTATTATTTATTGTTAGTCAAATATAATTAATCTCTAGTATTAAATTATAATAAAATAGCATATACAAATTAAAGCGTAGAACTCTGGTAATTATAACAAAAAAAAAAAAACTTAAAATATTTAATATAAAAAAGTTATTACATTTTTTAAATCTTCCAGTTACCACCATAGTGCATAGAAATTAAAACAATAGAAAAATAAATTTTGAACCCTAGATGAGTATGGAGTGTAATATAAATGCCACAGCTATTTATATTATACAGTGATATTTTTTGGCTTATTTAATTAGCTGTATAGCCTTTATTACACGTTGTTAATTATGTTTGCAATTCTATTAATTTTGTATGAGTATATAGTACATCTAAAAATTGGACAAGAATGATAGTTTATTGAAGAAAATCTTAACAAAATCTATTAAATAATTTTAAGATACACCCACACAGACAAACAAAAAAGGAGTTTCTTTATAATATATATTTAGATATAGATTGTTTATATGATCATACCTATTATCATTTTTTTAGCATTAATTTTTCATTAAAATAAATACCTAATTTGTTTACAAATCTGTAGGCAAGAATGCAATTGAATGTGTTGAAAAAAGCTTATACTAATAAAATGTCTAAGTTGGATCATAGAAGTGTTGAATCTATAGACCAAGTTAGTAATTTGTAAATTAATAAATTTAGTTTAATATTAATTATTATTTTTCTAATTTTGTTAGCTTGAAAGTTGCAAATATGATACAATGTCAACTATTAGTTTTGATTTTCAAGAAAATGTTAATAGACCAAATCAAGTAAGCTCTATTTTTAACTTTATATTTTGAAAATGATTACATTTATGTACCTAATTATATATCACTTCAAAAATTTTTATTTTGAAAATATTATTATTCAGAAATGTCTGTGTATAACTGTGAGAATCATAGATGTTAAATAGTTATATAACCACAATCAGATCTATGTCAAATTGCCATCTTCTCGCAAAAAATGTTTTCTAATTTATATTTATTGTTATTGAATTATAATTTGTTTGGTTAATGTGCAGTTAAAAAGAACAGAAGAGTTCAGTTCTAAAGATCTCCAAGTTTTAAAACAAGACATTGCTACAATGAACCATTTTATATGTCGTGTATTAGAATTGACTCAGTCAAATCAGATAGATTATAGTGTGAGTATAATAATTATATATTTTAAGGTTTTAATTGTACTATAATTATAATATTAACTTGATTTATGTGTTTAGCTTATTATGTCAGAAATTGAATACTGTAAAGATGTACAGAATAATTGTTCTGGTGGTTTTTGTGAGATAATTGACAATGAGTTTACAACTTTGAAATCATCTGTTCTTGATTGTTTATACAATATACTATATCATAAGTTAGAGTCTAGAACTAAAATAAACACTGATGATTCTCGGCTCATTTATCCAGACTTTTGTAAGTATAATGAAATTAAAATTTTTTTAAATGTAGTCTTAAATTGAATTATTTATTTATTTATGATTTTGAAAAAAAAAAAAAATACTGGAGTTCTATAGCTCCCTGTTTTATATTATACAATTCTTAAGAAAATATAATGCTTTTTAATTTAAACTATTTAGGTACTTCAGGGACTAATTTTCATTTATTTTGTACATTTAGATTTTTTGGACACAAATTATAAAACTGAGGATGAAATATTTCAAAAAGTATTCATTACATTAGTTTTTCATTATTTTTTATCTTTTATTCTAAATCTTCATGAAGTTTTAGAATATTTACTTAAAGAAATTAATCCTGATGTAAGTACTTTCATTTACTATTTTATTGTACAAGATGTTTCTATAGACATATAATTTAAGTAAAAAAAGTTTTATTTTATCATATTCATTATCAAATTTGTTTAAAGAACATTTATAACCTAAATATAACTATATCCTATTACACCTTATAAACTATACCCTATTACACCTTATAAACTATACACTTGTAAACTGAAGGTTTCTTTCTAAGTGAATCGCATACCTTAATGTACTGACATCATTTTACAAATATAGCAAGTTTGCATTCAGCCGAAGTGAATTAACTTATTATCAAACTTAAAAGTAAGAATATTGTCTGTGTTTATAATGTGTTTGTTTTGATATTTTAATTTTTAAGTGAGTTATGAATATGTGAAATATTAAAATTAAAGTTTTATATTAGATCAATTCACTCTAATAATAAAAATTAACAGTGAATAACTAATATAAACTTAAATTTGATATATCAGGTGTAGGATAAGGATATTGTGGTAGTCTAAAAGTATTAAAATTGATTGCAGTATTGCCCTAAAAAATATAGATAATTACACTTCGAAAAATTGAAAATTGTACCAATGGTTTCTTATAATTTATAAACCTTTATTTATAAAACAATAAAAGAACATTACTACACAAAATTCACATACTTGGTGAAAACCTGATTTTTAAGTAATCTGGTTCATACATTTTCTTTGTGTTAAATATAATTTTATCTATATGCATTGTAAATAAAAGGAATCTAATAATCCTAGTAAGACACCACCTATAGGATTCTAAAAATAAAAATATAGTTTCAACTATATATTCAATAATTCAATAAATCATTTTAACAGTATTGATGTATATTATGTATGTATATATTATTGTATGTAATATTATGTAAAAAATAGTTAAAATAGTTTTTTAAATGAGTAAACTCAAAATTACAAAAATTGCACTTAAAAATTTTAGATTTTAATTGCTACTTGTACGCATTGTATTTAAAACTAACTGAGCAATAAATTGTTGCTATAGAAGAAAAGTTGCAATGCAACAATATTTGGGCCCTAAACATGTGTATCTAAGATGGAGACATTTAATATTGATGTATGTATGACATCCTCTTAATCTAATTACAATGTAAAATTTCTTAATATTTCCAAATGGTAACATTTTATAGTAAAGATATCATAATGATTAATAAATTAATATATTCCTTACACTAATAAACAAGGTCAATATTTAAAGTTTTTACAAAATTTAAATAAAAATATTAACAACACACATAATTATAAGTTAATTAATATAGCTGACTATATTGAAAATCAAATTAGCTTGTATTGAACAAAATTAGAAACATTTTGTATTTACTCACTTTTGTACCTTCATGAATTTGAATGGTTGTTATTGTAATTTTATTTATAACATCTTTCAGGCTTCTCACATTTTAAAAAGTAGTTTAAAATTATTGAAAAATCCACAATCAAGTCAATCTTTATTGTTAGAAAACATTTTACTTTACTGTGAAGATTTAAGAACATTAAAGTGAGTAAAAATTATTATTTATTATTTAAAAACCAAATTGGAACTTGTTTAATAGATTTTTTTCAAGTTTGTTTTTTTAAAAGTCATAAAAATCATTATTTGTATAAGAAACTTAGACTATATACAATGGATGGAACTAAAGTGCCTTGATAGAGAAAGTGTGACTATATGAACTGATAAGAAAATAATCCGCCATTATTAGGCCAAAATATTAATATTCTATTATTGATAATATATAATAATATTATGCAATACTTTCTAATTGATATTTAATTTTGATCTGTACTTAAACATTTATTTTCAATATTTTCTTTTGATTAATTACTTTTCAAAATAAAGACTATATTATAATTTAACCCAATATGTATGTACAATTTTATATATTTCTGTACATTAATAAGAATTAATACTTACTCATAAACTATTAGATAATAACTAAAACTACTATTATTACTGCTAGTAGAATAATGCAGCAAACATTTTTATCTACTTGGATTTTCAATATTCAGAACAAATTCAAGAAAATAACTTTGCTGAAAAATTCAGCATTTAAATTATAATTCTCATTTCATATAAGAAGTTCAAAATAATCAATAAAATCAAATTTCGACTTCCTATTTTTTATGTACATTTTTTTATAAAAAGCTGTTATAGGAGTTGAGGTTGAAGAAATAAAAAGTTTAATATTTTTTTTTAAAGCTAGATTTTTCTATTTTAATTAATAATAAAAAACAATTGAGACTAAAAATAAAGGAACAGATTTAAAACAATTATTATTAGTTTTAAATCTTTTTTCTTTTAATAAAGTACTTATACAACAAATAATATTTACTAGTTACCATTATATCATATAACTGAAAATATAATTTGTAATAACAATAATATTTTCAATTCTTGTTAATAGTCATACATGATTTTATGATATTATTTGTCATTCATATTTATTATTGCTCATTGGCATGGATATGATTAAACCTAATCAACAATTGTTTCAGTAGTTACATTGGATGGAAACTGTATTTTTATAAATTATAACAATGGATATAGTTTTTTAATCTATTTCACAATGGAGTTGATCAGCTAAAAATGAATAAAACAAAATAAATTGTTTAAATACCACTTCAAGCAATATTTGTTGTAAATTATTATTATTATAACTAATATTATCGCATGCATCTTTTTTTTTATGTAAATATATTCTCTAATCAACAAAGTATTTGTCTATGTTAACAATTCTATTCAAATTTATTAACATTCTTAATTTCTACAAATATCTATAGATTATGAAAATATACTTCAATAAAACAATTTTTACTTGTCTGATAACAAATTAGACAGATTTCAACTTTTAGGTATAATTTGAAATGAAATGTAGCAGAAATAAAATAATTTTTCTTTATCTGTTAATAATAATAAATTACATTCAAACAAAATTATGGAATTCTTACTTTAAGGCTCTAATGATACATTTATTGTATCTAATGTCAAGTAATATAATTTAAAACTTAATGTTAACTGAAAATAATGCATCATGAATTTTTTAAACTGAATCAAATGAAAATTAAATACAATATAGGATAAATATTTTATCTAATACATACTTCATAAAGACATGAGTAATTTTTGGGAAATATTTCATAGGAAATCCTTTTCTATAAGAGTTTGAGCACCCAATGGCAGTACACCCTGGCATTGTTAAAATACTATAATAATAAATAAATAAGAGAAAAACTTATGTACTTTCAAACATACTAGTTAAAGTACATACTTGATATAACATATTGAATTAAAACAATGAATAAACATAATTAGGGCCAAAATGTATAGGTACTTACATAGTTACTTTAATAGGTGTAGACGTATTGCTACATAAAAACTTTGTTTACTATATTCAGCACTTAAAAGATGAAAAAATTGAGCTACAGTCTACAATTTATGTATTTTGCTCATATAATAATTATTATCAAAAAAAAATTAACCTATTGATGGCGAACAGTCACGATAACCAATTAGAAACGACACGCTCTGTGTTAACATTCTCTATTAAGGCACTCTAGATGGAGCCACACCTCAATATTTTAATGTATATGTTAACGATAATTCGTCAAATGTGTAGATTTAAGTGCGCATGCGTACTAGAAACTAGTCGCATATTTATCCCAATACCTTAACATGATCTGATAAATAACTAATAAGATATGTGATAATAATAATATATATTTTAATGAATTAAAACTTGAATTTATTGAATTGGTAATAAACTAAAATCTGTATGTACCTAATAAGGTAAATTGATCCATCTTGATACCTATAATACATTATATATAAGAACAAAATATATACATCAATAATTTGAGATAAATATGCGACTAGTCACCGGCGCCTGCGCATTAAAAGCTACTCACCTGGTGACTCATCGTCATCGCTAACATGTACATTATTGAGATTATATATATTATTTATTCATGACAGCGAAAAAGTCGCTACCTGGTGGAATTTATTAGAACTGCTCTAACGGTTAAAATGTATGTTTAATTACATTATATTATATTGAGACATTGAGTACTGAGTACTGACTTTTAAATTTCTTTGTAATATTCAAAAATATAGTTTTATTTGTTGATATTATAGATGACCATAATTATTATTCTAGCTAAATGTATAATAAAAATGCATAAATTATGTATAAACTTGTATTGAACTTAGGTAAAAAATATATAATATACAATAGGTAGCGTTTAAAATGTACCTATCTACTTTTTTTTTTCTTTATAGGTTTGAAACTCGGTACATTATTATGGAAAATATTTTGCTATTTATATCAAATAAATATATTGAATCTGTTGAATGTATTCAATATTTTATAAAATCAGGTAATTCACTATTTCAGTATTTAATATTTGATTAATAAAATTGATATTTAAATTTGAATTTTGTAGGTGATAAAATACAAATTGATTGTACTTTGTTCCGCCAATCTATAATATCATTAATGGCAATAAAATTTCCTATTAAAGGTATTTTACTATTTAATAAATTGTTTTCATTTTATAACTGACATACTATAAAATAATTTTGATCATTTTTTTTCAGAATTAGTGAATATAGAGAGTGAATATTGGGATTCGGGTCATACAAATAATAAATTGCTTACTGTGTTTGATACAATTCATAGAGTAAGCAAATAATAAATATAATAATAAAAACTTTGTATTAGAATTATATTTAATATAAATTGCAAATAAATATATATATATATACCAATATCTGTTAAAATAATAAAATTATTAATATTTCCACCCTTGTAAATTTTACAGCTTCTACGTGTTATAAATATATTTGAATTTGAATATTTTTATAAAAAAAGTCAACTTGGCATACACTGGCATAAAAAAAATACTTTGTTGCATGTTAAACATTCAAAACAAGTAACATTTTCAATTGTTATTTTTAAATTTTTGATAAATATTTTGTAAATATTTTAGGCTACTGAAAAATTATTTTCAATGTCAATATCTCAAAATAAATATGATGACATAATACAATCTTATAATGAAAAATTGAATCAGGAGATGAACAGGTCATTATCATTAGAGCAAGAAAAACTACATTGGGAAAATGAATATAAACTTTTATGTAAGAAATATGATGATGTATGTATATTATTATATATAATATGAAATATTGTATAAAATTAATTGTATGTTATTGTGACAGATAACCAATAAAGATAATTCAGGATCTTTGGGGCCATTTCTTTTGGAAAATCAAGTTAGTATTATTAAAACTATTTATGAATTAATATACATGTAAATATTAATTCCAAATTGTATTGTTACTTAATGGTTTTACTTAGATTAAATACACAGTACAAACTTTCTATTAACTGAGTCAGTTTTATTGCTATTGTCAGAACATACTGTAACTCACAATTAATCTTGGAGTACACTATTTAGTTTGTTTTTAATGTGTTGAACACAGTTCTGAATGTACTGACACTGACCATTCTTATTTTTATTTCATTCATCATTAAAACATAGCTAGTAAAATATAATTTAAAATCTTGTATTTTTATATTCCTAAAATGATCACTTCTACAATTATATATATATTAGGAAATTGATTCAATTTAATTGAAATTTTTTTATTATGCAGCTTAAATGATTAAAATTAAATTAATTAGTTGTTTAAATATTAATTTTATTCAGTTTATTTGTAAATTATACACTTTTTAAAACAAAATTTGTAAATGTACTAATTATAATAACATTTATTATTTTTAGATGGGAAAATGTGAATCCAGTAAACATTTTAATGATAAAATAATGACTAGAGAAAAAGGACTTAAATGCTATTTTGAAAAAAAAATTAACAATTTGATGTCAATGAATAAAGATTTATCAAGCCAAAGTAATGCCAATGTGCTAGAGGTAGCTATAGAGAGTTCATTGTTATTGTAATAGTATTATTGACTTTTTTTTTAGATTCTGAGTGGAGCGAAGAAGCTTATATTATGGTTTTACAAAGATGTTTATTTTTTTTTTCTGTGGGCAACATTTCTACCAAAAACCTTGCTTGAATTTCTAAGTGTAGCACTTCTTTTAAAAAGGAAATTCAGAGTTTTCTTATCAAATAAGAAAAACCGAAAAAAAAAAATCTGGAAGATTACAAAATATATTCGTATAATATCAATATTTTTTTTCCTGTGAATAACTTTTCTTTTGGCAATTTCATTCAAATTTACAATAATAGCACTTTTTCTAAAAGGAAATTTCACTGGGGAGGTATTTTAAAGATGTCATTTTTCCATTTTCCCCAGTTTTTTCAGCAAATGTGAAAAACTGGAAAAATTAGAACAACATTAAAAAAATATTATTAAAGAAAATATATAAAGCTTATTTAATTATTTTACTATAATACCACATATATATTGTTGACAAAGCATCGCTATTAAATAAACTGCTCAGAATCATTTTTTGTTACCAATTGTTTATCATTGCTTACAGTTGTATACATTGAATTTCCATCTGTGTCCACCTTCTCAACTTCCCACCTATACCAGTGGCTGCACCATTATCTTATTTTTCTTTTTTATACATTTTATCTTTAGATCACTGCATTGAAAACAAGACTGGATCATAGTATATTAGTGCGCAATGAGTTAGAGATGAAACTACAGAATGCTATGGAACATATTGAAGATCTAAAGGAAGAATTTCAATTGACATCAACCAATTATGATACTCAGCTCAGATCAATGACTGAACATTTAGCTAGTTTAAATGAAACTGTGGTGTTAGAACGAAGGCATATAGATGATCTAAACGTTCAATTAAAAACAAAAGGAGTAAGTTAAAATTAATTTTATATAATATTAGTATGATTAGAGATTATTTTGTATTACACTCTTTTCTTTTGCAGGGTAAAAATAAGTCTTCCAAGTGAAATATATACTCAACAATATTAAAATGTTTTAAATCATAATATTATAATAAAACTATTGGAAATTTGTTATTTATTTATTCAATTTATTTATAAATATTTTTTTTTTTATATTTAAATATGTATTAAACTCTTACCTATTAATGTAAACATATTGTGATATTTTCAAATAAAATAGTTATTATCTATAATAATAGTATAATATTATTGTAATTGTAATTAATATTACTGTCATTATAATATAAAAAAAATCAAGTTAGCTGCAGATTAAACTCCAAGGTTAAATCAAACTCCAAAAACTGATTTGAATAATTATTATTTTCATTTGTATAAGATATTACCCTCCTAGTGCAACAAGCAATAAATGTCAAATTTCCAAAATTGAAATTATTTCATTTTCATTTTTCAGGATGATTGGATAATTTCATGGTTTTCATCAAGCAAAAGGCAGTATCTCTACTAGAAATGTCTTTAAAATCTATTATAAAATATTACCAAAATATTGCCAATACTAAAGAAAAACACAGTATGTTGTTCTAGAGAAAAAATTCAGTATTTACAATAGAGATACTGCTTATTTCCTTAGTACACTTATTATTAACTTCTTCTTCTGGCTTTATCTACTCTACAAGAGTTTTTGTCGCCATCACAACTCCACGCCACTTCTCTCCATCATGGATTATGTTTCTCCAATCATCTATTCCTATCCTTTTTAGATCTTCCTCAACCACATCCATCCATCTTTTCCTTGGGCGTTCTCGTGGTCTCTTACCTGTTGGTTTCCAAGACATTACTGTTTTTATTATCTTATCATCACTTTCATGCATAATGTGCCCAAACCACTGGATTCTCTGGCCTCTTATGTAATACTTAATTGGAGTCATTCCTGTTTCTTCAATCAGTTCCTTGTTAAACTTTCTCCTCTATATACCAGTGTTCGCATCTAATTTGGGTCCACATATCTTAACATATACTTGTTTTCGAAGGTAGTAAGTCTTCGTTCTGTTACGCTTGTAGTCCATGCTTTGCATCCATATGTTAGTATAGCTCTCACTATCACTGTGTAGAGCCTAACTTTTGTTTTCTTTGACAGCATTTTAGATTTGAAAAATTTAGATAATGCAAAGGACGCCTTCCTTGACTTTATTATCCTTAACCCAATCTCCTGTGACCAGTCATTCTTTGTATTTATACATACGCCAAGGTATTTAAACTCGTTAACTTTTTCANTCCATGCTTCGCATCCATATGTTAGTATAGCTCTCACTATCACTGTGTAGAGCCTAAATTTTGTTTTCTTTGACAGCGTTTTAGATTTGAAAAATTTGGATAATACAAAGGACGCCTTCCCTGCTTTTATTATCCTTAACCCAATCTCCTGTGACCAGTCATTCTTTGTATTTATACATACGCCAAGGTATTTAAACTCGTTAACTTTTTCATATATCCAGTCATCCGGGTCAGGGTCCGTTACATCTGCATCCGTGTCTAAAAGCTCCATGATCTTCATCTTTTCGATGTTTATTTTAAGTCTTATTTTATCTGCTGATTTTTCTAAAACTTTCGTTGCTTTTTCTATGTCATCTCTGGTATTGCCTATGATGTTAAGATCATCAGCAAAACCTAGAACTTGAATTTTNCGGGTCAGGGTCCGTTACATCTGCATCCGTGTCTAAAAGCTCCATGATCTTCATCTTTTCGATGTTTATTTTAAGTCCTATTTTATCTACTGATTTTTCTAAAATTTTCGTTGCTTTTTCTGTCATCTCTGGTATTTCTTATGATGTTAAGATCATCAACAAAACCTAGGACTTGAATTTTTTGCTGTTTATCTACACACTAGTATTATTAACTAGTAGACTTTTATTTATGAATAGTTATACTTGTCAGCCACAACATTTATGAGATTCCTTGGTACTAACTATTATGTGTTAATCACATAATATAATATTCTACTAATATTTTGTTATTAATTAATAAAAAAAGTATACATTTTTTTTATATATTTCAATAGGTGCATTGTACATGTAGTTTGAACCAGGTACCTAAAAGGTTTAAATTTAATTTTCAGTTAATATACATAATACAATATTTTGTAACACAATTCATATTAAATTGAAATTCACTTAATTTCACTAAATTGCTATAACTAGTTATTATGTACAAATTTTTTTTACAACCAATGTGGGCATATGGAATCCAAATTTGGGGCTGCGCTAAACCACCCCAAATTTGGACCATACAAGTTTTCTAGTCGATAATTCTCCGTATGCTATCGTCTGCACCTTGATTTAAATATAACTCTGCACTACACTCGGACCAAAAAATCGAAACAGTTGTTCAATTAGCCACAAAAGATTACAGATCTTTTTATTCCAAACTTCATTCCCAAACTAACTCATTAATAACGCAAATCACATCCAATACTCAACCCATCGACTCAAAAGAAAATACTGCAGAGATTTATTAACCTAAAGTAACATATCACGTTGGGTTCCAGCACTGGTTGGCCTCCCTCCTTATATCACTCACAGTTAAAATGTATATAAATTATTGTATTTAAAATTATCATATTTGCTTATTGTGATATAACACAGATTGTAAATATTCTTTGTCAATTAAAAAAAAAAACTGTAAAAAAAATTTTCATGGAGATATTGCATTTTGTAAAGTTTATTTTTATTGAAATAGGCTATCATAATAGAGAAAAATTCAATATCTCCTTAAAAAATTTAAAAAAAAACAAAACTTATAGTTGAGTATAAAAAAATTTCAAAAAAATTAAAGATACTTATGACTAATAATTAATGCAAAAAAAGTCAATAATGTCATGGTGAAATGTTGAAGTACTGCTTGTTGCACTGAGAGTTTAGTAGTTTTTGGTACTATACAAAATTTAGTACATTTAGTTGACACAGATTATTTATTTTTTTCACAAATTGACCATAAACCATAAAATAAATTATGTTATTACTTTAGGCTTTGTTCAAAAATTATAACATGTCTACAGCTACATTGAGTGTATTAATTTTATTATTATTATAATTACATTTTTAACCTAAATAACTAAACATTTCAATATTTGTACCTCATTATACTATAAGTTTCCTTTAAAAATTAATTGTTATTAACAATTTGTTTGGTGTATGATATCCAATATTATCAAATTATACATACATGAGCAATTAAACTGTCAAAAAATAACTGCTTCTGTGTTAAAAATTATAGTTTATAGAAAAATACAATTAGTAGTTAAAAGTATTAAAAAATAAAAACATGTAGTTATAACATTATATTAGTATTTATTTAATAGCTATTTTATAAACTTATGTTTGCAGTGAAAAAAATACACATCAAAATCTACATGTTATTAAAATTATACAATATAATATTATCTGTTCAGTGAAATTGATAAAATATCAATGATTTATTTTAATTATAAATTGTTCAATTAATTTTAAGTATTTTACATAACAATTTAGGTATTGTAACATATTTTATGGCTGTGAATCTATTTAAATGAAAAAAAATCTTCAGGATGGTGGCACTTTTTCGTTGTTACATCAGGTATTTTCTTACATTACATATAGGCAGTAAAGAAATTACTAAAACTAATAATACAAAATAATTAGAAAATAATTTATAACATTACAATATGTATTAAATAATAATAATAATAATTTGTGTATATATTATTTTCAAATGCTTAACCACATGCATACTATTGATAACTTTAGGATATTACAATTATGTAATTTATATAACTCTTATAACTTTCACTATAGCATAATATTATACATACCTATAATATATGATACCAGTAAGTTGTTGAATGTTTTACAGAGGTACAAAAGAGCACAAAATAAAGTGACCAAAACCAAATGAAACTGGAACAAGTATGAATTACAATATTATAAATATAATAGATTTTTAACTTAAGTTACAAAAAAGCAGTGCTAACTAAAGAAAGTATTTATAATATAAAAAAATACATACTAGTATTCTATTTGATTGTCTGAAACTGAAAAACCTTACAGCATACAGCTTTATAATTACATAATAATGAGCTAATGAATCAGAAATTTCAGTATATATGTACTGCTTATCTTTGGTCCAGGTATTTGGGGGAAGAAATATTTTCAATGGACCACATACAAAATAATCCAATAAACTGGCACACAGACACACTGTCCAAATTATGTTGAATGTTGAACAATTAACAAGCCAAATGTATCTAGAATCCACAGATTCACATAAATAATATTACATTTTAAAATAAATTATTTTATAACCCATTTTGTGGTATATATAAGGAACTCCGTAAAATATACCTATTCAGATACTATTTCAAAAACTAAACCAAATAATAATACATTCTTATTTTCTACTTACATACATTACATTAATAAATATTGTGTTCGTGCAATAATATTTATTAATTTGTATACTTACATATATGAGATTGTTAGACATGTAACTATAACAACAAAGTACCAAAATGCTTTCCACACTATTATTTCATTTAAAAGTACAATGATTTCCCTCCACTCCTTCAAATGAACTTGGAGGTTCCTTGAAATTTGTTCCTGTATTAAAACAAAAACAGCAATTTGTTATGTAGATCAAAGCATTATACCTATTATATAGCATTTTGTTTGTATCTTCTCTGCCAGATGATACCATATCTTATAAACCAAAGTAGTTTTATGCAAATTTTTATTTATGAATATATATATAAAAAGAAATATATACCAATAGAAATCATTTTATATTTAATATGTATTTCTAAATTTTAAAATTGATTGTTGTTGATTATTGTTTTGGAAAAATAAATCTGCAAATGAATGATTCTTTGGTCAGATCTACATTTATCTCTTTCACCTTCATCACAACTATTTGGGATCAACCACCCTAATACTAAATTTCCACCTAACTTAATCCCCTACATTATTATCTTCCAGATTTTCTTTTGTCAAAATTATATCATCTACAAACATCATGCACTAATGGTACTTCCCCTTGTCTTTCCTTTGTAATTTCATCTATTACAACAGAAAAAAATGTAAGGGCTCAGAACTGAACCCTAATGCATATCTACTTTAACCCCAAAATCCATCTTTCACACACATCTTTTATACTCAAATTTGAACATTCATACATATCCTCCGTCAAACTATTAAACAATTTTAGTAATTCTTTTTCTCATTAACACTGACATCGGAGTTTCTCTCACTCTCTATCATAAGTCTTTTCTAAATCTATAAAATCCATACATAGACTTTTTCTCTTCTCTCTATACTTTTCTAATATCTGTCACACATCAAACACCAGTTCTATCATCCATATCTAACTGGTAAGGTTTGGTTTGGTTAAAAACACTGATATCTCACTATTAATAATTCTCCTATATATAATTGGTATTAATTTAATATTTGACGTACAAAGTGAAAAAACCAAGTGGTTGCTTATCTTTAAAATTATATTAAAAATATTTAAATATAATATTATATAATATTGGTTTTTAGTTTTGGCCCAAATATCATCCTACCTTATTCTAATATCAGTATATGTTTTTCCATTAATTTATGGTGTAACAAAATACAACTGAATTGTATAGAATTATTTAATCCAAAAATCAGTTGTAGAATTTTAACAAAAAAAATTAATAAATTAAGGAATTTAATTCATGCCTTAAGTGTCATGGTGATACTAAGATATACATCAGAAAAAACAATATTGGTTATAGGTGAAATTCGAGAAATTAGCACTATAAGATGTATCACAAAAAGGATGTCAGACATATAAATTGATACGAAAAAAACAAAAGCATATTTTATACATACTGATCTTAATGCATGATAGTGATTAAACAATGATTCAGTTTGGATCAAATACTATACTCTTTTTCAAACAAGAACATACCCCGTGGCGAACGAAAACTATTCTTCTTACTTTTGAAAATTTCAGCCTCCACCTTGTATACATGATTTGTATTCACACAACATTTAATGGCTGTTCGTACATGTAAAACGATATTAGGTAGATAATTCAATTCTCTTTATGCATCCAAGTGCCAATTAGTGAACAATGAGAACACAATTACTAATTTTGTAGTAAGGGCATGTGGTTATGCCTCTGATAATAGTGCATTAACATTAGGAAAAAAGTATAGAACCTCTGTACTATTGGTCACAAGATATTGAAAGGAAAAAAAATGTAACCAGGCTGACTACTGCTAGGAGATTGACATTAAAAATAAGTCCAAAGACATTTCATCATCAGATTCATAATAAGACAAATCTGAATCAGAATATTCAATAATGCTATCTGAAAAATCTTTATCTAAATCTGATTGATCGGTATCTGTATTATGATCAATCATATTTTAAGTATGTGAAAATTCGGCATTTTTATTATTATTATTATTATCTTCATTGTTGACCATATCGAGAAGATGTTCTACCTACTTATGTTTCTTCTTTTGGGTTTCTTCATTTTAAATTTTAAGAGTAAAAAAAATTTTTTAAAAAATTACTCACAAGGGATAAATTATTGATTATATCTAAACACTGACACTGATTACTTTATAATATTCCAGCAAGTGAACAAAACACCAAGATAACACAAAATCAGCAACATTATATTTATAAAAATATATTATTAAGAGACTATCGAAATGTATGAACATATATTTTAACGATAATACTCATACAATTATAAATAAAAATAAACTGAGGTCATTATTTACTCCGTATGAGTAACAAGGGATTAACTAATGCATTAATCTAGTCAAATTATTAAGAGTATTATTGTTACCTACAACCTACCTATACGTATTTTATTAATTTTAAAATAATTATATTTATTATATTTAGTAATCATGAAAAAGCTTAACAGTTTTTATGTACCCAAATTTATATAAAAATAAAACGAAATAGTTTGGTAAGTTCGATGTTAAAGATATAAGTCAATACATAACCAAATAATTCATAAACAATATTGGTTGTTCTGTACCTACCTTTTCCCGAAGATTGTGTTCGGACATCGCCATGATTGTATTCTTCCGAAAAATCACCTTTCAAAGGCACAACAGCCAAATAATATATCTTTGTACTTCCGGTTTAAAAATCATGAAAATCAGCAATTTAGTAAATTAATGGATACTACTTTTGTACTTAATATGCGGTACTCTAACTATTATTGCGGTTTGCGAATTTGTGATAAATATTATACAGCTACCACTAATCAATATAATGTAACACAGTTTGAATTTTGAAAAATATAAAATATAGATAAGTCACAACTATAGATTGTTAATTATTATTCTATGATTGTAGATACGAAACTAAAGAACAAAAATAATATACAAGATTGGTATTTGTGGTTATAAAGGAAACATTGGACAAAGACGATAGAGAACACAGGCACGCGTAGCGGATACTTTTATAACTGCATTACACGTCATGAAACATATACATGAGTCATGCTGAACAACGCGCACTGCAGCCATCGGTAATTGTGACCCATATATGAAATCCGTTTTCACCGGTCACACTGGTTAGTGGTTTCAAACGGTCACAAAATTATACAATACGCACGGTACTATAAAATGGTAAACAAATAAAAAACGAGCGCCAACTGTATGCAATTCTAGTCTATTAGTATAAAGCAAGGTGTATATATAAATCCTCCTTGGTATTAAGTCAATGACGAAAACCAGCTTAATTTATTATACTAAATAAAAGTAAAATTAGTTATGAACTACCTATTATGATTAAAGTAAAATGAGTTATGAACTATTATGATAATTTTTGATCAAGTTTACAACTTTATTGATAAAAATCCCTTGTAACCTCAAATTATAAAAATGTTTGTTTTCCTGTGATAAATTCTCTGAGTCATAGGCCATCTGTTCTTATTGTAATGGCAAATAGTGTTTAACCGATTGTAATTCATCAAATAGTTGTGGTTTCTTTCGAAAACTTAATTATTTAACCGTCGGTGACGCTTTTTTTATATTATTACTTTGATCTCACCAGTTGGTAAGAAAAACATTTAATAACCAGATAAAACTCAGAATGAGCAAGTTTAACGAAGAAGTCGGCCCCAGCACATCCGGGACTTCTAACACTGACAACAATTCTTTGGACGACTTGAATGACGACGTAAGTAATGTTAATTTGAGTAATTTTTGTGTAACTGTTTCATCAATTTTAATGAGTGTTGTCCACATAAATTATTGAATAGGTAAATTACATTATATATCATTACTATTTGCAAACTATTTTACTACAAGAAAAAGTAATGACCCACCCTCTAAGTGTTGTCCAGGTAGGTATATGATAACTTGGTACTAAGTAACAAATTTAAGCAAGCTAAAGCTTTGGTCAGCATATTTTTTCCGATGATTTCTTTTTTTAATTTGTTGCTGATAAAAATGGTATTAAATAATGTATAACTATGGTGTCCAAATATAAAAATCCAAAAAAAAGTAGCTAGGTACATTTTAAAATTTAGGTCCTGCATAATAAAAAAATCCCTCCTTTGAAAGAATAGGGCAATGTGTAAACTATTCTTCCCATTTTGCCTATAGCTCATCTCCATCTATATACATTTTATTTTAATCTAATTATTTTTTTTCTATAATCAATTATAAAAACTATATTGGTAAAACTATTATTATAACTGTATAAGTTATGATATTTTCAATTTTTTTTTTTTTTCCGTTTAACATTGGTTTTTCAGTTGTCGTTACTGATAGTCGCTTTTTTTTTCAATTAACCGACAGCAGTGGGGGGATTAGGCACTTACAGACATTTGGAATACATTAGATCGAACCATAAAATATTAGAATAAAAATGAATAGTCAAATTATACAAAATCATAAACATATATATTTATTACCTTTGCTTAACACTATTGTTAAGGACACAGAACAATGCATAAAAAAAGAGTACTGTCCTACGAAAAAGAGTACGTTTGATTACCATATGTATAACTGTAAAAATTATCTACCTATTCAATAGTTTTTTTTTTTTTTTGGAAACACAATATTGTTCTGGTTGAAGTAGTAATAAAAAATAGCTAAGGGTGTCAAAAAGCTAAATATGTCACGTTTGAATACACCTACTAAAGCTTGTACATTCTGGCGTGATTTTCTTTTTCATTAATTTTTATTAAATTTGATTATTTTTCAATTATTGTTACACTATTAAAAAATATAAATGTCTTCCTCACTTATTTACCTAAATTTAAATGGAAGTCGTGGTTCCTCAAAAACATTATCAACCACGAACTGACTGGAACTTCATTTTAATTTTCTTTTTATATTGGACAAAAGCTTTTACTATAGCATTAGATATACAATATGGTGATTGCAAAAGTGTTTCGCAGACAGAAATATTTTTAGTGGAGTTCAAATAAATTGGATATCAGGCTACTAGATCAAATTGTGTAATAATCACCTATTTTTATATTTCCTGTGTACCAAAATACCAGGTGATCCATTTAAGTGGGTACACTCATTATCTCGGAAAGTATTATTTTTTCCCAGAATCTGTTTTCTAGAACATTAAGAAACAAGCTGCTTTACAATTTTATATTTATATTATGTTTTGTCACATTATTTTTGGGGGTAAAACCACTACCTACTTATAATTTTTCAAATGGTAACCTATATTTTAAAAGTCTATAAATAGATAGACTATTAGTTAAAATAAATTTTAATTTTGACATTTTTGATTTCCATTAATCCGTAGGTACTAGATATTCTACTTTTAAGTTTGGGTTGGAGGAGAATTGAGAAGTATAATTTGTGTGGCAGTACTGCGCGCTGCGTGTTAATAATGCACCACTACTTTCCACACCAATCTAAAATTAAAAGTAGAATATCTCATAAATAACTTAACAGAAATCAAACATTTCAACACTAAAATTTATTTTAAATAATACTCCTATTTATGGACTTACATACAAATTACCATTTGAAAATCAAAAGTAGGTAATTGTTTTACCCCCAAAATAAGGGTGACAAAAATTATCATAACTATAAAATTAAAGAGCTGCTTGTTTCTTGAATGTTCTAGAAAACAAATTTTGAAAAAATTAATATTTTCTGTGATAATGAGTGTACCTACTTAAATGAATCACTCGCTATATGTATTATTAATATTTACGATATATAGAAATAATTGATGACATCTCCACTATAAATTTTGTTTTGTCCTGGACTGCCCTTCCTATAAGTACATACATTATACTTACATTGTCTGACATATGCCTTATATTGTCTTACATATGTCTGATTACAACATTTAATTGCATTTTGTTACAAAGCTGTATACAGATCAAAAATATTGCAAGTATTTAGTGTTCTAAAAAGTACTTAAAGGAACCTTTTATCTATTTTTAGTTTTTTATTGGATACCTGCAAAGAAAATTCTCAATTTATTCGAAATTTTTCAATAGAAGCAAATCATATTTTGTTTTAACATTCTACATAATTTTAACTTATTTATTTATTGTATCTTATCTAGTAATTATTTAAGGACAAATTGGTGTTTAATGTTTATTCATATGTTTAATATCTGTGATTATAACCAAATGACTATTAAAAACAAACATAGACATGTGTGCATGTTGTCATTGTTTGTATGAAAAATTAAATTTATCTAGTTAATTTTTTTTTTTTGAGAATTTTAAAAATTCCATAATTTTTTCTTAGTCATTTTTAGATAGGTTAACAATGAAAAATAGTTTGTTTTTATGTTTATGACCATTATCTGTAACGAAATAATTACCAATTAAAACTTTTTAATAACTTAATAACTCTATGCTAATATCTGCATAATTCAACGAGAGATTCAGATGTTAGTAAAACTGAATATCTATGTTTTTGCACGGGTATAGTATTCACTGATGCTGTATACAAGGGTAAAGATTTATGTTCTTAAAACACGTGTACTTTATCCCCAGTTTGTATCATCTAATTTAGTGATAGTGTTATTGTGAGTTTTCATGTGTAGAATTTTGTATTGACATATTTAATTAAATAAAATATTTATGAATGTTCTTATATAATTTAAATACTATACTAAAAATATAATTTTTGGCAATACAATATGGACTGGTACCCTTGTATTGGTTGAGACCACCTGCTTTATAATTCCTAAACAATGGTTGATACTTAACTACATTTATCAGTTTAAGAAGTAATTATCTCATCCATACAGTATTTTATGTGGAAAATAGATCTAAGTAAACTGGCAGATTTGTCTCTTTTGGAGACCATGTCTATTATATGTTATTAGTGTGCTAATACACTAATTACTACAACTTTTGTGTCATATGAAAAGTAGTTAATGTCGTGTTATTAGTGTAATTATATTTTTACTGTTCCCTTTATAACAGTACTTAGTAGTTTCTCCTCCCGCCACAGTTATACATTATTCAACATTTGTTGTTTTGTCATCAAAATATTTAAAGAACAAATCATTTAAAATGAATATGTTGCCCCCCTTTAAATTTCTTCCCTATGTTTGAGCCCATTTTACCTAAAAATTAGAGATGTATCATTAGCGAACTAATGGGTTGCACTCAGTGGCGGCTTGTGGGGTTTATTGCAGGTGGGGCACAAAAATTTGAAAGTTATTGCCTTATATCTTGTTTACCTAAAAGTTTAAGATCTAAATGCGCATTTATGTGTGACCTTGATTTTATATGTGTACTGATTTTATCGTTCAAATGAGCCAAATCATTTATTCCGTTTTGTGACCAATTTTTATCACCAGAAGTACGACAAAAAAGTATACAAGGAAAATAAAACAAACGGTTCGTTTTAGAACAACCACATAACCAATCATGTTTTGAATAAACGTCTTTANCTTTGTTTTTTTAATTTGTATTATATTTAAATTTGGCATTGGCCTACCTTCGTTTTTTATTTCAACCTTTTTCTCAAGAGGTAAACTTGAAAAGTTGATACTCAGTAAATACTCGACCGTAACATAATATCTATCCATGATGAATAATAGAAAACAAATTTAATAAATTAGGTATTGTAAATTTGTAAATATTAAATTACAAACACAAAACGACAGTAAACAACGAACAGAAAGAATAATAATAAAAATATTTAATAAATTATGTATAGTAAATTTGTAAATATAAAATTATACATACAAAACGACATTAAACACGAACAGAGAATGAACAAAAAATGAAAGTTTATTATCATATTATCAAAATATAAAGTCTGTGCCACGAAAGACGATAGCAATACGAAGTCGATAAGACCGACAAAATCCCGTGAATGGTAATAAAAATAGAATCCGGGCACGGTCCGACTGTGCCCGGCAACGCCGTATTAATTCTTGTCGAAAAGTGGGGGAAATCTAATACCGTTCATCNTTTTAAATAATATGCCAACTATATTATTATGATGGAAACACCAACTCAATTTTAGTTTAATATAATTTTCCTTCTTTCTTTCAATTTTGTAGGTAGGGCACGTGCCCGTGTGCCCCATAGTACGAGCCGCCACTGGTCGCACTTCTAAATGAATCGATCGAGATAATATAACACACAGAAAGTCGTTCATTCAATTTTGTTCTCGTTTAGGTTGTGTGGTTTATGAACGAATATCTTCATACCATTCATTGAATGAATATTATTGTATAGCGAATTAAGCAACCACAATTGATAATTTATTCTCGTAACTATGATTACAAGTTCAACAATAAATTTAATATAATAGAATTTGTGAAGACTAAAATAAGAAAACCATCAGTTATATAGATACATCACTAGATGTGCTAGATATCTAGCACATGATATACTACACATATAAAATAATTTTAATAAATCAATCAATAAAAAAAAACATTGTAACTAGATAGTAGGTACCATGGTGATTATTATAAATAACTGACTTAATCACAAAGTACATAGGTATGTAGCCAAAATTTTCCTTTTTTTGGGGGAGGGCTTGATCAAATATAAAATGTGTCACTAACTGTATCAACCAATAACTTTTTGGGCAAAAAAAGAATTAAAACATTATAGGTAGAAAATCAAAGTACCATCTGATTACAGACTCTATCGACCACCCTGACCAATTGCCTGGAAGTACATTCTATATCAAAAAATATTAAATCTGTATAAATAATTTAAGTATACTGATTTTTACTGAATAAACCAAAATATTGTAACTTTTATAGTCTGATAAGATCTTTTGACTCAGTAAGTGTACCAGCATAGATTAAATATACATATATAACTCACATCAATGGGCATAATGGAAACTAGTTAATTATTAATAGTGATGGGATTTTCAACTCAATACCATGAATCAGTTCACTTGACTCGGTTCATTTTAACGAGTTGACTCAATGAGTCCTCCTCTTGGTACTTACACAGCCTATAGTACTTGAATTGAAGTCTTATGCAATTTATTGCCAGTAATTATTTTTATTTTAAGATTGTTTTCCAAAATATTTCTATTTGATAATGCATACTTCAATAAACAAAATAATTATCGCTCTAATCCTCTCCGATGCCATTGTTCATTACAATGTATGATATATTAGTACAATATGTTTATATTTGAATTTTTGGTTGTAAAATATAAATACAATACATTTTATCGTATACTTTTATAATTTAATTAAGTAGGTATATCATAATAATATATACTAAATACTTATAGATATCTTAATACCTATTGTATAATGTATTAAATATCTTCCATTTCTCATGCTTCCGATAATATTGTTTTGTCAAACATGAAAAAAGAAACTTATTCTAAATAAATATTAACGCAAAATGTATTTAATCACTAAATGACTTGCAACAATTGCAACCTGCTTGTACTACATAAAACTATTATACATTTATATCATTTAATATCAATATATTATCTATTATCTAATATCTATGCATTTTACGTTTTAATATCACTGCCATCACAAGTTGCTGACATACCTATTTAATTTATCATAATATCACTTGTCATTACACAATAATAGAATTTCATATTATGTATATTATGGCATAGCAGCCTGCACAGGCGAATTGTCGGACTGATAACATACATCCGTGATTCGTGAATCATTGTTTTGAACCAGTGAGTCACTGAGTCACTGAACTATACCACACTGAATTAATTCATTCAGTTCACCTAAAAGAGTCAACTCACTCATGAACTACCCACCTCTAATTATTAACAAAATGTGCCAATAGAGAGTGTATAGTATAACGATTAAATAATTAAATTATTTTGGTCAAAATAAAAAAAAAGTAATGTCGATAATCTACGTCAGTCCTGAGTCCACAATACCTTCTTAGAAATTTAAGATAAGAAATAATCCAAAATCATACATTTGTATAACAAAATAATATCAACAAATAATATTGTGATATATCATTTTATTATTTCATACAATTAGTTTGTTATGGCTCCTCGTTCTTCGAGATTTAGATAGACATTCTACATTTTGTAGTTTGAATAACTATTTTTTTTTTAAATAAATGTATTGCTGAAATAATTAATCATCGTGTTTTTATTTTATTATATCATATAATTTTAAGCCGATAATTATATTTTTAATAAGGATAGATTGCGTCATTAACTGGATGATACACATGTATTTGTCTCTTACAAACGTACGACAGCAAATTTGCATTCACGCGGAACAACTTTGTGTTGTTAGTTTTAATATGATAGTGCATTGACATATTATCAAACTATCAGAAAGTTTAAGAAAGTTCTCTGTGTAACTACCTTGGTTTTGCTGATATTTAAATCTCCAAGCAAGTTAAATCATGTTAATTGTGATATTCCATATGTTATTTATATTTCGTCTTACCTTCAAATTTGATAATAAGTCAATAAACTTTTATTAAAACTAACAGCACAAAGTTGTCCCATGTGAACATAAATTTGCTGTGACGTAATTTGTAAGACAGACAACAAAGGTAAGTGTAGTCCTCTTAAGTTACAACATAAAATATGTACACGAAACCAAAATTTTTTGTTAAAACCAAAAAAAAACACTTTTTCTACCAGAAAGCCTACTCTGATGTGTACAATGTAGACCCTTTTCTAAAAAGAAATTTTCTTGGGGTGGTACTTTAAGTAGGTAATTTTTTGACTTTCTCAAAAGCTTCCTCATCAAATAAGAAAAACTAAAAAAAAAAAATTACGAAATTAGGTATTAATTAAAAAATATTTCGGCTTTTTTTTTCTTATGAACAACTTTTCTGTCAACAATTTTGCACCGATTTACAATGATAGCACTTTTCTGAAATGAAATCTATCTGGAGAGGTGCCCTAGAAAGATCATTTTTTTTTTTTTTCCCAACAAATTGCTAAAAACCATCCGAAACTCGAAGAAACAGGAAAAACGGGAAAATAAGTACAATATTATTAAAGAAAATGTATAATGACTACGTAATTATATAATCATTATATGGCATGTATTATATTGTTTACAAAGCAACACTATCAACTGAACTCCGCTCAGAATCGTTTTTTTGCTAGCAATGGTTTATCATGACTTACAGATATAATTAAATTTCCCCTCTACTCCCTTACCAACATCTCATCTACAAGAATGGTCGCATATAAAGTATGTCTGTCTTTTTTGCTATTCATTTGTTATTAGAAAAAAAAAAAAACCAATACTTACTTTTATACAATTTTGTATTAATAATTTGTTGGTATAGGTATATTTAATAACAATGAATATGATACATTTTTTTATACAGTTACTCCTCAGTGATGAATATATGTAGGTTTAAAAGTGTATTTATGTATACTTAAAAATAATAATAGAACAAAAATCTTAATATTTACATCATCATACTTAATATTATTTACATAATGTTTATTTAAAATTTTAAATATTATAAAGAATTTTTTTTTTTTTTTGGATTTTCCACTTCTAACAAATTTTTTGAACAATTAACATTTCTAAAAATTGTACATATTATCAAATGTATAATTAAAAATTCTAAATGTGGAATAAAATTTTCTTTGGTATTTAATGAAAGCATTGCATTTCTTTTAATTTGTTTGCCAACAAACTGAACAATTTTTATTTTATGAGGTTTTTTTTTCTAATATTGTAGCAAGTATTTTTTTATATGAAAGACCAAATTCTACATTTTGTTGGTATTTTCAAATGTAATTTTGAAATGCTCGAGTCATAATTTTTTAAAAAAAAAAAAAAACTAAATATTCCTAAATATTGTATGGAAGATTTTAGCAGTAGGATTTTGATTATATCCTCTTTGTCTAAAGCCAATTTCTTTTTGTTCATTATATAGCATTATAATCGCATTTATTGTCCAGCACTCAAAACATAGAGGTCTTATTACTCTTATTTTTAACATTCATTTTCTCTAAAGTGTCAAATGTTCATCTCGCTTTTTCAAGTTATTGTAGTTACTGTTGTCTTTCATTAAATATTGCACACTTAAATGGATTTGAGTATAAACTTAAACTATTTAAAAAATCAAGGTCATTCAAATATTTTATCATATTTGCTGTCTGAAGAGTAGTTTTGAATTTCTGCTCCCCTGTACATACACGTTTTTATCATAGCAGCCATTGTATTACTAAAGAGTTGCATTGCTAATTTGCAAGACACCATTTGAAATGGTCCCGGGTTTTTTATGTGGTTTTCTATTATTTTTAATAATGATCTACTTGTACTACTGTTCTTAACTATATTATAGACATTTCTAATATCTTGAAAAAATACTTCTTTATTTCTTGAAATTTAAAATTGTTTATTATAAAATGTTTTCTAAAATTTTTCTTCCATCAACTTCAAAAAATGGTTTATTTTTTGTTACTTTTAATAATTTAAGTGCTGATACATTGTTGGCGCCTTGATCACATATTACAGTTTTGATGAAAAATCCACAACTTCATATTTGTTGAACTGTTTCTACTATCAAATCAGTATATCACTCAGTATATACTTAGTATATCACTTTTCATCGATATTGTTGGTAAAAAATAGCATATTGGAATTTTCTATGAAGAATACAATTCCTGAATCATAAATACAATGGCTTGACCAGCTAATTTATTTGATCGACCTTTAGGTACTAGATTTTCAAATCTCTACAATATCCAAAAATTTAGAATATTCAAGATAATTCTTAATTTTAATTTCATCAAATATCAATGTACAATAAAGTTCGTCTTTTGATTCATTGATTCGCTTTTTTCTTTTTTAAATGCTTAAATATTCCTGCATTAAATCCTGGTTTAAATTTTGAACTTCGAATCCAGGTAAACCAGGTTGAGTTAACTGCTTCTTATTTTTTAAAAATTTGTAAGCAGATGGTGATTTGTAGAATAAACTTAGCAAAATTTGTTCATTTTTTCCTAAAAATTTAGGTCTTAATAATTGCATTTCTACTAATGTTTTAGATTCATTAGATGGATAGTATAAAGAACTAATAAAGTACTTTTATTTTTTAACCTTCTCTAAGTATTTTTAAGTTGAAGAACAAGCTTGGGTTTTAATATTTTACTATCACTTGTTGAACAAAATTTTAGTTTTAGGCTTGTTGGTTCATGAGATTCTTCAATAAATGTTTTGGTTTTTGGAGTCAAAAATTAGAGTTTTAGGTTTTAAAGTAATGAACAAATTATTAGTCAGTTGGCTTTTTATTTGGTGTTTGAACATAAATACTAAGAAATCCGTTTTTTAAATTATTTCTATTGCTATTGGACTTTGAACACCTATTTTTTGGTAAACTTTGGTAGATGTTGTTACATGTAAATGTTCAATATTTTTATATTTTATAGGAACTGCATTCCTATTCAACCTAACTTTTTCATTATTAGTATAATCTTTAACAAGAAAATGATTGTCACAGATATACCAATGTGATAACTCATCCGATGTCAGTTGAACTAAATTAACATTTGCTAAACAAAAATATTTTAAGTGACAAATGATTCATAGTACATTTCATATAAATTAATTCTCTATTAACACTTATTACCTATTGCTCAAATTGTTTGCTAATTCTTCATCAAAAAAGATTGGACTACATATTAACCCTGAAAAGACAATTTAAGTATATGAAAGTCATTAAGGAACTAGATAGTATTCCATTAACTGACACCATAACAGTACATAGTAATCCAAAATGAAAGTTTAGAGTAAAAAAAAAAAATTGTCTTAAAATATTATTTTGACAATAAACTATAATGTTTTTATAATGTTTTAATTACAAATATGGTCTTTTGTAATTCCCATATTGAAATTATTGCAGATAAGAAATATATTTCTGCAAGCAAACAAGTATACTTTGTTCATTTATCGAGTAAATGACAAAGATAAAGTATTTACTTAATTTTTCATAAGTTGTTATAAAATATATACATATATATATATATATATAATTTTTAATATTAATTTGGAAATGGAAATTGAAGATAAGTTGTTCAAGTCTTAAAATTGATACTCCTTTCTTTATTTATTTGTATTTCAGTAGTATAATTATTGAGTAATTGTTAATCTCATGACTTTTAAAAGTTATGAATGAATATTGCCCAATTTTTTCCCCTAAAACAATCTATTGTATGTTACAGTACAAGTTTTCAGTTTTTTAACCATGTATAATTTATCTGCCTTTGAGGTGCTGATAATTTTATAACTTGAGAAAAACTATTATTGTCAACAATGAGAAAATTACCAAAAAAGTTTTTACTCAATTATTGGAAGAAGTAAAATCATTACTCATTTTAAATTAATGTGATACATCAAAAGATATGCATAATGACAACTTGGAAGAGGATAAAGAATTCAGTGAAACAGATGAATCTGGGAGTGAACTTGAAGATTTTTAAATAAAAATATTAATACAACATTAAAATAATTAAACTATTTTTTTACTTTCATTTGAATTATTATTACATAATATATTACTATTAGAACTTTTTTTCGTTGAAAATACACATAGTACAAAACAAGTACAAAATTCAAAATGTTCAATAACAAATGATAATATACACAGCAACAAAAACTTATAATGCAGTAATTGATAACATTGTCAATTGTGATTATTAGCGCATTCTGATATCAGGCTCTCATACTATTATTTCTGGGCTCTCAATGGTACAATTTATTGCTTCCAATTTTTATCATTGCATGGGCTATCTATGTATATCTATGGTACTAAGTAGTCATTAGGTTTAATTTGTTCACGTGAAAGAAATGAATAATAATGAACTGATCTTTTGAATAGATCCAATCCTAATAAATTGAATCCTTCAAAAAATCTGTTGACTGTTTTTACATAAATTGATTCTGCTTTAAAATGAAGCAGCAACTCAAATTCAATATCTTTTGAGTTACTTACTATCCTCTTTGTTTGAGTTATCCAACTATTTACATACATATTAATGAAAATATGAAATTTTTTTCAGAATAAGGATGTTTTACAAGATATGGATGAGGATATGGATGACGAATTCCAAGCAATGTCTGACCAAATCGTCTCAAAAAATATCCTTTTTTCACAATATCAATTTTATTTTAAATACATTTTAACATTATAATTACAGGGTTGCTACCAGATAAACCTAGAAATATGAAATTTTAAACTTGTTATGAAAATTCAGGGAATAAGAGAATATTGTTGGAAAAAATATTTTATGTATTAAATTACAGTTGTAGATATATAATATAATCGTATCAAACTTTATTTAAAATTAAATACATATTAGTTTATTAGCTTTAGTTTATCATTTTACACCGCCATGTCAATGCCAGATAATTTATATTTTATTAGATATTCTAATTAGAAACTAGATCACAGCATTCTGTTTAAATCTTTCCGTTACAATGTTTGTGTAGTTGTTTATAGAAAATTCTAATTTAATGTTTTTGATATTTTACTGTGATAACATATTGATCACATATTTATCACATTATAAATTAGAAAGTATTTTTCTGAAATTTTATTCTCCATAGTTCTTGATTCTAATATTTTTTCCATTCCATTTGATGAATCATTTTACAAAGTATCTCAAATAAGCAAATGGATGTATACAAGAGTGAGATTTTGGTGCAAGTTTTCTTGTAAAGTGACATGTTTTTTAAAACATACAACTGCAATTAATATAATAAAAGCTTTTAAAATGCTCTCAAGCATTTTTACTATAATAAAATTAGCAATGGATAAGTTTTTTATTAAAATTAAAATTTTAATGGCCTTAAAAATGGAATTAGCCAACTCCAACATAAATACAACTGTATATATCCTGTCAAAAAATAAATAGAAGACTGTTTTTTTTATATATATAATATAAGTATATGTAGTATCTCTAGAAAGTATCCTGGGAAATCAGGGAATTTTGAGATCTAAGATTTGTAGCAACCCTAAAGTTTTATAATAACATATATATTAGACTTGAAGACTTTCAGCTCTAAAAAACATAATAGGGTCTAAACTTTTTATTGAAAAAATAAAATGTAGAATTCAAATTTTTAACATCATAAACGGTGTCTATATTTGATTTCTAATTTTAATTTTTAAAAATAATATACAAATGTTTGAAGTCCCTAACTTTAATGATTATTGTAACAAAATTATTAAAATTTCTTAACTATATGAATACTAGATAACATGAGACTTCTGATAAAAAAATTGGAACAAAACATTCCAAACTTGAATAATAAGTTTGAAAAATCAAAAAAGAATCCAGGTCCTGAAGTTCCAAAGACATAATATTTATAATACTATCATATTTCATGTATAATTATATTTATTTATTATTTTACTATTAGAATTAAACATTTTAACTCAAAATCTGGTTTTTTTTGTGTGTATATATATATATATATATATATACATGTATATGGTGAATTTTGTTTATAATGTGCATTTATTTTTCTTGATAACCAGTAGTTTCTTACCATACCGACATTACAATAAATAATTAAAGATTCATTAAGATTGAAGAGATGCTAATGTTATTAATTGTAATTTAATTAAAAACAATAAATGTATATATAATCTTTTTTTATATGTATATAAACCATTTCCATCATTAATTATCTCTATATAGGTATCAATATTATTATTTTATATTCTTCAACAATAAATATCTAGTTACATGTTAAATGTTTTCGTTGTTAAACTGCAAAATGAGTCAATGGAATAGGTTTATAATCTATTCATAAGATATGATTATTAAATATTAATTTAAGCAATATATATTTTATCCGAACCGTATTTCACCGGATAAATCCCCTAACATTACAACCAACGCTGCAACTTAACCAGTACAGTAGCGTCGGTAATTGCGCGTATGGACTGCTCCTGAGGTATAGCAGAGTGTTGGACTCAGTAGTGGAGGGGGATATGTCTGCTGAAATACGGTCGAGGTAAAATACGTGTCGGCTTTAAGGTAGGTTTACACGAGACGTGAGCCAGTCTTTAAGCCCCTTTCACACGACGCCACTATGGTGGCGCGGTCAAATTGGTGGCGCCACCAGTCGTGACAGTCGCGACCAAAACAGCTGGACGCACGATCACATAAAGTGATGCCACCAAAACATTTATATGGTTTCTTATGAAAAACGCGCGTTCTTTTCAATTGATCGGCCACCAGTCGTGCGACCAGATGTATCTGCATTGTGTTCAACAAAATGGACAGCCGAAATTTCGATACAGAAAAATTAATATTTGAAGTAGAAAATCGTCTTGCCATTTGGAATTCTGCAAGTGAAGAGTATGCAAATCGTACTTAAAAAAGAATAGTTGGGAGGAGTTTGTGGGCATATTCAGTACCCATAATGAAGGTAATATAAACGAAAAAAAGGAAATAGGTGAGCAATTAATATAATATAATATAATATAGGTAATATAATTATATTGCATATAATTTAATGATATCTGATAATTTTAATTATATAATTTGTAATATCTAGCATTTAATTTAAAAATGATTAAAATAAGTATTTAAGTGATATATTTAATTTAGCAATGTAAAAGTGACATTAAATTATTATTTATAAAACTTAAAACTAATATTAAAAACATTTTTGAAATATTAAATTTTATTGTATTGCCATTCAACTTGACCTTTAGTCATAAAATAATTAGCATATTTGTCTCTGACAGTTAAAGCAGCAAGTTTGACGTTAAGTGGTCGGTGCAATATTCTCCATTTGTTTGTCATTATTCCAAATGTACAATCAATAAAGCTCTTGACAATCGATAATTAAAAATTCTCTTGTTCACTGTCAAATTATTTCCCCCATATGGACGCATAATATTTTCTAATAAACCAAATGCTTCATCTCCTTAAATAACATATGGCATTGGTTCTGGGTCTATAGATGATATTGGTTTTGGATCAGGAACATTTAAAGAATTATTCATAAGCTTTTTATAAAATAACGAATCTTTAAAAATAGATGAATCACTACTTTTTTCAAAAGCACCGATATCTACAGATATAAATAAATAATTAGAGTCACAGATGGCAAGCAATACAACAGTAAAATAATGTTTGTAATTTTAATATAACGATCCACTTTCTGTAGGTTTTATTAATCGTATGTGCTTACCATCATGTATGTGCCCCTAACAAATTTGGAAAATTTGCATGTGTTTCAAATCCAATTGCTTTATTAAGCCAATTTTCTTTCGATGGTTGTTTCATACATATATCTCTTAATTTGTTCCATATAAGTTCACAAACTTGCTCAACAAAACCACTGATAGTAGAGATTCCAAGACGATATTCGTGATGTAATTCAGTAAAAGAGCATCCACTGGCCAGGTATCTGGTCTGGTATAAGAAAAATGAAAAACGAAAAATAAATAAATACTTATTTAATTAAAAATTATTTGTATTAAAATCTAATTTTTAAAATATTTAAAATGTTTATAATTTGGTAACATCTGCAATTTTTTAGGATTAAGTTTACAACGAAAATGGAAAAGTTTGCGTGACTGTTTTTCAAGGGAATTGAGCAGAGTAAAAAGACTAAAGTCGGGGTCTAAAAGTTCACGTAAGAAACCATACGTTTATTGTAACCAGTTATTATTTCTAGTACTAGTAGTTCAAAATAAACCTACAGAAACAAATTTATAACTGGATACTGATGAAAATGAAGAAACCGTAGTTGAAGGCCCTTTTACAAATGAAACTAATGATGAATTGCAGAACAATGCAATTAGTGGTCCAACAAAGAAAAAAAAGAAAACAAATTTCAATGCATCCGGTTGAAAAAGAAATTGTAGAAGCATTACATAGAATTATTCAACTTCGTCAAGAACAAAACCAACAAATGGAAGAAGATGATGATAGAATGTTTTTGTTGTCTTTATTAAAACCATTAAAACAAATACCAAAGAGCCTTTACGTTTTTCTGTTAGAATGGATTTAATGAATGTAATTAATCAGCCCAAGTTAATTCACAGTCAGCTTCTTTAATATTTCAACCACAGCATCAACCTCTACAACATCAAATAATGCTACAAACTAATGTCGAAACTAATTTACAACGTTTACCTTGGACTATGTATCAACCACATCAACAGATACAACATACCTATAATTCAGCCCCAAACAGAAATTATCCTAAAAATTTTCAAAATCAGACAAATACTCATATAAGATCAACAATTTCCACACAACAACCCAATGATCAAGTCACAAATACAAACTATGTAAAAGTGCCACAAAATCAAACAGATGTTCAAATTAGACCTACAACTTCCATACATATCAACTCCTACACAAACACCTTCAATCTCAATCAACAGTAATTCTACAGAAAACTCCTCAGACTCATGTATATATTTAACTAAAAACAAGTGTTCAATCATATTCCTAATTTAATAATCATAATCAAGACGTCTATTGTTAATTTTTTTATAGTATATGTATATAAGTATCTAATACTATTACAATAAGTTAAATTACCTACATTATCTTATATTTTTGGGTAGTACAAAAAAGTCTTTTTAGTAGTATTTTTTAAAGTATTTATTAATCAATATATATCTTACCTTAAAGTTAGAACCAATTTTTCTACAGGTGAAATACAGTCTCTCATATTGGTATACTATACTAGCCGGTTAAATTATCGAAAAGTTCATCAAATGAACTGATCGACATTCTTAAATAATTAAAAAAATTGTCTTCATATTTTCTTAAATCATAGTAAAATAAATTAAATAAACCTTTTGCTGAGCGATCAGCAATTAATGGATGTACCCAAAACTTCCTTTTTTTTTTCTTTGTACGTCTACTACGGCTGTACAAATAAGCAACACATGTCAACTCTTCAACTTCCATTTTGGAACTAAATATTGGTTTAATTAGTTTTGTAAAATAAAATAATGCGTCTGGTGGCGCCACCATGGTCGCACCATCATGTTGGCCTCGTGTAAAAGGGGCTTTAGAGTCTAGTCTTTAGAAGCGTGGCTCACGGTTTGTGTAAACAGACAATTCGTACTTCACGATCTTGATATTATCGTCCACGAACCTGTCACGACTGGATATTTCAGTCGTGAAAGCTCAATTGTGGTGTACTGTTTGTCTGATTATGTATATCTTTTTATAACATTTTGACTAAAACTTTGATTTTGTCTCCACGATCCATTTGTGATTTCATAGTTATAATCTTCGTGATCAATAAGACCCCGTGATAAATAGGCTTGACTTGTTTTTCGTAACCAATTATGTATTGCACAACAAGCGAAAACAATTTTATCGACTTTATGAGGTATCAATGGGATTGGTCTTTCAAAAATTCTAAATTTACTCACAAGTATACCAAAAACATTTTCTAATATTCTTCTAGCCCTGTATAATCTATAGTTCAAAATTGCTTGTTCTCTTGTTAAATTTCTTCTGTTGTACGGCTTCATCAAATACGTCTTGAGCGGAAAAGCATCATCAGCTATAAAAACAACATCGTCTGAGGTATTTAGAGTATTGTTTTCTAATACTTCAAAAAAAGAGCTTTCTTGAAATACACCACCATCTGATGCCTTACCATTTGCACCAACGTCAATGTACGTGAAATAGTAATTTTAGTCAATTAATGCTAATAATATAATACTCTACTGGTGTTTATAGTTGTAAAACTTTGATCCACTTTTAGGTGGTGCTTTAATGAGGATGTGTTTCCCGTCCATTGCTCCGATGCATCTCGGAAAATTCCATCTCTTGAAAACCTTTTTCTATTTCATTTCATTCATTTTTTGTTTTTGGCACCTAAAAAACTAAAATTTTAAAATATTCAATTTTCAGGTGATATCAAATGAAAACAAAAGTAAAGATATAGAAAAAACTGACATAGAAAATCAAGCTATGTTTAACTTAAATTATAGTTTTCAAGTAGAAGCCAGTATCAATGAACTAGAATCAAATTTAACAGAACCTGATATAAGTACTAATGTAAATAATACTAATAATACAACTATTAAAAGAAAATTGTTTAAAAGTCCACAAAAAAGAGATTGGAATTTGAAGAAAAGAAAATTTGAGACTTTTAAGTCGAGTTCTAGTGAGACTGACAGTGTATTAGCTGCAGTTAACAATTAGATGGTATAACTGAAAAAGCTCAAAATTTGAACTACAAAGATCTTCTAGCCTTCAAACTAGTACAGATACAAGTGATTTTGGATCTCCAGATATATTTGATGAACTGTTATCAGAAACCGAAGATTATATGCTTACAAACTTATCAAATACACAACTATAAATTGTTTTAAATATTCCTATTTATATTAATTAGTAACTAAAAGAAAGGATTCGTTATTTTTTTTTTTTTTTTCAATATGAGTTAAAATTTATTTTATTTTTGTTAATTTGTTAATTTGTCAATTTAAGTACCTATTTATGTTAAATGTTTAAAATACTAAATTTAAAAATATAGATGTATATTTTAAATTGTTTTGACTTACTTCAATAAATTCTGCAAGAGCTGTTTATATTTCAGAACAAACTTCAGGTAGAAATAAACTGATGGTACATTTAGCAACTCTAAAAACATATTCCAGGCTTTTAAATAAATCACCCGTTGTTAAGTAGCGAAGTGTTAATTTGAGTTTAATATCTGTCGGAATAGCTTCCCTCATTGTTGTGTCCATTTTTTGAATCTTGAATTTTATTTTATTCAACAAATAGTCAAAGTGTGTATCTGACATTCTTAAAATGTTTTTGAAATCTTCCGGATTTTCATTTCGTAACTCGCGTGAAATAAACATAGAACCGCCATTACTTTTACGTTTTTGAATCCATTGCCTTACCCACCATCTCATTTTCTTTCTACTGTTTAATTTAGATCTATCACTTTTTGTTAATCGTTGTTTCAATTGTTGAGCCAACACACCAGACAAAATAGAACATGCTTCGCCACTAACGACTCCATCTTACTGAACTAAAATCATGTTAACGTGTAAACACCTTCACGATACGTGAGACGCTTTTTGAAACCACGCTCGTGAGTCACCAATCACGCGATCGTGAAATACGCTCGTGGCTCACGTCTTGTGTAAACCTACCAGTGATCATATACTATGGATAAAATTACTGCATGATAACGCGTACAACTACACGATTTAAGCCGTGCTACGAGTTGAAAACATCATTATTAACGAGTGCTAAGGGGGCTGATGTCTATTGCAAATGCGTATTAGAACTCGTCTCATATTTATCGTATTATCATTATAATACCAACAGGCAGTGATGGTTGGTACATCACACGTGATTGATTACGTTAATTCGTTCAATTGCGTGCGATATAAATTTTGTGCATGCGCATTTGTCTTAACTCCCCTAATTTATGTTTGCTTTAAATATTTAATCAATATCTCTATCCATAGGATATGATTCAAGGTAGTATATAAAAATAGGTGTTTTTGTAAATAGAAGAAAATCAAGGACGGGTATGGAGGGCAAAGCCACCCATGAGTTATTGAAGTTTTTTAAGTAATTTGTGGTGATTTACGATATGACTGGGATGCGTACAAATCGGGAAAACATCAGTCGGCAAACGTAATAATGGGAAATTAAAATTCTGGAAAATATTACCCGGGAAACTAAATTTATAATATGTCAATGTTTTTGGTTATGAAGATTGGTATCACTGCAGTGACAGCTGTGCCATCGTGCACCGCCATTGTTGACGGTCAGAAGAGCCAATACGCCATACTTGTCTAAGCTTCTGTATTCCTGTTATCTACTGGAAACGTTGTTTGTTACTCTGAATTTTGATTGTTGTAGTTTGTTCCGTTCAAGCGCGTTATTCATTTTGAGTTACGGGTTGAATCCGTCTTGGCCATTTATTGTTTTCGCGTTCAACACACTACACGCGTTCACAGTGTTCGCTGAGCCCGTAGAAAACGTCCATCATTAACACTACCATTAAACATTCGCTAACCTGAAGTAAGTTTGACCGTTGACGGTTTTACGTATTTATTTAACTAAATTTTCGTAATGCGCACGCTGTATGTATCAATATATGTAACGTGCTTCATAGTTGACGACTATTAAATTTCATGTTTCCCCACATAATACTATAGTCTCCGTGCAGTCGACGAACGCGACGTGCGTTGCCTGGTTATCAGCCAAATATACACGTCACTAACTGGAAATTAATAACGTGTATGGATGTCAACAATCTTACTACAATAAAAGTAGTAGTCAGTAGTCTGTCTCGGTGTTAGGAACTCTGGCTGAGGTTAACATAGATAATCTACAGTGACTAGAAACATGGTTGTTAACGCGTCGTATATTTTTAATGCAAAACAGTCACGTTTTAAACGCTAGGCTCTGTGGTCCTCGAAATACATAATTTGACGAATTTCCAATTGTGCATCACATTGGTAGGATTAATACACAAATTGGTTATTATGTTAAGCTTGCAATTATTGTAAATCATTGTTTTTTTTTTTACTGAAGATGGAAATATTCCGTGTATTCCGCATTAAAACTTTTTACTCGTGTGATATTCTAATCGGACATAGAGTGCATTCGTGTAGCATGCTTAGACGCTTACGGTGCCGACGCTCACGCTTATAAACGGTTCGTTTAAACTCGTATCTAAATAGCACTGCTAGATGGATCTCAAGACCAACGCAAATATAAGCATATATTGATTGCACGATCATCGCAATTATCGGATGTTAATTGTTATCACTAGGTACTATAATTGTAACCACTAATAATATTATTTTAACAAATTGTTAAAATGTCATGTACTTTAAACTTTTTTATTTCTATACATTTATATTAGTCGTAGTCTAATCAGCGTGGTCGTATTCTTCAAAGAATAATAATTTATTATTCGGTGAAAATATAATCAAAGAATTATCACTTTTTTCAATGAGTTTATTATCATTTGATTAGCTTGCGAGCGTTTGTTGCATTACCTCGATGGAATAAACGTTCGTGAACACGGTTATGGTTGTAATCTGAGCGCTATCAAACGCCAATCAGAACGTGCGGTAGCGCTGATAAGCGTTTAAACGAGTTACACCAATGCACCCGTAGGATAGCCAAGGAACACTGTTTTTGTTAAATTTGTTGATATTAGCCGACGATTATCATTCCGCGTTTTCATCCATTTTATTCACAAACCACATAAGTAAAAAGTAAATATGGACAATACTATAACATTGTTCTTTATTTAAACTACATAAAAATAATAACAATACAAATTTATTAAGAAGTACTTGGCGTTATTAAAGCAAAAGTCTATACAGATTAAACATTCATTATATTGAATTACGCTGACATTGAATTTTGACTTTCAAGATCTTCTGTTTTAGTAAGTTTAATTATTAAAAAACAAACATTAATTAGTAATTAATCTGACATAATATTTATTCTTAGTTAAATTAGTTTAACAATTAGAATCAAGTTTAAGAACACGACAATACGTGAAGTAGAAAGTTGTATGTTGAACTAGGTAGATAAATTGATTTTATAATAATAAAACTTATCAATCCATCACACTTTTCATCATCCTGTGTATCAGCCATATTTGTTGGTTGTCCATTGAGAGGCAATTGGATGTTTAAAATTGTTTGACGATTGCTATTCTGATAAATCAAAAATCAAATGAGGAACACACAGATTATTATGTACTTCCTAGATCTACAGCGAATGGAGTTATATTAGTGGTGTACATAATGATTTGTATAATATCATAAATTACAGATTCCCTGTTAAGAACTTGTGCACACATGAGAAGTCTTCATATTTTTTATTTGTCTGTAAAATTGAAACACAATACCTATATTATAATAATAATAGTACATTTTATATTTGACTATTATTTTTTTTTTTCATTTTATTGTATTTGGAAAATTTTATTTTAATTTATGCAACCTGAAAATGGCTTAGGCTAAAACTAGTCGTTTTCTTATTTATTTTATTTTAGTTTGGCTTTAAATATTTAATTATTCCATAATTTCTCAACAACTTATATAAGTATTTTAAATTCTCCAAATCAATCAATCTATTGATACTTAGATTTTGAAATTTAGTAAATGCGGTAAGATATAGATAAAATTACTAGTTATATGGATCGGTTGCTTTTTAAAATCCTATTTAGATTTCACTAATTTGGTTTTGTAAAATAAAAACATTTATATTATGTTAATAAACGATTTTAAACTCTGAGTAGAGCAAAGAAACTTACAAAGATGTTTATTTATTTTTATCTATCTGTGTTTCTTTTCTGAAAGAAAATGGGCTTGAGGAGATACTTAAGAGAGGTCACTTTTTGATTTTTTCAGAAGTTTTCTTATCAAATTTGAAAAACCAAAAAAAAAAAAATTGGAAAATATAAGAAATGTAAATGTTAGTTAAAATACATAATAAAATAATAAAGTAAAAACAAAATTATTGAAATGGTTAATATTTGTAAATAAATAAATAAAATAAATATATAAAAATAAAATACATAAATGAATGAATGCATCGACTGGTGGTGTATTATACGACCGGTTCAAATTAATAATTCATCATCAGGTATATCACAATCAAAACGTAAAACGTGACTAAATATAAAAAATTAAATGAAGGTATACTTATAAAAAAAATTATACAAATTATTTTACATAGAATAAAAAATGATTTATTTTAATAGGAGAAATTATTTAAAATTAGTTATTATTAAATATAGATATGTTAAGAAATATAAAATATTTGGTTATTTGCTATTATCTAAAATGTATTGATATAAGATATTATTTTTAAAATCAGTTTGAACATTGAAAATATTAATCAAATTATTTTCTTTATTTCATTGTGTATGTGTAATTCTTCTAAAATTGAATTAATGTAAATGTGATTTTGGGTATTTAATATTTCTAAGTCGGTATTAATATCAAAACTTATATTATGGTTAATTTCTAAAACGCATTTAGTGAAATTTGAATTAGAGGCAGTCTTTTTTAATTTTATTTTAGAAATGAGTTCTTTATATATTATTTCATAATGTCTATTTGTCTTACCTATATAAAATTTATTACAGTTACATTTAAGTTTATATATACCAGCATTTTCAAAAGAAATGGAATTTTTTGTGAAGGTTTTTTTAGTTCAATTGTTTGTATGTTCAATTAAATTATTAATTTTAAAAGTGATATTCATATTATTTGTATTATTGTTCAGAATTTTAGCGAATTTGTTAGACATATTATTTTGATTTTTTATACTACAATAGTTTATAAGATTATTTGGAGAGTTGTGTATTATTATTTTTTTAATAATATTTATATTGAAATTATTCCTATGGGCTATGTTATAGATAATTTTGAGCTCATGTTAATAATTATATTTATTTAATGGAATATGTTTAAGTCTATAGAATATTAAATTAAAAAATTACATAGAATTATGTGGTATTATAGTTTCATCAATTTGCGTAGGTTTCCTGTTAATACTAAAATTAAATTTATTGTTGAAACTGTATGATCTAAGAAATTTAATTTATTATTCATTTGTATTTTGAGTGTAAATTTAATGTTTTTATTTATTTTGTTTAAGTAGTCAACTAAAATTTCCGCCTGTATATTTGAACCTTTAAATAAAATGAACGTGTCATCCACATATCTATAATATGCTTTAATAGATTGACCATCTTTTGTTGTTGATAATATTTATTGGTTTCATAATTTTGCATGTAAATTTCAGATAAAAGAGCACTTAACCCTTCATTGCATGATTTTTTTTTTAAAAATGTTTTAATGTTTTTGTATATAAATGTATATGTAGAATTCATAAAAAAATAAATTAATTTTGATTTCTAATTATAGATTTCAGTAATTTTTGATGTAATGCATGAGTGCACTTCCATGCGTCTACTGACATGGCCTATTTCTGATGTTAGATAACAATACTCGGACATACATTTTAATTATATTTATTATAAACATTTATTGAATATTTTTATAATTAATAATAAATTGACAAAATTAAATTTTATGTTTGGTGAAACAATTTCTTTCTGTGTTACAACACAAAAATAAATTACATTTAGAACATTTGACAAATGACTGGTTATGCATCCAGTATGCCTACATACTCTTCTATTTTTTTTTTCAAATTATGGCCAATGTTGTATATTATCCGTACAAAATTCTTCTGGCGGAATTGCTGCTTTTGGTGTCCTCTTTTTTCTTCTTTGAATTTTATCTTGCATTTGTTCAACCGATTCCTGTGATCTTCTATCTTTCTTTTTTATATTCAAAGAATCTTTGCAAAGTACGACAGATAATTGTTCATGAAACTGCGGCAATTGAATTTTTTTTCCCAGTTACTTTCTTAAATAACATCCAAGCATTAACTATAAACATGTCCACAAGATGATAAAAAAATTTCATATACCATTTTTTTGATCTCCTGTTTATCCTGTACCGCCCAATCATCGAATCCATAAGATCAACTCCACCCATGTGCTTATTATAGAATTATTTTAGGTCTACTCACAACAACTTTGAGATTTTTTTTTTTTCTGAGATATACCATAACCGGTAATGATGTGTAATAATTATCGAAAAGTGATTTATGATGGGCATTTACAGGTATTTTTTTAGTCATCCTTATTACTACATTTCCTGTGGCTCCAAAATCCGGTTCATTTGGTAAACGGTTAGTCTCTTTATTTTCGTTACCAGTATAAATTTCGAAATTGTATGCATACCACAGACCTCAAACAGTTTATAACCCCAGAGGTTTCAAAGGAAGATACTGTTTTAGGTACGAAATCGCTTTTGCGGGACATAATTGTTGCTCATCCAATGAAATATTTTCTTCCATTGGGACAGAACCTAATTTTTCGTTTAGTAATAAGAGGTCGAACTTTGAAAAGTCTATCACGGTCTACATTATCTCTAGGCAAATCATGAGTATTATCATTGAAATGTAAGTAAATATCGTCTTGTATTTTCAAATACATTTACACCCATGCAGTTCCTAATGACGCTATTCCCAGTATTTTCAGACCAATATGATTTTGTATTAGGACCATGATCGATTGACATCATAGAAAGAATACCTACGAAATGTTTTACATCACTTTTTGATATTTTATACGCCTTTTCAGCATTTACTCGAATGCTGTACAACGTAAATTGTTCCGCAATGTGATGTAACAAATCATCGTCTAAAAATTAAGAATAAAATTCTCTAGACGTAGTAATTTCTGTGAAACAGAACGGCATTGGTTCTTCCCCAGTAAACTTAATAAACCCGGGATTTTGAATAAAATTACCTTTCCTCCAAGTTAGATTCAATTTTTTTATTTTTTTCGAATACTAGACCGGTTTACAGTTCGTACTGGTATATTAGAATTACCAGTACTCCTACGTCTTCTACTATTTCTCCTATTATGCAATTGGACTTGTTGTGAGGGGGGTGGAAAAGACGGTAAAGTTTCAAAAGCTGCAGGGACTTCGATAACAATAGGAATTTGACTAGTAGATTGTACAGTTCGTTGATCATCACTTTCAACCAAATGAACGGGATAATTTAAAATATTATCTTCTACTATATTTTCAAGAAAGCGGCTATCGTTTAGAATTATGTCCTGAGGTTTAAAATAAAAATGTATTATAACCAAAATATACAACCTAAAGAACATTCAATCTATACTAGTAAAAATAACTAGGTAGGTACCTACCGGTAATTAAAAATTTTCGTCGTCACTTAGACCGATATCACCGTACTCCTCTTCGCTGTCACTTGGAATGTTTAAAATAAGAATAATTTTGTCCAGATTATTCCCCAAATTACGAGAAATAATGAAAATCAAAAAATAAACGAAAATAATACAACATTTAACTATCGTAACTACGTAGTGACAATGGGAGTAATTACACAATATCATATAATGTGACTATTACGTAGTGCGTTTACTGCATGGAAATGCATCTATGCATTGTTAGATAAAACGTGTTTTTAAATTCCCCACTATAAACATATAATTGCTAATTGTCATAGGCTAAAAACAGACATGTTTTCCCGTGTGTTGATAATTTTTTCGTTATTATTTTCGGAATAGATAACGTTCGGTTACATGTCATACATACACAGATGACCGACTTTGCGGATAACACGACAACACGTATTCACTTTGTAGAAAACATAATATTAAACTATTATCAGCATAAACCCGGCTAATAATACCCAATCTGTTATAACTATGCGATGCATCAGTGCCCTTGCATGCAATGAAGGGTTAACTACCACCCATAACTAATCCATCTTTTTGCGATTATAATTTATTATTATTATTATATTGGAAATAGTTCTGATTAATAATTACATTTATTCATTGAATAATCTCTTGTAGTACGTTTGTATTAAATTTATTGCAATGTACAAGTTTATTTTTTAAAAAAGTTACTGTCTCTTGTTTAGAAATGGATGTATATGCTTTTTTTAATGTCATGAGAAATCATTTTGTAACCTGGCACAATATTAATTTTATTAATAAAACCATGTGTTTTTTTTATAGAAGTATCAGTATTCGTGTTGAATATTTCTTTTATGAGAAAGTCTAAATAATTAGTAAGGTTATACGCTGGAGCAGTTTTAAAGTTAATTAATGAACAAATATGATTATCTTGTTTATGTAATTTAATGAATGCATGTAAGTGTGGTGCCTCTATTTTGTAATCAGATTTTAATAATATTTTCTTTTGGACTTTAGGTATGATTTCTTTTGAATTTGTTATCATTTTATTAATTTGTGAATATTATTATTTATAAAATCTATAGTTTTTTTTAAAGAATTTCATTAGTATAAATGATAACAATAGCATTAGATTTATCTACTGGAACTATTTCTGAATTATTTATTTTTAATTTATTCATTATATTTTGTTGTTTACTTAACTAAGTTTTGTCGTTGATTTTATTTTTTTGTTTTCATTATAAAATGACATACATTGTTGACAAATGTCACTATTAACTAAACTTCGCTCAGAATCGTGTTTCGTAAGCAATGGTTTATTGTTGCTTACACGTACATTAAATTATCTGTGAGTGGTTGCTGCACCCGTTCCTATTATCCAAGGACGTCTTTTTTTAATTTTATTTAACAAATCTATCTATATTGAATTTTTAATTATTTATTATTGACGAGAAATTCTCATTTTCGATAACAGCCATTTTGATTACTGAATTCAATGGATATATATATGTTTGACAAAAAAATTATTTTATCAGATTACATAGAAATGTTACAATTATTTAATTTAAACTTACTTCGTCTACATGATTTTCGTCCAGATTACCTGCCCCCATAGTTATTTTTTTCATTTAGAATTTAGAAATCTAGATCAGTAATCTAGAAATAATGATAATAAAAAGTATCAATTCCTTATATTTAATGATCAAATACCAAATTGTATGAAAATGTCATAACTGAGTTTTGAGAATAAAAATAGAAATTCATAAAACAAATTATTAATTGTATTATACTATAGAATTTAATTTATTTATATTTGTCATAATGGACAACATTTAATAAGTAAAAAAATTTGCAACATTATATTTTGGTTTTTGTTTGTTACTTTAGTTTTTAAATATGGAAAACGAACCTGGAAGCTCAGTTCAATTTGATACGACTGCCGAGACAAAGAATCCCATAAATGATGATTCTGGAGAAAAACCATCTACAACTACTACTCAACCAGTTTTTAAAGATCTTTCTGATTTTTTGAAGGATTGTTGTAAAAATGATGGTAAACCACAAAACTTTTATGTAGTTTCAATAGGTGACTTATTAAAGGAAGCAGAAAGGATTAGAAGGGAAATCTCAGGTCAATGTATAGAAATTAACGAAGAAATTGCCAAGATGAAGAATCTCATGACTGATCATTATTCTGAAGGAGAAACATATACCAGAAGTGTAAATTACTTTAGCATGGAACAATCGTATTATTTTGAGGATACTTATTGTTGTGAGAATTTCAAAGAGCGTTTCTTTTCATAAATTTCTTTGTTTTTTTTTTTTCAATTTTCCTGACTGAACAATTTTGATGGTTTTTTTTTTTCTTTATTATAATAACATTACTTTTATTACATCCATACTGCATAAAGAATTAAAAATACCATTTATATTATTATACAAAATACCTATTTTACATTTCATAAAAATGTCTTAAATAAAATTAATAAATAAAGAATTTTAATTTATAATATTTAGTATTCACTATATAATAGTAATTAGTTTATTCATTAACTTTATTAAAACTATTAAAAACTATTCCTAAATTATTAATTATCAATTTTATTTTTCCTAATTGTAAACTACGCTGAAGTTTTTTTTTTTTTTAATCAAAAAATATTTTTACTGATTTTTTTTATATTTATATAATTGTAAGCGTAAATACAAATTTTAAAAAACTTTGACTACCGATCATACAATAATTATCATTTTAAAATTGTACACAAGCCAATCTAAAATCTGTATAATACAGTGTATTTGTGGTTCTTTATTGATAGATTCATAGATATAATAATAAATATTATAAAATAAACACTATTACACTAATATATAGGTATTTGTGTACCATGGTAGTATCTAATTCAATTTTTTTTTTTTTTTTATGGTGATGGGGTATGATTTTAAAATGAAACAAAAACATGATTTTTAGAATTTTAATTAAATAAAATTATATTATTTTTTTAGGTGTATAAAAATTTATATTTACTTTATTATTTAATACAATATACATTTTTCATGTAACTACTAGTTAGGTGATTCAGACTTAATTATATTATGTTATGTAAATATTTTTATAATTTAATAATTGTCATTTACTCAATAGATTTAACTAAAACTGATTCATAGCAATTTTTAAATAATCCGTCAAGTGCTGACAATTTATTAAAATGTAATCAATAAAAATCAATATTAACTGTGTTTATGTTTTTAACATGCGTTCATGTTTTATACGTAAATTAGTTTAGTTGATATCAATCGTAGTAAAATCGCACCTAGTACCAGAAAAATTTACTGATGAGCTAATAGGTAGAAGCTAAACCTGTCCATTGAACATTCTCCCATAATATGTTATGAGTAAAAATTATAGAAATTGCACAATCGTTTCCTACTGCATACAGTGCACACAAAATAAAATACTACCTGACGTAGTTTTGTATAACAAATCTATTTATTTTATTTTTAATTTCCCTCATTGGCTTCAGACATAGAATTATTATAATTAAATACAGTAATATTTTATTCAAATACTATAAATTTAAAATGATTGATCACTTAGAGAATCTGTCATGAAACCATATGTGTCGAATGCCCTTGATTTAATGATACTTAAAGGTGTATTTCCAATACATTGCTTGATGAGGAAATACTATATTTAAATATTTGTATTACTAATAGGTAAGGATTATAAAAATAAAAAAAAATTTTGAATTATTTTTTTTCTGTTATTTATTAGTTTTTCAACAAGGCAAGTAGTGAGTACCTGGTTAGGTATTTATATTTTTACTAGTAATGTTCTATTATTTTTATCATACACCTATGTATAGGTTGGTTTTTTTAAAACAAAATCTGATCATATAAGAAAATGGTTAAATAAACACAACATTATATTAGATTTCATTTTTATTATATTTTTTTTATTTGTATACAAAATAATATACATAAATTGATTTGAAATAAAATTATATGTCTTTGGAAAGCAACACTTGTGTTAAAGGTAGAGAATTCAATGTCTTATAATATGTATGTACAATTAATAAGATTAGATATAGATATAAACATTAATAGATAGATACACACTTCAATTACAGATGTGAATGACCAATTTATAACCAATAATATAGCATTTGAAAATGTACCGATAATATTTTTTAATATAGTAACAGGCATAAAAAATAAGTAAAACCAAGGGAGTCCACACATTTTTGACCAAATAATTTTTTTGAAATATATAACTTTGGTATCATAAGCTATGTTTTCTCTTTTATCTGAGATTTCATTCAAATTAGTCGTTTTTAAAAAATTTTATCACCTATAAAATGGTAATTTTTTCGAACAATAAATCCACTGGATTACATTAAAGGATTTAAAGTTTATTATAGTTGAAACTTCAAAGGTAGATATTTGTAAACATTTATTTTTCTTTGATGCATTAATAATAGTTTCAGCGCATTAGCTCAAAGCCCCCTTCCCAAATTAACAGTCCATATTCAAATATTGTTTGATATAAACCCAAATATACAGTACGAATTACTCGCACCGACACAACCTTGCGTAGTTAATAAAAACTAAAACTTCAAATACGAAGGCTAGGGTTCAGGATTTTTCAAATTATTACGCGTGTTTACGCTGTGGCCTTGCATCGAAATAACCCAAATAATACAAAGAGGGGGGGGGAGGGAGCAAGGTTGCCAACGCGCACGGAGACGATCCCATAATAAAATAACCAATAGGACCTACCTCGTCCGTAAAGACGGAGGCGCCAGACACGGGAGGAAGTGACCGAAGACACCGGTTATTCTGCCGCTTTGCAAAAAGCCGGCTCGCGACATCAGTGGCTGCAGAACTACGAAAAAGCGGGACGGACAAAGTGCGGGAAACGAGAAGCGAACGGACGGTGCGCGTTATAAAGCCCGCGGCAACTACTAGCCGATCCGAGCAATAACTGCTAATTTAGTAGACAACCACGCCAAGTTCAGTTTTCCGCAGTGCCCGCAAAATAATGCTAATCTACTGATCGACATCGGAGCGGAGTTTAACTTGATCAGACCGGATTCCATATCGGACGACGTAAAAGCAAACGTCAACGATACATTCAAGGAATAAACGGAAACGCTGGGTTCCATTTGACTAGACATACACATGCACAACTTCATGTTCAGAAAACTATATTTCAAGTAGTACCTACGACCTTTCGACCGTTACCACGATACGGGGTTATCGGTCGTCCTTCTCTAGAGAAAATTTTTTCCGTAATAAATCTTGCAGAGGGTATACTCAGCTCGAACGTATCGGACAGCGCATTCATCGAACCAGCGCGGAACGAGATGGTCATACCGGTGTGTACCCCGAACATTGTTGGAACCGACCATGATGCGTTGATACATGCCCTTCGCAGCTTTACTTAGCCCCTTACAGCTCTTCGAAGATATACATTGCGCAAACGTATTGAACACCGACAGATCGCCGACCTTTAACTCGGTTACTCTCGGTCTCCGATCCCGGAGCCAGACTAGTCTGCTGGCGACTGAAACTTGAAAAGCACGACTATGGGAGTGTGTAAACCGGGAATCTTAGACGCTAATGCCGATGCTCTTAGTCGCATTGTGCACGTCAACTACTTCGAATACTAAGTGTCTACTTACCGGGAACGGGAGAACTATGACAAACCGATAATGAACAATCGCGTGATAGAAGAAGTAGAAGGCGACTTGTTCGACGCACCGCAGCATTACGCACTACTGCGCACACTGTGCATCGAAAGATTTAGAAATGTCTCGGAGCATAGCTCGAAAATTTAAACAGCGTTTCAGACTGGATGAAAGCGTAAAACTACAAAACAAATCAATCGCGAGAAACAAAGATTGTTGTACTTAATTACGAAAGATCTGCATCGTCACAAGCCCAAGTATGAAGACGTATTCGAGACCATGAGAAATTTGCGACAATTATTTGAACAAGAACTGATTACGCATACGTTAAACGTGTCAGTGGACAATCTATAGTATTTATAATCGATGGTTATAGGTTATTTCTGCTATCTAATACTAATGGCATAGGTACTAACGATTGGATAAAAAAAAAAAAAAAAATTAAGAAATTGTTAAAATTGGCAATTTTGATCAGTTCTCCAGCCCCCTCGGTGCAAAAATAAAAAAACCTGTTATATACTAACGATAATTTTTGTTCTACTATCCAATACTGGCGATTGGGCCAAGAAAAATGTCATATTTTTAAATTAGGAGATCCGTGGAAAATGTACATGACTGTAAAGTATTTGTACATTTCGACTAGGTATTCAATAATAACTATAAATTTATAAATATAACAATAAAAGCTGTAGTTATTTAAATAAGTGTAAACTATTATATGAAAAACGTACTCGCTTAAACTCCAGAATTTAAATTCAAATAAATTGATACGCAATACTATAGTATATGCAAAGTGACAACGGTAAGTCGAAAACAAAATATAGCGACTATAGTAATTAAACAAAATCTCACCGCAACGTCTGTATTCGAGAACTGAGTACTATAATAAACGTGTAAATACTTTTATTTGGGCAACTTAGTCGATGGCAGCTGCCGTAAACTGAGTGTAATATTAAAATTCCAAGACAAAGACTAATGATGGTGGTCAGCCGATAACGCCTCAACGTGGTTCTACAAATGCATACGTTGGACTAGGAAGACAATGATGATTTATCACGATTTAAACTGGATTTAAATGAATAGTACGGTATTTATTATTGTATTTTGGATTCTGAGTGGAGCGTAAAAGATCATGGTTTTTACAAAGATCTTTATTTTTTTTTTTTCAATCTGTGCGCAACTTTTCTACCAGAAGACTTACTCAGATTTTTATGTGTAGCACCTTTTTCAAAAAGGAATCGGTAATTTATTCGACGTCGTTTTTCCATTTTGTCGTCAAATTAAAAAAAAAAAACTAGAAAATGCGTGAAATATATTACAATTTTCATTTTCTGTGCACAACTTTTCTACCAGCAATTTTGATCAAACTTATAATGATAGCAATGTTTTTAAATGAAATTTCATTAGAGAGATACTTTAAACAGGTTATTTTTCGATTTTCACAAGAGTTTTCCCATCAAATTTGAAAACCCGCCAAAAAAAAAAAAACGAGGAAAATATAAGAAATGTAAGTATCTATTAGTTAAAACAAATAACGACCTTTTTTTCTGTGCACAACTTTTCTACCAGCAATTTCACTCCAACTTATAATGACAGCAATATTTTTAAAAGAAAATATCACTATGGAGGTACTTTATAGAAGTAATTTTTCAATTTTCCCAGAAAATGGGAAAACGTAGGAAAACTGAGAAAATCGGTAAAACATTAAACAAATATTATAAAAAAAAATATAAAACCTATTTAATTATTTTACTATTGAATGGCATATATATTTTTGACGAAGCATCACTATCATCCATTGAACTTCAATTAGAATCGTTTTTTACATGTATACATTAAACAGTGGCTGCACCCGTCTCCATTATCCTAGGACGTCTGTTTTTATTAACTTTGAATATTTATGTTTATGTACAGTAGCCAATAACAGTATTTTTTATCGGCTTATTTTCATCAATATAAGTAGCAGCCAACTGGGAAAATCCCTGTATCCCGGTGGACCTATCCGCCCCTAGTTGAGAAAGTAGATAACAAAGTTATACTTAACAAATTATTTGTCTGGAATGTTGTTTTGTTTGTAATCTAACAACTAAAAAACCATACGAATGACAATTATTAGACGATAATTAATACATATAAATAAAGTTGAAGTATGTCTGTAAACTATTTGTAATATTATTGGTATTTTTTTTCGGATTACAATATGTTAACGGTCTTTAATCAGTGATGAAGTCAAGTTCAAAAAACACGATTTCTAGAGAGAGAGTCTAATTTGCTGAACTGCTGAACCGAGAAAAAAACTTTGAAAAATTAACCTATAAGTTTCACGGGTCAAATTAAAAATTGCACTCGTTAAAATCAGTTCAGTATTTTGTTGAACTGCGGTGGCAGTAGTTTTATCTATTTTATCTATTTTAACCTACCTCCAATAATTATTTAAGTGTTTATCGTGCTTTATAGACATGAGTCTTACTAGCAATTAAACGTAATTATTGTTTGATAATAATGTTATGTTATCAAATATAACCCTAAATACTGTTGAGTATTTATAATATTATATTGTCGTTGTTGTAAATTGTAATGTTGACAAATGTTGTCTTACAGTATAATATCAATAAACCATTTGACTATTATTTTATTCATTATTGTATTCCTTACTTTACCAATAACCAAGGCTGGGCATTAACGAGTTAAAAGTTAAAATTATGTTAATTAACACGTTATCGAAACCATTCGATTATTCCCATCACTAATATCTACCTACACGTTTATCATTATCAAATGTATCACAAACATTTTCAAAGGTAGGTAATAAAGATTATCGCTCTGATGGGTTCCCTGGAGTGGATGTCGAATTTTGTGAACGTTTTTCCATTGCTAAATAAATACAATAATCGACTAATCCGAATTTGGTTCCACAATAATTACCGGCATTATAACCAGTCACAATACAGATAAAATGCCGAATTTAATAAATAATTTTTTTAACATGTTATTGGTGAAGCCTATAACATAGACAACTAATAAGTAATAAAACGATAAGTATAAGTATACCATCATGTGTCCACCTTCGTAATATAAATTTATTACCCGTTTTTTTTTTTTTTGCTTGGAATTAAATTAAATTTATACACAATGTATATTCCCCTTAAACTTTTACAAAATATGGGTGAACAGCTTTGTATATACAGATACGCTATATAATATTAAAATAAAGAGTGAAGACAATATTATATTATTATTATTTGTACGTACTTAACGTAAATAAGATTACAAGAATTGTATATTATTGTGATTCATGGCTCTGTTCGTTTAATTTCTGTAATATTGTTATTGTATAGACCCATGGAAATCCGCAGAATATTCTGTGAAAATAGTGAATGCCACGAGAGCGAGTGTCGATAGGTGACTAATCACAACAGAAAAAAAAAAATCAAATTTTACATTTCAAATGCATCCTGTGTATGCCGAAAATAAAATTAATATCAACTTCTAGAAGTTCAAATTCAAATTTAAAAACTCACATCAAGGTAAGTTTATTTATAATATATATATATATATATATATATATATATATATATGTATGTATGTATCGTTTCACATGCATATCGGACCATTATAATTGTAATTATTCGTGAATTTAGGAAAAAATATCCGGTTAATGTTAAAGGTTCAACTGTCTGTTATTATTTAATTTTTTTTCAATAGTATCAAAATAAATCACTATATTATAGTAAAAGTACAAGTATTTCAGCTTTTGTAAACAACTCGAAAATTAATGATTAAAATTATTTTTTGATCAATTGTGTTTTTAAAACGTTGGAAGTGCTAGCTATCTAACTACCTGTTTTAAAAAAAAAATTAACAATTAACAACATTAATTGTTATACATTTTGTAATTTTACAATGTTATCTAAAGTTAACCTAAAATTTGTAGGTATAAAGTACGTAATTTCGAATCGAGTATTGAAAACTAAGTGGACAAATTTAAAAATGTGAGATTTGTATGTATTTTCTATTTTGAAAGTAATAACTATTTTTCAGCGTGTTCATCCAATTGAATTAATTAAATTTAACGAGCTTGGCAAAAGGAAGCTGTAAAATAATAATAATTGTACTCAACCCAAAAAACAGTTGAAATTATCGGAAGTAGGAAAAACTGTGAAAAATCTTAGTCAAACAGAATTTGATAAGGCTAACCTAGAACCCATTGTGTCACCTTTTTCTTTGTTTGAACAACCTGCGTTTATAAAATATTGTCATTTAACATCGAATAAAGTTCCAGAAGAAGTTTGATGAGAAATGTAAGCTCATTGTTCAATGATATAATTCAACAACTGAAGACTGAACTAGAAAAAATTGAATATGTTTGCATTACTGCAGATTGTTGGAGTATATTCCACAGGTAAAATATTATTTTTAATTATCAAAAAACTAAATTTTTAATTGTCATTTAATAATAATATTAAACCTATATTTACAAAATATATTTATTGTAGATCATATATGGGTTTTACAATTCATTGGCTGAACCCAAATACATTGGAACGTAATTCCTGTGCACTTGCTTGTAGACGTATATTAGAAAGGCATACATATGATAATATAGCAGAAATAATTGAAAAAGTCCTTACAGAATTTGATATACAGTCTAAAACCACTATAATTGTCACAGATAACACAGCAAATTTTGTAAAAGCTTTCAAGTAAGTTCTATATTTTAGAATTGCCTGTTTATATTAGTTATGAATGTTATGATTTATAATAATGTATTTTAATGAATTTATTAAGCTATGATCGTACACCAACATTTTAAATTTTATTTAGAATTGTAATTTACAATATACACAATTTTGATAATCAGATTTTATTTTAACTTTTTCAACAGTATAAAAAATAGTAGAATTAATTAATCTCTCTAAACGCTGGTGTACGATCATAGTTTGTTTTTACTTTTTATAATATATACTAATTGTATATATTTATATATTGTTATTTTTTGTAATAGTTATTCATTTTATTTTTATAATTACAATTATAATTACAAATCCGTAGTTGATCAATGTTCGGTTATTATTTGCTATGTCAGTGGTACTACTATTCATGAAAGATTAGTCGGTATTGTCAAATGTACCTCTAGTAAAAGAATTAATATGGTTGAATTAATTTTGAAAGTTTTCAATAGCTTGAACTTGGATCCCAAAAAGAGTGTTGGTAATTCTATTGACGGAGCAGTAAATATGATTTTTTGCTCAACTGAGCAATGTGGCAAAAAATCAAATACATATATAGTGTTACACTCATGTTTTAAACTTAGTTATTGGAGATGTAACTAATAAAATTCTTCAGTCTATTAATTTATTTGGAATACTCAATGGATGTGCTGTTTTTATTAAAGAATCCCAAAAGTGTATGGATGTGTGGACTAATAAAAAAAAGAATAAACGAATATGTTATATAGATGAGACTAGATGGTGGTCTAAACATAGTGCGTTATCTAAAGTGTTTGGTCATTTTAAGAATCCAGAACCTAGTTTATTTGTGGAACTTATAACTATATTAATTGAGATTAAAAATAACCTTTCTATTACAGCTGATGCTTGGTTTAAAGCAATAGGTTCGATTATGCAAGTTTGAAACTGTTTTAACAGCTCAAATTTATTTGCGGATTTTTCAAAAAACTACTCCGCTTTCTAAGTATTCACAAGGTCATGGAGTAAATATGATGACATATTATCAAATGGTTCTGGCAACACTTGAAGAGCTTAAACTTAATGCACGTGACTTCTCAAGTATCAAGGAAGCAGCAGACAATTTTGTTGCATGGGCAAATAATAAATTAGAAATTGAAGACACTGAAGTAGAAGTTAGCCATAGTTTTCCAGAAATAAGAAAAAAAAAAGAACACGGAAATTTGCCTATGAATCAACTGATGATCTACTAGATGACCCTCTGCATGCATTTGAAGTCAATGTCAATAATTTAATTTTTGATAAAATAATACAAAGTATTTCATTTAGATATTCATCGCACAGTCAACTTTTTGAAGAATTTGTATGCCTTAACCCAAATAATTTTCAAGTAAACATGTCTTTATCTACAACAGCTTTGTCAACCATGTATGATAAAATAGTTTATTTTATCCCGGAAATGACTTATGACACATTAAGAGATGAATTTACAGACTTGATGTCTAAGTAGAGTGAATTCAAAAAGACCATTTTTTGTGAAAATTATGACTACACTGAATATAATTTGGATAACAAATCTGATGGTGATGATGAAAAAAAATGTTCTCATACTACAGCTGGTGATAAATACTGTGTGGTTTGTGTTTTTAATTTCTTAGTGAAGTTTAATTTATATACCAATACTTATCCTGGTCTCTACAACTGCTACAAATTACTACTTACTCTGTCAGTCAATCAAGTAAGCTGTGAACGCGGATTTTCAAAATTAACATATATAAAATCATATTTAAGGAGCACTTTATCATAAGACCTTTTGGAAAGTTTTATGCTTATGTCTATTGAAAAAGAATTGTTGAACAGAATTAACTCTGACCAAATAATTGATCAAGTAGCTTCTAAAAGTAAATTATTACAAAAATTACTATTGTATTAAAAATATTTTAATACATTTTTTAATTATTAACCAAAGTTGATTGATATGCGAAAAAATTTTTTTTTTTTTTTTTTTAATCGTTTATTTGTGTAATTTACAATCTATACATAATGGTACAATAAGTANTTTCTACGTGGAAGTTAATTTAGGGGGGGTGTGTATTAAACATGTTATGCTATATGTGCGTTGAGAAGATCTCTGGGCCATTCACGTTTGAGGTGTCTGTCTTGGATGTCCCGAAGAGCATGGGTATGAAGTTGAGCAATGAGGGTATTTGAATGATGTTCCATATTGGAGTGGAGTCGAAGATAATACTTTATAGAAAAATTTTTATAAAAAAATTATATTTCTAAGTAAAGCTGTTATATTGAATATGTAATGCGAGTGGTAAAAAAAAATGTTTTTCAGTTTGGGGCCCCTCAAAATATTTCCCTGTAACAAAAATACTACCTATCCACCCCTGTCAACAGCGATTAAAATCCATTAGCCCACCAGTCGATACCGCTAGGAAACTGTCCAGTTCAGGATTTGATAATGCTAAGGAATGGCGAAAAAAATGGGCTAGCTCTACTGTTTCAAAAAGGAAACTTGTCCTCGACACTAATATCAGAGTCCTAGGGATGAATCTTCCTTGTAGCACCTGATCTACACTAAACAGATTACTAACAGGCTATGGTAGGTGCGGCGCTCTCTTACATAAATAGGGTTTTCAAGACAATCCAGTTTGTGATTATGGCAGCGCGGAAGAAACAATGGACCACATTGTAACGGAATACCGGAGAAGAAAATTTGGCCAGGGTTATGAATGCCTACACAAAGTGATGCCAGAGGCAATAGACTGGATTAGTAACTTCGATGTACGTCTATGAAGCAATTATGTATATTATGTATATATATGTATTTTATAGAATGTTTGTATTGTTAGTTGAGTTGTTTTGTGTGAAAAAAAAAAGGTATACGAAATAAATAACCAATCTGAACGATGGAATTTCTGAATTAATCGGCTTTAAACCTTAACACTCCGATTAATGATTAATTGATCGTAGTTGAGCAACAAACCCAAACGTCAACTTAAATGTTGTCGATTCTTAAGATAGTGAGTATAAAACATAGATATAAACATTGATTATAAATAATAGTATTTATAATCAATGGTGTATACCTACGACAAGACATTTTTAATTTAATAAGAACAAAAACAAAGTAAGGGTCAAGGACCATGGTGGGGGGACAACCGGTAACAAAATCTGAATTTCTTGTTCCAGTCATCCAGACATGATTCATCACTGTTACTGTGCCAGTGGACTGTTGACTGAACTAAATTCACCGTTAGTATATTCCGAATTTCTCGTAGTCAATGCGGTCAAAGGGCTCGATAATACATAATATAATGTAGCTCAATAATGCGATCGCGTGCAGTGTACTATTAGAATAAAGAAAACAAATTTTTTATTTTATTAAATACGTATCGTTTTGATAGGTACATTGTGCATATTGTAGGTACGTTATACATTTATATTTTATGCGCGACGAAATATAAAATAATATTTTTATAGATTTGGGATTTTCATACAGCATTACGATTAAAATCATCATATTATGTTTGCCATTTAGACCCTTCGAATTTGAAAAATATAAATATATATTGCCTCCGAATTACAATGATGTGAAATCCGTATACCTTTCTATGTGTCTTTTGTTACTGATCAACATTTAATATTTTTTAAATATTAATTCAAATATCGATATTTTAACGATATATCGGACAAAATTATCGAAATCTCATATCGATAGATCGGCCCATGATAATCGATTTATCGTTGCCGTCTCTGGACGGCAGACGCCACAGTTACGCGCGCACCGGGAGCCGTTGTTTTCTGTTGGACTCGGTTAATTGCATGTGTTCCGTAGCCTTACGTTGTCGATCAATTTCGGTACGCTCGATTTTTAGTTTAATTGTTCAAATAATATACAACATTCTTTTATCGTCACTGAAAGCCGATATTCTAGGTACCGATTAAAGTTAGTATTTAGATACTATTTACTTATTTACTTATTTACTTATTTACTTAATATTACTTTAGGTATAACCGGCGAAGACTGGCTATTGTAGTAAACTTGGAAGTAAATTGGGAAAAAAAAAAGAAAATTTTAGGTGCGTATTGAAAAACTGTTTTGCTATTGATGTTGATTAAAAATGTTTACAGTATTCCATAACAATACAATTGAAAAACACATCTATCATGGAAGTCAATGAAAGCTTAAGAAATTCTCTACTTGATTCAAGGTAATCAAAATTAGTAGTTACTTATATAAAAATAAAAAACAAAAACAAATTGTTTATCAATGTATACGTAGATATGCTAATGCTCAAATTTCTTCAAGTATCATCAAAATATCGGAAATTTTTGTCCTGTGATTAATACCAATTTTAAAATATTTTATTATTTCACAATGTATTTGTTATTTATTTATTAATTCAATTCATTCACTTAAAAAAGTTAGAATTAATTTGAAACATTTTCTAAAATAATATTTTTTTGTTTTATTTCTTATATTTGTAGATCTATTAAAGAAGAAACCACATCTGACAAAATTACTGATTCAAATGTGTTTATGCAATTTAAGTGAGTATTTCATTACTTAGTGTATTTTTTAAGTATAATTTTAGTTTTGTAATGTTAGGACTGATCTAATATTGAGTTTACGGAATAATATTGACTTAACAAATACCATCGGTATTATTGTTATTATTCTTATTGTTTGGTATGATATGTCATGCAATCATTACGTATTATATTTAATTATATAAATCATAACAAACAAAATAAAATCTGGGAATTAACCATCGGTATGAGAGAAGTTGTACCACATAATATCCATATTATCCATATTCAGAAGCAAATCTTTTACCATACAAATATAATATAATGTACAATTTTGTTGAGTTACATTATTTATAAATTGATTTGAAAATCAATTGTAAAGTTAGCCTAGAATACAATAAATAAGGAAAATCGGTACAACATTAAACAAATGTTATTAAAGAAAATATATGAAGTCCAATTAATTATTTGACTGTAAAATTACATATATTTGTTGGCAAAACATCATTATAAACTGAACTCTACTCAGAGTTTTCTTTTTTATAATAATGATTTATCATTGCTTACAAGTATACATTAAATTATCCATAACAAGAATTGTACCCAACTCCATTATCATAGGATGTCTTATTATAATGTTAACATTGATCTAATTTTGAATTTATGGGATAATATTGACCTGTCAATTACCATTAATATAAACAGTAATGTGTCACATGAATAACATTATCTATCTTTTGGAAAACAACTATAAATTATTATTTATTAAATTCTTTCTCCTTGAAATTATTATCATTCTTCTTGTCGTTCAGCAATATTATAATTGGTACAAATTTATTCTAAAATTGAACTATGAGTGTTCATAAAAAAAAATTTTGTTTAAAAATATTATTCTAATTTATTTGATAAATCATTTATTAATCTTTATAGTTAAAATTTATAATTAATTTGTTAATTTGAAACTATTCTAAAATATGTATTCCTTAATTTCCTGTATTTTTAGATCAATAAAAGAAGAAATTATTGATAACACATACTGCAATCTTAGTGATGAAAATAAATCAATGCAAATAGAGTAAGTATTATGTAATTCAATGTTTTACAATCTTTGTATTTTTTCAAGTTTAATTTTTAATTTTATAATGTTGGTACTTATTTAACATGACCTATCTTTTGGAAGAAACATTTACCATCCATTATTATTATTATTTCTGTTTTTACTATGTAAAGCTCAAAATGTGTTGGTTTTATCATGTGTATTTATTTTTTTTCGCTTGTAAACAGCTTTTCTAACAGAAATCTTGTTTGTTGCATTGTGGGTTTAATTTATTAGATATTATTAAGGGTATTTTTTTTATCTCTTAAATTTTTTTGTGTGAACGATAATTTTCAACTATGAAATGAATAAAGAATTACCTTAGAAGCGCTATGACCAATGTGACACATAATACAAAATTCATTAACTTACAATTATTGTATAATATATTAAAATAGATTTATCACAGGCAGTAAATTCAAAAATTTGATTAAATATATTTGTGATCAAATAGAGACAACTAGGTTTAATTTTTTAATTTAATTTAAATTCTTTAATGTTTTATAAAATAAAATTTTAGGTTGAAAGTAAGTAAAAGACATATAGTTATTTAGAATATTTTTAATTTTACTTTGAATTCAAATTAAACATAATTAATATTTATAGGATAAATGTTTTTAAGACTATTTTACAGTTTATAGAACTGTCTTTATTTATACATGATGAAACCAATTATTTACATACTAAATAATTCAAGAAAATTGGTTTTTTTATTATTTTATTATATTTACATATAATGACATTACAATTAAAGTTTATTCAGTGAACTTATTTCTGGAAGTGGGGAGTACTAAATAATTTGATTTGCCTTCAAATCATACATGGCTCACTACGCCACTGATTGTGATTTATGCTCTACTATTAAAATATCTAACAATCCCTCTTATGCAATCTTTAACAAATAGATTTTAGATAATCTAGCTAATCATAGCTGTGAATGGTTTTCACAATAACCAGCTAACCAAAATAGACAAACTCTGTATTGTTCTTGTTTGTTAATGTGTATCGTTGATTACCCTATGTTCTATGTTATATAATTTATATTTACTAAGCTTCCGCATACAACAGTGGTCTATGTATGATCAGCACATTTTGTATTTTATAGCACCAACTAAATGTATGTTAATATATTATAATTTATATTGAATGTGTTAATGTTAAATGCTCTCCTCTAGGTATGGTTTTTGTTATATTACTGATTTGTACTCAAATTATATTAAGTACATATTTTATTGTATTATACAGACTGCTTATGTCTTTTTAATTCTATTATTTATTATTATGATTATTATATTTTTCAGATACATTTGCAAGTCTGAAGAAATAGGGGAAGAAATAAATACTCATATTAAAAAAGAAGTCGATTGCATTGATGGTTATATTTATGAAAGTACAATTACTATTGAAACCGACCATGCAAAATCAATTTTATACAAAGCATCTCAAATTGACATTTTAAAAAAACCACACTCATGTAATGACTATGATAAATCAAATTCTACATTATCTGTTTTAAAAAGTGACGTGAAAGTTCATAACAGTAAAATATCAAATCAATGTGATGTGTGTAGAAAAACATTTTCTCATAAGAGCAATTTAAAAAAACATGCAATAATTCATACTGGAGTAAAACCTTATGAATGTTACATTTGTAACAAGAAATTTATTCAAAACTCCAATTTAATTAAACATCAAAGAATTCATAGTGGGGAAAAATTATACCAATGTGATGCATGTAAAAAATCATTTATTCATAATAGCTCTTTTAAAAACCATACAAAATTGTATACAGAAGAGAAGCTTGAATGTCATGTGTGTAGGATGAAATTTTCTTTTAAATGCATTTTAAATATTCATAGTAAAACTCATACGAACGCAAATAATTATAAATGTGACTTGTGTAACAAGATATTTTCTCAAAGACGAACTTTAAAAAATCATGAAAGAACCCATACTGGGGAAAGACCATATCAATGTGAGGTATGTAAAAAATCATTTTCTCATAATTGCACTTTAAAAAAGCATACTAGAATTCATACAGGAGAAAAGCCTTATACATGTAACGTATGTAACAAGTCATTTTCACAATCCCACTCTTTAAGTAATCATATAAAAACTCACAGTGGGGAAAAACCATACAAATGTGATCAATGTGGAAAGGCATTTTCTCAGAAAATCAATTTCAGGAGACATGAAAAAATTCATACGAGAAAAAAGTCTTATGAATGTAATGTATGTAACAAGGTATTTTCTGAAATATACAGTTTGTATGATCATAATGGAACTCACAATGGGGATAGACCATACCAATGCGATGTGTGTAAGAGAACATTTTCTAGTAAAGGTCATTTGAAGGATCATATAAGAACTCATACAGGAGAAAAGCCATATAAATGCAACGTGTGTAACAAGAGATTTTCTAAAATGTGTAATTTGCACTATCATAATAGAATTCACAGTGGGGAAAGACCATACCAATGTGATGTGTGTAAAAAGACATTTCATAATAAAGGTAATTTGAAGGAGCATATAAGAACTCATACAGGAGTAAAACCATATAAGTGTTATATATGTAAGAAGTCATTTTCTTGTAAATCAACTTTAAACAATCATAAATATACTCACAGTAATAAATGAACACACTGATGTGACGCGTGTTAGAAAAAATTCAAGATATAATATGGGTATTTACTATTTAGAATGGCATGTGAACAAGTATCTTAATTATGTTTCAAGTACTGTATAAATTTATAACCATTAACAAGAAATGGTCTACTTTCATGATTCATTATTAATATTATATATATATAATCAATATATGAACACAATGTTATTTAAAAATTAATTTTATTTTTATATAATACCCATATATATATGACATAACATGTTAATATAAGTAAGAACACGAATGGGAGCTGTTATTCTGTATTCAGTAGATTCTATTGTCGTGTTGGATTATCAGTCAGTCATTTAACCTTATTTTTTTTTAATAGTTGTAAATTAATATTGTATTGTTTTAACTGTTAAAATTGTTTTTTTAATTTTTTAATGTAGGTAGGTAGTTCTAATCACTTTTCTATTTGAAAAGTAAAGTAACTTCATTACATTTATCTCTAAGTAATGAGCGAAGTATCTTATAATTACTTTTTAAATTTACTCAACCCTGCAAAAAACTATATGCTGCCTATTGTAAAATGCCATCTACCAATAATTGTTAGCTATATCGTTATGTTATGAATTTTACCTAATAATTAAAATGTGTTAAACTAGAATACCAGCGTTATTGCTGATGATTATCATTGTCAAGTATTTTAGTGTTTTTAAATATTGTTATATGCCATGTATTTTTTTTATGTCATCCCAGAAAACTTCAAATAAATCATTGTGTACTGTATTAACCATTAATGGTTACCATACCACCATTAATCTTTTAATTGGTGGTCTAACACATTTGTCGTTCTTCAGGTTTTGACATATCTCCCCATATACATTTGACTGTTTGTGTTGGTGTGCCCGTTGTAGGATGTATAAAAAAAAACTCAGAATGGTCGACTGTTTCATAATGAAAAACTATGCCTTACTGTATGCTTGCTGTTGATCTGAATAATTGGTTATCCCCAATTCTATTTTATTCTGTATTATTAGCATTAAAGTTGCTTTTTTCCACTTTAAAAAAAAATCTTCATTCTAGAATTTCCGAAAATAATTTGTCTCAAGTTTTTGTTATCTTGGTGGATATTTAGTAGATATCATAATGGCTATAGTATTGTATGATTGTTATTTAATGACCCAAGTCACAGGTACTTAAATAAAATGAAATAAAAATATATCATTTTATAATATAAGAATATGAAATAATGTAGGAAATATCATGTAATAATTTTTAGTATGTAGCATACTACACGTAGTTATTTGGTAGATATAATTTTACAGTAGGTAGGTACTAGGTAGCATATTAGACAAATACCAGAAATGAATCCATGGTGCTTCTTACAAAATCAAGAAAGGATTATACTTAGCATTGTAAAAATGTGGCGGTGGTTTAACTAAGAAACCTAAAAAAAACATCAAAAATCTATTTTCCATGTTACCCGATAGAGTGCTGTATGATTGTGAAATTATAAAATGCATAGTATTGTTGAAAATACTTCATTGCATAGGTGTCTTCTATAAACAGGTTGCCTTATAAATCCAAACATCAAGTAACAGCTTACACCCACCATTGGAAATGCAATTATAGAAAAGATCAGAAATATAATATAACAAATTGCAGGTATCTGTTTAAAATTTGTATCATGTATACAATAAAACATTAAAAGGAAATTCACAAATTTGTTTTGCGATTTTTTTTTTACTGATGGAAGTTAATAAAGATTCCATGATTTATCTATTGGGATTTCAAACAATTATATTCCTAATATTAATGGAAAATATAATTATATACTATTTTTCACGAAAGAACGGTAGAGAGTCTCGACGAAAACCAGTCATTCTTATGCATCACCACGCCGCACCTCGCCCAGGGCTCCCACCACTATTGGGCCACATCAGGGGTCCGGCAGCAATTCATAACTCAGCTACGTGCGCGAAACACTATCTTTCTATCGTGAAAAGTAGTATGGGTTTTATCATTAAAAAAAAAAAAAGATTAATTAACAAGGGGTATACCTACCTTTCCTATACTTATATGAATTGAGTAATTTAGAGTGGACAATTAAACAATCATTTACAAATACTGGAATAATATTTAAATTCAAAGCGATCAGTTGACTAGGTTTAAATTTAAGTTCTGGAGGTACTTATTTAGTACATACTATATAACACAAATAAGAAATAATTTAAAATTTCTAACAAAAACAAAATTCATGATTTTGAAATATTAAAATATGTATACTTAATGATTATTACATAATTTTAAATAATTGTTTTTTAATTTACTGTAGTACTTTTCATAGTACATTTACTTATTCAAACATATTTATAAAGTTTAATGACTGTCTTGATCATCCAGACTAATTCATACACCTGGAATATAATAAATGTATTACTATTAGTAAGTTTTATGTTATTTAGCCAGATTTTAAACAAATAAATAAATAAGAATAAAATATAATATATTATTGATCTTAATTGTTTTCACCTTTATTTCATACAAGTAAGGTCCACTACTTTTATTTTACTTTTTACATCAATATCTTTATCAATTTCTAAGAACGTATCAAAGAACAGTTGATCCAGGTGACAAAACATTAAAGGGCAGAAAAAAGTAAGTCTTTAATATTGATTATAAAATATGTAGTAAAAAAAAAATATTTTAATTTGTTTAGTTACTTGTCAGAATGTCTAAAATTATAATGTAATCTAATATTAGGACTATTCATACAATAGGTATCTATTATATTGTAGTGAACTTTATACGCAGATATCAGATATCATTGTTTCGAACCTATGATGACTTATTTTAACATTCTTCACCTTTGCATTTTTATGTTCCCAACTGCTTGAACCTAAACCCAAATTGACTTTTTAACACTTCAATAATTTTTACCTCTTATAAATTTGCATGTTTTCTATATTTTTTAAATAAATTTATACAGGGATTAGATCATTTTAATCTACATCTCTGTTATGTTAATTTCTATCAAAACATTCCACACACTTATGAGAAATTTATCTGGTTCTACTGACACTTGGTTATAATAATCATAATTTGCACTTCATTACTGTTTAATTTATTTATAAATATTTAATATTTCTGCACTTTATTTTTTTACCAAATAATATCAATAATTATTAAGTATATGAACTAATATTATACATTTGATTCAAAATAGTTACTTACTTTATTTATTGTTGAGGCTGTTGATTAGGTGGAGGATTCACCATCATGGGTGGTCTCATATTAGGTGGCATTGGAGGCATCATAGGAGGTGCACCCATTGGCATTTGTCCCATAGGAGGCCTCATCATAGGTGGCATAGACATCATCGGGGGGGCACCCATGGGCATTTGTCCGGGTGGCATTATTGAACCAGGTGGCATATTCATTTGTGGTGGTGTTGGACCCATGTTTGGTGGAGGTATACAAACTCCCTTCATACCAATCTTGCCAGCTTTGTAAGCAGCTGTAGTAGCATCAATCAAATTCTGTGCTTGTTCTTCCATCCATTTTTGATAGTAGAATTTTACATTGTCTTTATGCTTGCGGCCTTGGCAGTGGGTTTTACGTACTGATGGAGAATCATGGGTCAAATATGTGTCACAATAATCACAATAATATTTTGGCATTATTCACAAATGACAATCTAAAAAATAATAAAATTAGGTACCTATACAATAATACTATTTAAAAAACATAAAAATGATTAATTATACACACACACAAATAAATTTACAATATTATTTTTAATTACCATTAAATAATAATTTTTATAATTGTAATATTACCAAGTAAGTTTTCGTAATTTTGTCGTTTTATGATTACAAAATGTTTGGTGAAAAGCATAGAGTTTACTCAGTTTACTGTACAATGAAAAGTGAAGATATAACCTTATCACGTTTACAGGGTAGTAAACTATTCGGCTGACCAAAGCTAAACAACAGTAATTACAAATTTACAGTAGAGCCAGTTTTAGTAGCACTAAACGCTTATGGGTTATTGGCTTATTGCTGTTTTAAAGTTTAATTCTAAAGAGAATATAAATATTTCGACCAAAAATGTAACGTCTGAGCAATTGAGTACTGATAAGTTTATTATCTATGGTTTTATTTTTAATCGTTATTTGATTATCATTTTTGGAACAATCGGATTTATTTATCAATGAAAACTATTTAAGATTATTTAAAATTATTTAAGATTCAGAAATTTGACATATTATTTCTTTTGTACCTACCTGTAGCAAATATTATTTTAAAATAAATTATTAATATACGATTTTGATATATTTCCTCAATTCAGAATTATGCTTGTGTGTAAACTAAACCCAATGGTGGGAATCACTTCTGTAATAAAGGTAACGTTTCGGATTTATATTTTGACACATTTATAGTTTACACTAATTTTTGTATGCTGTTTTCATTTGTACTCAAATGATTCTAATTTATTTTCATTTCAATTAATTACAAACAGATATATATTAGTGAGTCAAGGATTAATAATATACACATGTACAATTTTTGAGTAATATGTACACGTAATATAAAAAAAAACTAAATGTTAAAATGTGTTAAGTTTAAATATGTATATAGTTTTGTCTCTTAATGTATGTACCTATACAAAAAAAAACGCAATTGAATTATTTATTATATAAATTAATAATGTATTATCTAAACTCATTTATTAATACCTACCTTGTGTTTTAATAGAATACATTGCTTTTTTTTTGAGATTTACAACAGTATAAAATACATAAGTTATCACATATTTATTTTAAATAATCAATCTTGCAAAAATTTTGTTTAAAAATGTCTGTTTTCCTTTTACTTTTTTTATTTATTTATACTTAGTTCAAACTAATTTTTTAACCTATTTTTAATTTGAAAATACTAGTAATTAATTTGCTTTGGAAATACATACATATGACAGTAATGCAATACTAAATCATTTTTGTGAAATATTAATATTATAAATATATATTATTTACAATCATTTCAGGGAGACATCAGGTTTAGCGAACTTAGGAGCCTGAGCTCTTACTGGTGAAATAAATATGCACTTTCCCGTTCCTCAAACCTTTATTTCAAATAAACATATTCCTTCCCAACACTGTAAATAATTAAATAACCCAACCCATTCAAACTTAAAATCATAATATTTTTGCATTTTTTTTTTTAATTATAATCTTAAATATTTTATACCAACATAGACATTTTAAGTTTATTAATAAAATATATTTATTTATTATATTGTACATAAGTACTTATATAATACACAATACATGAAAAAGTAAAATATTTCCTTCTTTTGTATTTAATCCTGAGATTGGTTTGTAGCAATTATCCATTATTCCCTATTGCTTGCCTTCCTCTTATCTCTTCATAAGAATTACACAATTAGTCCTTTATTACTTGTTGCATATACTATATTTGTGATCTTCCTTTGGCATTTTTACCTTCTATGCAGCATTCTATAATTAATCCCAGCAACCCATCATGTCTCAATACATGTCCAATCCATTATAATTTCTCCTTTTCTTGATACTATTCCATAGCGTTCTTCTTTCAGGCATTCTTTCTAGTACTTCCTCGTTTGTTACCATATTCGTCCAACTTATTTTGAGCATTCTTCTGTAACACCACATCTCAAAATCTTCTACTCTTTTTCACTCCTCTTTAGCAATTGTCTATGTTTCACTACCATACAACATTATACTAAGTATAATATATATTTATAAAATTAGTAAAAATATGAAATTTCTAAATATTTAAATTATTCAATTGGTTTTTTTTTCAAATTTAAATTTTCAGAATCAAAGACTGTTATCAAGACCCATAAGTCCTTCCATTTCACTGGCAAGGTTCAAAAGTAATAGACCATTTAACACTGGAATTCTATTTGTTCCACAACAAGAGGCAAGAAAAGTCGATTTTTTTTTTATTTTAAAATAAATTATATATTATATAAGTTATAATTTCTAATATTGGTATTCATAAAACCATAATTATTTATGGTGTATTTATTATATATCACAAAGTTATTTTATCTAGATTGTGACCAATATATAAAGAAAAAAACAAAAAAACATTGTCATAAATTGAAATGTGGCAGTTTATAATTTTTTTGTGAGTATGGTTCAGACTAGTTTGGAGTCTTGGGTAGTAGCTAGAAAAGTAGAACAAAGAATTAGTGTAGCAAAGATGAGAATGTTTAGGTAAATGAGTGGAGTTACAAGAAAAGACTGGATAAGGAATGAATATATAAGAAGTAGCTTAGATGTGACTTTGATAGTAGACAAAATGAGAGAATATAGACTAAGATGGTTTGGGCATGTTACGGAGAAAGGTGAACCTGAAACAATATGAAGTATAATGCAATTAAATGTAGGAAGCAAAAGGTGAAAGGGAAGATTGAAAAAGAAGTGGTTGGATGTAATTGAGAATGATATAAGAACATCCGGTGTATATGAGGTAAAAGATCAGGTCAAATAGAAATTTAGAACAAGGGTGGCTGACCCCAAATAGTTGGGTTAATATGAATACATATAAATACTTTATATTTAAAAAAAATAAATTTGAATAGGTATTATTTAATATGTAGGTAATAAAATTCTTTAAAATCACATATTTCAGTAAGTAGATATAGATAGTTTTAAACCAACTAAAATATTTTAAATTGGGTAGAATCAAAGAGAAGGCATTTTACTTCAAAAATATATGAACATTTTCCTAAAAATATTCAATTTGATTTACATAGGTACAAATACTGTAAACTAGTGTTCCACTATTAACCCCCTAACCAAATAAAACGTGGAATATGTCATCAGCTGGTTGACAAAAATCAAAATTTCAACACAATAATTTATTTAATCCATATATTTATGGAATTTTAAGTATAGATTCTGATCGATTCTCATTTAAGTTTGGAAAGTTAATCCCCCTAAAAAGTAAAAAAAAAAAAAACGTATTAATTATTTTGGATGTTTGTAGATTGAACAACTTTAATATACTATATTTTTTTCTATTTTAATTGTTAATACGTTAAAATAGCTGTAACATACATTTGTATCAACCCGCATATGTTTAAGATAAAAACCGAAATCTAATAAGTTTAATATTATAACCTCCATTATGATTGTTATCTTTGGTGTGATTCATATTTTTTCTTTGATTATACTTATGCTTAACACTCTAAAAAAGTAGATTTATTTATTTATTTTTTATTATAAAAATATTTATTATTAAAAACATGAGTAGCAGAGCAAAAACAAACTATTATATACCCTTTTATTTAGAACAATATTAAATGTATAATTATTTGTAATAAAGCTGTATTTAAAACATTGTTCATTATTTCAGGCATGGATTGTTGAACGGATGGGTAAATTTAGTCGTATTTTAGAACCAGGTTTAAACTTTTTAATTCCTTTTTTGGACCGAATTGGTTATGTACAAAGTCTTAAAGAATTAGCCATTGATGTTCCCAAACAAAGTGCTGTAACAGTAGGTCAGTTTAAAATAAAATTGAATACATTTCTTTAGTTGAATAAAATATAAATTATTATTATTATTTTTTTTAGATAATGTAACACTTAGCATTGATGGTGTATTATATTTGAGGGTTAATGATCCTTACTTAGCCAGTTATGGAGTTGAAGATCCAGAATTTGCAATAACTCAGTTGGCTCAAACTACTATGAGGTAAGAAAGTGATCATTCTAACTTATATTGCCCCCATATGCTATATAATATTTCAATAAAATATCAAAATTCATTTTTATTTTCTAAAACTAAAGTTTTCATTTGACTATTATGTTATGGTTATTCCTGTTCAACTTAATTTATATTTTTTATTTTGAATATTACAGATCTGAATTAGGAAAAATATCTTTAGACAAAGTATTTCGAGAACGAGAAAATTTAAACTATGCAATTGTTGAAAGTCTCAATAAAGCAAGTGCTTCATGGGGCTTAACATGCTTCAGATATGAAATCCGTATGAATTTATTTTTGAAATTTAAATGAATGCATACATTTTAATTATTTTTATTTCATATAGGTGATATAAAACTTCCTAATAGAGTACAAGAAGCTATGCAAATGCAAGTAGAAGCAGAAAGAAAAAAACGTGCTGCTATTCTAGATTCAGAAGGAGTCCGTGAAGCTGATATTAATGTAGCTGAGGGCAAAAGACAATCAACAATTTTAGCTTCTGGTAACTTACAGATATTTCCATATTCTTAATATTATTTTTTAATGTTTATTTATTTTAGAGGCATTCCAACAAGAACAAATTAATATAGCTCAAGGAGAAGCAAATGCTTTACTAGCTGTTGCTGAAGCTAAAGCTAAAGGAATTCGGTTAATAGCTGATGCTCTTAAACAAACAGTTGAGTATAATAATTTATTTTTGTTTAACGTTAATTTACAAGAAATGTATGATTAAATGCAAAACAATTATATTACTCATTATTAGTAATTAGTAATTAAATTATATCAATATGCTATTATCATTGTTTTTGAAATGATTAAGTGATGGTAATTTTAGGATGGTTATAATGCTGCTTCTCTAAAAGTAGCAGAGTCATATGTAGAAGCATTTGGGAAACTAGCTAAATCTACAAACACTGTTATTATACCAAGTAATACTTCAGATGTATCTTCAATGGTAACACAGGTAAAATTATTTATTTTTTTTTATTTTGATTGTGTAACTTTTGTTTATAATAATTTATAACAAATTTGGTTTACTTTATTTAGGCTATGTCTATTTATAAGTCACTGACTAGTAAATCTAAGCAATCAAGAAAATTGAATGAAGAAGATAAATGAATTAACCATTATCAAAGAACTGAAAACTCATTTAAATTATAATATATGTGTATTAATAAAATGAAGAATGGTTGCAACATGAATTACTAAAACTTGGTATTAATAAAATGAAGAATTATTGCAACATTAGTTACTAAAACTCATTCATATTTGAGAGTGTTTATTAATTACTTAGTGTATTACAGTGGTGTATCCAAGAGACTACAGCCCTTTCCTATAATTCAATTTAGGAAATCTTAAATTATTGTATTAAATACTTAATTTACATTATATTTTAATCTGGTCACCTCTTCCCCCCCTCTAAAAAATACCTGGATAAGCTCCTATGTGTACACATTATTATTTTATAGTTAAAATTTTAATTATAGAGATACATATACATTGATGTATCATGTATATTGTTTTCTTTTTAAAACATATTACTTTTTAAACAAAATATAATAATATGATTATATGAGGCATAATTCATACTGCTTCTCATGGTTTATATAGAAATATCAAAAAAAAAGAAAAACTTAATTATTTTAGTCTTGTTTTAATATTTGTAGATTTATAAAAATTGAAAATGTTAAATTATTTCTATTATTTATACAAATTATATATTTCTATTAAATTTGAAATATTTGTTCAATCATAAAATTAAATTACCTTAATCTTGGATTCTGACCGTGGTTAGGGATCTATTAATTTCACTATGATGTTTTTTTTCTGTCTGTAAACAACTTGTCTAATATAATCTTGCTCCAATAAAAAAATAACAATAGACCTTTTCTGTTATATTTTAGGTCTAGTGTGAAAGTTGTATTTTAATTTACCAATCAGTTTTCATAAGAATTGAAAAAAAAACACTAATTACGTATATCTATAAACGTATAAGAAAGTTTACAGCACTAGCGGTTTTGTTATTTTCGATTTCTTGTTTTAAATTCCGAGCATAATGATTGAGCTATTGGTTTTACAATGCTGTTTATTTCTTTCTAGTCTGTTGACACGTGTTTTACTAGTACACTTGCTTCAATTTTTACGTGTACAAACTTTTCTAAAAGCTTAAGTTGTCTCGATTGTACTTTATAGAAGTCATTTTTTGATATCCGAGGCTATTTTTAAAATAAATATACCTAAATGAGAAAAACTTACAATTTCATTATTTTATAAAAACAGACAATGTTTTCTATCAGAAAAAATAATTAAATCGAAAAATCACAAGACACCTTTTTTGTTGCTTTTATGATTTACTTTCTTATGGTATCATCGCCAAGACTTGAGCCATTTTTGACTTTTTAAGGAATTTTAATCTTGAGTATTTTTGCTCTAATTCAGTTATAAATACACCATAGAGACTTGAAACTTTGTAGTAATACTTATATTGAACTTACCTACATGTGGTAAAATTCCCAAAATCATTGGATGACTTTTTTAATAAGTATTTTGAAATCAAATTTAAACGAAAATCGCAAAAACAATTACGGCACTTCAAATTTTATATTACCAAACTGCGCTCAGAATCGTCTTTCGTCAGCAAATCTTTGGTAATAAATGAAATAACCTTATGTATCCTACCTTCCCAACTTCCCACCTATAACAGTAGCCGCTCCCATCCCCAGTATCGGCTCTTTTTTTTTTTGTAAATCTGTTCAAAATTATAACAAGTTTTATTTTATTGGAATTATTTTGCTTGATGTTTTACAGACTTAAATAAACATACAATATTTGAAAAAATTTAATAGCGAAATTACATTAGATGACATAGTCAATTGTTAGAATTTCAATACTTAGAACAGACATTTATCTTTATTTATTAGATCTCTATTAATTTTTCTCTGAATTACAATACTTAGACAGACGGTATTAGAATTATAATACTCATTACTCAAAACAAGCATTTATTGAGATTATTAAATTTTTATTGGAAATATAATATTTGAAACTGACATTTATTAGAATTACATTACTTTGAACATACATTTATTATAATTATAAAATGTTGGTACCATGTTGAATGTTGTTCAATGTTGTGCCTATACGAGTTGTTATGCTCGTACAGGTTGTTTTATTTGTTCGGTAGTGTGAGGATCTAATTTTTAGGAGAAAGTTCAACAAAACAGTTCTAAGGATTTTTGGTTACTAATATAATTTTAATGTGAGTCGAACTATATAATTAAAGAGTAATATATTATAATAGTCGTTGAGACGACGTACAGTTTTAAAAGTGGTAGCTCGACTGACTGCGCGGGTCCCGTATGTTTACAATATTCTCGGAGCCGCCTACACACTAGGCGTTATCTATAGACTACAATAATATACTCTTATGATCTAATACAAAGGGCTTATACTACTATACTATATACTATAGTAATATGCTCATAACAGTTCCAAACAATGTCTGTTCAGAATAGTAACATTATATACATTCTCATTCTATAAAATGTTCACAGAATATTTTCATCTTATTAGCTTTTTCTATATTTGGTCATATTAAAACATTTTGAAGAATTTTTTAAAATTTTTATTTGGTAGGTACTATTTATATAAAATCGTTTGACTAAACAGAAATGATTGAAAATTGAACAAAGAGTTTATTATAATTTGTACTTAGTGGTAAAAAAAAGTTATTAGAAACGTAACAGTTCTTTTCTTATAAGAGTTTTGATAAAAAACTTAAAATTTACGACAATTCTAAATATGTATAATCAAACTTCGCTAAGGATCGTTTTTTTGTTAAACATTGTTTATCATTGCTTGCTGAAATAAAATTAATAATTCCGTGTATCCTACCCTTCCAACTTCCCATTTACAAAATGGAAAACCCGCCAACAGTATTGGGTTCTTTTTTTCTCATTAATCACGGGAAAAGATAGTTTAGTAAAAGAAGTTACTAGCAACTTTATTTGAAAAAAAGTACTAATTTATAAATTCTGAGAACGAGCAATGTATTGATTTTACAATGATGTTTATTTATTTTTTGTTTTCTGTAGACAACTTCTACCAGCAATTTTGCTCTGATTTATAATGATAGCATTTTTTCTGAAAGGAAATCTGAATAGAAAGGTACTTTAAAGGGGACATTTTTTGATTTTCCAAGGAGTTTTTCCAATAAATTAAAGAAACTTAAGAAAATAGGTACAATATTAAACAAATATATAATGCATGTGTAATTATTTTATCATACTATGACATATATATTGTTGACAAAGCAACTGAAATTTTTTTTTTTTCATTAGTAATGATTTATAGTTGCTTACAGATATATATATATATACATTACATCTTCCTTCTACTACCTTCCTGACTTCTCACTAAGAAAAATGGCTGCATCCGTCCTCAAAAAGACAGCTTTTTTTTCTTATTGATGTTTACTGTTAATTTTTCAACAATGGACATTACCTACCTATATAAAATATATGTAGCACAAATATCAGACAGATTAAACAAAATTGCCTACCTATATCAAGCCTTTTAGAATCCATAACTAGCCTAGTTATATAAAACAAAGTGTTTGATTTTTGTTTATTACCGATATATACAGGTATTTACAGTTAAACATAAATATGAACAATTGGCATAATTCTAATTTAATTGCCATCGAATTTTTGGGTTTTTTTTTTTCAAAATGTGTGTTTTTGCGTGTACATTAAGAATGTAAAAAAAATTCGAACGAACGTCGTTTGAAAGTTATAGAGGAATACTTCATAAAGTATGGGTTTTCTTTTTCGCGTATTTCTTAGTCAGAATTTAACATTTTCAAATTTTTTTTTTTTCCAAAATTGTGTTTTTTGACGCCTAATCTATTGGTGTAATCAAAACGTACCCATCATACTTACTTTAAAAGTTTCTGTATGTAAATCTTAAAAAATATCATTTTTGTTTAAAACAGTCCGAGCGAGTGACCACATTGAGTCTCTAATTTCACCTATATGCTCTTCACTTTTCCTTGTTATCTATCCTACGTGGTTTTGCACAACAAATCGCGGGTTATTTTCAATTAAAATTGTACGAGTGAGCGCAGCAAAATAAAGCGCGTTTGAACGTCTGTAACTCCTAAACTAAGCCAGATAGACTTATTCTGATTTAAATAAAGAAAAACTCTGTTTTCTAAATATCAATAACTACAAATAATAACGATAAAAAAAATTCTATTTTTGACCATATTTTAGATTAATTACAAAAAAATTATTTTTAAGGTTAATATACAAAACTTTAAAAATAAGTATAATTGATACGTTTTGATCATACCGATAGATTAAGTAACTAAAAGCACACATTGGAAAAAAAAAATTTGAAAAATTTTGAATTCTAACTAATAAATACGTGAAAAGTAAACCCCGTACTGTATGAATTTTCCCTCATAAGTTCCAAACGAAGTTCGTCCAACTTTCTTTTTTTTTACATTCTTAATGTATATGAAAAAACACACATTTCGAAAAAAAAATAACCCCGAAAATACAAGTGGTGGCTAAACTAGAATCGTTCCGAACAGTTTTATATTTTGAAATTTTAGCCAAAAATTACATACTGTTTAATCAAATGTATCTAATTAATTAAATTAAAACGGCGAGCCTACACATCCAGTGAAACAACTTGTCTAGGGTACAGGATATTCTGTTGATGTTTTTGGAAATAAGTGCTTCAGGATTAACGTTTGAAAAAATTTGAAACAAATCTATGGACACAACTAAAAATATGCACGATATGTGTAAGTACTTTTAAATAATTATTAATTAGGTTGGTAGGTGGTACATATGACAAAAAAAATCGCGACTACCGGTTGTTAATGACAAGGTAAGGTAGATAACCTACTGTTAGTGGTAAGTTGTAATGATAAGATAAATAGTAATATAGGGTACTAATAGGTATATGGGTATCTGACTACTAATTTAATTTATTTACTTACCGCAGTATGCAACAATAAATAATTGCAAACGAAAAACGATCATGAGCGCACTTTATCTAATAGGTTTTCTTTATAAATTGAATTCATTTGTTAACTTATTACCTAGGAATAACTGAGTGAATTGTAATAATTGTTCGTGTTTATAACTACCTAATTTTATCATGAATTTGAACTACACTTGCTAAGAGAAGTAAATTATAACATTGACATCTACTTATGCATGTTCAACTTTTTTTTTTTTTGTGACAACTAAAAATTACTTATAATGTACCAACTATTAAATTGTCTAGCATTTCTGTTTGATCTAACAATTTTATCCACAGTGTACATACAAAAAAAAAATTACTTAAAAATCTCGCAAAATTAAAATGACTATAAGCAGGTAGGTACCTAACTAAAAAATGACTCAAATGTTTTGGACTTTTACCACGTCTAGAAGAGATAAAATATAATATTAAACTAATTATTATAATATAATATTTAATTTAAGTTTTCTGTCCAAATTTTAAGTCCAAGAATATTTTTAACTGAATTACAACAAACAAAATTGAAAATAATAAAAGCATAATTTCGTAAATTTTCCCATTCTTTCCACGGTGTTTTCGATTTTGCTCAATAGTATATATATAAAAAAAAAAAAAAAAAAAAATACAGGAAGAATCGAAAAACGGCTTCCTTAATCGACAACTAAATTCTAAATGCAACAAAAAAGATCATTATTGTTGTTTTTTTATTGGAGCAATATTTCCGGCAGAAAACAAAGCGTATCTATCTAACAATTTTAAATAATGAAATCGTAACGCCCGTAAATTTGTTAGTGTTCAAACTTTTCAAATTACATACTTGGAAACTGAACAAAGCCATTTGTTTTACTCAATGACTTTATTAAAAATACGACTATAATGATCTCATGCCATTTTCTGATTGAAGCACTGTAAAATCGCGAAATCGTTACGACGTACAAATATTTGTCAAATTATCCCTTCATTTCTTTCCTATTATTGTGAAAACAGCTTAGAAAATCAAAAACTAGATTTGAATTGTCTACAAAAAAGCCGCACACCCGTTGTCAGTTTTTGATCGGAGCAAGATTTTCGATAGAAAAGTCGTTAACAGATGAAAAAAAAAAAAAATAAAAATAGCACACAGTAGAACCGACACATACCTATTTCTCGCTAACTGCGTTCAGAATCAATCGCATCGGTACGACAATTTACAGAATTGAAAATAACAACGTTATATATCGTTAGGTACCGTTACTGCGTAAATATTTGTAGTTTTCCCCCGTTATAAAATAAAACCATTAGGAAAATCGAAATAATGACCTTTCCAATGCAGCAAGTGCCATTAACTTTATATAGACTAGGTAGGTAAATTTTCCGCCAAAGACCACGTCCGATGTTAGTCGTTAGAACAAGTCTACCGATTTAACACTTGTACACTGATGCGGAACAAAATTTAGTAATATCAATGTAATACCCATAGGCGTACATTTCTCGGAAGTGGGCTACGGTCAGAATATAAAATGTTCAATTTATTCCATTTAAAAATCAAACATTGCAACTTGTGTCAATATTCTTGACACTTTAGTGAATAGGTGAAACACCTAACGATTGATAAGTTACCGACAGTATTTACGTCCTGCTCTTGAAAAACACTCGAAAACAGCAGATACAGACATTGCATAAGTACGTAGTATCTATAATACCCGTTCTTATAGATATTCAATTGCAAGGTTTATAGATTATACTTTTATAAATTATATCTATAGAGTATATTTAGTATAATCTCTAAACCTTGAGATAAATCCGCTTTCAGCTTAATTATACTTTGTGGTATCATCATTTTGATAGCTTGCAGAGTCTGTCGGATACGAGTTTACAACCTCTTAGGTATTTGCTTTATACCACGTTTTATAATGTTTATATTTGATAATGGTGATAGTACAATAATAGCTGAATAGCTGATATTATGCTAAAAAAAAAGAAAATGTAACTTCTCGGCTCTCGTCACAAAATACTTAAAAATGTCAAATATTTTAGTATTAAATTTAATTAATTATTTAATTTCCCAAATTTAAACACACTTTGTATTTATGTTAAGTTTAAAAAACGTACTTCTTTTTAGCAAATGTAATATGTGCACTCTGAAATTTTGATTGAAGGCCATAGTAATAGTGAAGAGGCCTAAAGTAAGTGATATATTTTTTTTTGGAAATAAAATATAATATTATTTCATGAATGGATTTAAATTTGATTTTTTCGCCAAAGACATGGATGTGGGTGAGTTGCAGCATGAGATAAATCGGCTTACACGTGAGCTTGATCAAGCTCATACCGAAAAAGTCCAGTCAGCCACGTACGGTCTAAGTTTACTTGAAGAAAAGCAATCATTAACTAAACGTTATGAAGACCTGGAAAATTTATATGAAAATGTTAGACAAGAATTAGAAATAACACAAGAGGTAATTATTTATATGTGTATTGAATATTCTCTACGTATATTATCTGTATTAATATTTTTCATACCTAGAACATGTTTAATTTATAATAGATTTATATTGCATATTATATTTGAAGACTATTGTTCGGATCAAGGGTAATTGCTATGTAAACCAAACAAAGTTTTACACACTGCTTTTTTCCTTATGTTTCTAATTCAATATTTTGTACTATTGGTCTTTGGCCTGAGTCACTATTTAAAATAATCTACTCCTTTTTTACATCAACTTATAATAGGTAAATTTTAAAAAAAATTGTTATCACTGCGCTAAGCTAGGCCCTAGTTGTAAGTAGGAAGTTCAGAAGGTAGGATATATAGGTTGATTATTTTAGTTTATATACTGTGTGATATAAATCATATTTTTTTTAAATAACTCAATGAAGAAGAATGTTTTTTGTTTATTAATATCATTAGTTATTTTAGCTTACTAAAATAATTATAATATTTTTTAAATATTATAAATTACTTGAATTTCTCTGAGAATTTAAGTTATAACTTATACACTATGCATGTTTAAATATATTATATGTTAAATCAATTAATTGACTTTATCATTTAGTTGAGAATAAATTAATTTATTAAGAAGAAATAATATTTTAAGATTGAGGGTGGAACACATTTTATACTTAGTTTACGTATTATAATTTATATCTCGCAGTTTAAGTCTAGAATTATTCCAAAAATTTGCTGTTTTGGTTTATTTAATGTAACTAAATTAATAATACATTTATGGTTTTAATTTTAGGCTTTGACAAAATTTCAAACGTCTCATAAAGTAACAACAAAATCCGGTATAGAACAAGAAGAATCACTTTTATATGAAACTGCAGCTTTAGAATCATCTTTAAATACTACAATTATAGAACTAGAAAATGATACTAAATTGGTATGTGTGTAAAAAAAGAAATTTGTTTAAAAAAATTAATTTACTAATGCAATTTAACATTTGATAATAGTTACGGCAAGAGCTGGAGCGTGTTCGCGTTGAACGGGATAGAGCTATTCAAGAAAATAATGATTTATTAAGGTCAGGTAATGAATCTAATCATGAATGTAAACAGCTTCGTGCAGAGCTCCGTGAAGTAAAATCTCGTGAGACACATTTACTTTCTGACTATTCAGAACTAGAAGAAGAAAATATTACTCTGCAAAAGCAAATTGCTCATTTAAAATCTTCTCAGGTTAATATTACCAAGAAAATTTATTGTTGAATATAATAGTTGTTTTAAACATAGGATTGTTAATAGGTTGAGTTTGAAGGAGCAAAACATGAAATACGTAGACTGCAAGAAAATGTTGAATTGTTGTATTTACAAGTTGATGAATTAGCTAAATTGAAAAAAATAGCTGAAAAACAAATGGAAGAAGCTCTACAATCGTTACAAGTAAGCTGATTGTTTGAAAATACACTGTTGTTAGGCAATTAATTAACATACATTTATAACAGGGTGAACGTGAAGCTAAATATGCATTAAAAAAAGAATTGGATCAACGTATTAACAATGAATCAGTTTACAATCTCAGTAATTTAGCCTTTAGTATAAGAGGTGTGTATGTTATGATTTAAGTAATGAAAATATGTTTTAAAGCATTTTTAATTTTTGATTATTTGTTATAAGGTATGGGTGGCGACCAAAATATTGGTAGTGATGACGAAGACGATTTACCACCTGTGTTACGTAAATTCGAAAATGATATTGGTTCAACTATGGAATTACCAGAGTGTGGAAAACATGATCTGTTTAGTGAAATTCATCTTAATGAATTGAAAAAGTTAGAAAAACAGTTAGAACAAGTAGAAAATGAGAAGAGCTTACTGACCCAGAATCTTAAAGAGTCACAATCAGCATCTGATAAATGTAAATCAGATTTAGAAAACTTAGCAGTTCGTATATATAAACTCGGATCGCAAATAAGAGCTTTGGAGCATCTTGGCACCCAAACAAGTCTTAAAGTTGTACCTGAAAATGTATATATTTTAACTTACATTCATTTTTGTATTTATTTAACATTTTAACATTTAATTTTATATTTTTTTATCAGCTGGAAGATGGAAAATCAAATGAATCTTTGGAATATTATCAGCAATGGTTTAATTTAGCTTCTAAAGAAATCGATCAGTTACACAGCGATTTAGAAGAACTTGAACGACAGTTAAATTCATCAGATGAAACTTTATCATTGAGAGATGAATTAATCGTGCTCAAAAATAAAGTATTTATATTGTTGTGCTCTTATATGTTTTAATTTGATGTAATTTAATTTTGTTACAACATTTTATATAATATAATTCTGTACAATTATTATAGTTAATAGATAAAGAACAAAAAACAATGGAACTCGAGTCAAATGTTCGTCTATTGGGCGAATTAGCTACAGATGCCAGTGCTTCTTTAGATAATGCACAAAATGATCTTGTTGTTATTACTGATGAATTGGCTCAACTTGCCCACCAAATATCTGTGTTCAATGGCAAATCTATAACATTGAATACTGGTAGGGTGGTGTAAATTTTAAAATTAGACAAAAATATTATTATATTTTCAATTTTTATAGTTGTAAAACCTGTCAAAGAAACTGAAGAAAATGATCCTCGCCTCGATGTGTTACGGACACGACTTAAGTCGGATGTATTCATAAAAGAATTGGAAAGTCTAACTGAAGCTTCATTTGTGGCGAAAAGTTTGAGAAATGTACTAAATCAAATTAAATTGCTCAAGGAATCTGTAAATACATCAATAGATAATGCTAAAATTGCTAATCGAGAAAACACTGATGGTAATAACTAATAATCATGATATTAGAGTTATTCATTGATTAATTTTATTGATTAATTATTTAAATACAATACTGTAGGTCAAAGAAATCTGATGATGGATAGTAATGATGAATTGTCTGATCTCCGTGAACAAGTTATGAAATTACAGTCACTGTTAGCTACAAAGAGAGAACAAATATCATCGTTGCGCATGGTTTTAAAAACAAACAAGAACACCGCAGAGGTGGCATTGAACAATTTAAAATCTAAATACGATAATGAGAAAATGGTTGTTACAGAAACCATGACTAAATTACGTAATGAATTGCGTACACTCAAAGAAGATGCTGCAACATTTTCAAGTAAATATTTTTCATAATACATAATATAAAATAGCTCATATTACACACATACTATGTTTATTAATTGCTTTTTTACAGGTTTAAGAGCTATGTTCGCTGCTCGCTGTGAAGAACAAGTAACTCACATGGATGATTTACAGCGACAGTTAGCAGCTGCTGAAGAAGAAAAAAAGACTCTTAACCAATTGTTACGATTATCTGTGCAACAGAAATTGATGGTCACTCAGCGCTTGGAAGAAATTGAAATGGACCGAGAAATGAAGAATGTACGGAGGTCAATGGGTACACCTAATTCTTCCACACCTTCGAAAACTTCAAAAAGGTACAATCAGTCTCAACGCCGTGACTGGTAAGACATGTTGTTTGTTCTTTTGTTTGAAAAAAAAACAACAACAGCTAACATCATTTGTGTACCTCTTCCTCAGTGTTGAGGTTGATTTAAATGTGTAAACCGTCCTCAATACAGTTTTTATTTTTAAACTAAGTCTTGACATTGCATATTGAGTCCCTTTAACCGTGGTTTCAATATCCGTCCTGTTTTTGAACATCCGGTTGTTAATATTATGCATTGAATTGCCGTCCTTTTGGTTCTTTAGTAACCTTTGTTTAATTTTTTAATATTTTCTTTAATATTTCTTGGTTATTATTATTATTTTTTTTTTAAATATATTATAATAATCATTTTGTTTTATTCATTGACAATTTTTCTGATAAAACTTACTGGTTTATTATACAATTTTTGTTAACTGTTACTGATAAAAAAAATGTCCCATGTATTAAGAGTGTTACTATTAAAAACATACGTTTTATATGATTTATTTGAACAAAGAATTGATTCATCCGTGGCACACTACATTAGTTTCTCTTTCGTTCCTCGCAAGCTCAATAAAAATAAATAATGGTGCCATAATTTTTTGTGCATTGAATTATTAATTATTATTTATTTATTATTAAATTAGTCTACTATTATTGAATTTTTACAATTATTCTCATTTTTGGCAGCCAATTTCTTATGTGCAATATAATTATACATTTTTGTATTCTATTTTGTTGTCAAACTAGTTTTAAGATGTTTACTTTCTTTTTAAATTTTATTCATTATAATGTATTGTTTTTTTTTTTTTTTTTGTATTACTTAAATATATATTCTATCATAAACAATCTTTACTCTTAATACATTAAAAGAAGAACAAAAATTAAAAATTTTGCTACATTATACATGAAATTAAATTGTAAGGGTATTGCTCGTATTCAAGGGGGTTTCATTTAGGCAATCATTACAAATTTGTTTAAAGTATTACAATTTATATTCATACATTTTAAAATTAATTTTGAAACAAATTTAAAAATATCATAATTATGTTTTGTGTTATTAATAGATAAGCTAAAATGTTTTTAGAAAATAGTTTTGTGTGATACAACTTTGCTTTTTCCTTACTACCTACTTATAGTAGATGTAGTAAAATTTTAGAACATAGGGAAGAACTTTATCTGTGTTGTACTTCAGCTGAGTCCTAGTCTATCATTTTTATTAAGTAAATGAAGAAACCAAATAAACTGCTTGTTTGTTATCTGATAACTTAAATTGTATTTATGTTATGGAAATAAAAAGACCGCTATAATGCAGATAAAATTTTATATTTGTTTGAAAAATTAGTAACTAGAGTTATGATAGATCATGACAAAATAAGGTCATTGATTGTACTATAAATATAGTACAAGAGAATGTTTCTATGCAAAACAGTTTTTTAAATTAAATTATGGGTGGTACAAAACTCTTATGAAGCTGAATTGTAATATTTCTATATAAAAAATTGAAGTACTTAACAAAATTACATTTTTGGGGTGAATAATTATGGTTTTTTTTTTTTAAATATTTGTATCTATTTTTTTATTGTTTATTATCACATTTTATTTACTGTGAATTTTTGTTTTTATACTCTATGTTAACATTTATAACAAATACAAAATAAAAACAATATTGAAGTTTCAATACTATTCTATTGTAGTATTAATATTAAAATTAAATGGTGTAGGGACAATGTGTATCAATATTAGTTTATTGACCAAACGTGATTGGATATTATATTATTATATGGGCGTGTTTAGTATTCGGGGATTGTGAAAATTGTAAATTTGACATGGTGTTTTTATTTTGTTTTTCATTTATGTCATAATTTTAATGATATACAATAAAATAAATACGGTAAACAGTGTTGTGAAATATCATTAATATAAACTTTTATAATATTGTACTTAAAATTAAATAAATCGGGAAAAGTTTATAATTTACATGTGTATATTGTTTAAGATAATAGTATTAATAATAATATAACATTGCTAGTAAAATATTAATAATAATAATGTAAAATTACCTAAATACACTTACTATACCCAATCCTAACCTATCTGTAAAATCTGTACATACCGTACAGTAAACGAAATGTGATTTTCACTAGTCACAAAAAGTTATACAATTGTAATGACATATGCAATACACATATAGGTCCTAACATAGTAATAATGATAACAATAACAATATGATGTGTTATATTTCTGGTACTTAATTTGGTAAAAACGTTTTTGATCATATAAGAAGATGTATTATAATTCGTATTGATATTCTTGGTACTTAATGGCAGATGTTTTGGCAACTTCTTTGGAATACGAGTTCTCCAATTTACACATCATATTATTATTATTATTTTTAAAATATATTTATATATTATGCATGTAACCATATATTGTACTAAATGTGATACCCAGTCCCATTATTTTTAAATGTTTAATACTCTCTTATTCTCTTAGTGAATCGTGTATAGATTGAAGATACCGAGTTTTTATTTAATAACTCTAAAAGGATTATTATATATTTTTTAATATATCATTGTAATGAAACTTAATTAATTTTATGTTATTGTATTTAATAAACTGATGTACTTAATAATTTGTGTGTTTGTGTACCCAGCCCATGGCATGTCTCTTCACTGGTGCAGAAAAAACAAAAACAAGTTTTAAAAGTTTTATGCAAATTGTATTGCTCTGTTTTTCAAGGGCTTTCCCTTCTATTGAAATAATTGAAATCTTTTTAAAGTGTGCTAAATTTGTATAATCTCATTGAGCATTCGTTGTATTTAATCTTTTGTATGACATTTAAACTTATTATAATCTGAAACTATAAATTAATGCGCGTTTAAAAATGTAGACTTTATGTAGTGTTGGCCTTCAGATAATTACAGTTAATCTTTTCAAGTTTAATTTAATAATCTAATAAAGGGAAATAAATATGTTGATTAAAAAATTATCTTAAAAATTATCTATTGATACAAGTATGTATTACACAGATTTATGTATTACTAAAGCCCTTGATCAGGCACACTGTAATATACCTACACAGTGGCAAAATCCTCATTCTACTATATTTTCTTCTTGATCAGTTGTTCTATTATCGTTTTCTTTAACACATTTATTATGTCCATCTAAAATATCTGAAACTTGTTTCCCCAATTCAAAAATCTGAAATCAAAATAAATTACACTGTAAACGGAAAAAAAAAAATGTACTACTTAGTTGAAAAAAAATTGTGATATTATATTGGCACAGCTCATGGATCATAATAATGGATAAAAAACAATCCACAAATTGTAAGCAAACGTGATTGGTAACGAGTTTGAATTAAAACCAATTATGATTACATACACTTATGATTTTCAATATTTTGATAAAAAATATTTGTTTCAAAATAATAAATTCTATTATCTTTAAGGTGTGCCAAATATTCAAATAAAAAAAGAGTTGATGCCGTGGATGATTTTAGGAAAGGGTGAAGCAATTAACCCCCTCTCATCCCCAAGTATTGGTGATTGACATCTGGTCAACATTTCGGAAATTTCCTCATATTATTTTTACATTTATTTTTTGTCTATATAAAACAATCAAAAATTACGTTCTTTTATAATCGATTGACTAGATTTTGGCCAATCAAAATTGAAAAAATTGGTGAAACGCTTTCCTTTATTAGAATCCGAGAGAAGTGAGAAATATATTAGATTTTGTTTTTTTGAAAATTTGTTTGGAAATCTTACTTCGCTTCATCAACTTAAGGGTGGTTTCTGGTAACAAATGTTATCTTGTTGCGTAGGGTAAGTCCTTTTTTGATACTCTTTGTAATTTTTAATAACGCGGGAAAACTAGAAAAACTGTTACCTATATTTCAGTGGTTTATTTAACATGGTTTTTTTTTAATATCGAATGATTGTTTTGTTGTAGTTCAGTGAAAAATATTTGTAGAAAACTGAAATTTCTATTTATTCTGAAATTTTCTAGACAAAAAGAACTTTAAAATATTCCAGTTTTATTTGTGTTATTTATAGTTTTTTAAAATTGTTGAATAATTATTTTTCTGGTTTCAGATACACGGATAGAATATTTTAAGTACATCAAAATGATCAAAAAACACGTCTAGGAAGAGCTAATATAAATATTCGGAGACAATTTCAGGTCTATGATTATTTTTAAACGATTATTTCAAAAAAAAATCGCTATTACATAAATTTTCATGTTTTCTCAGTTACAAAGAAATCAAAAAATGATTTCAATACATCAGCTAAACGGCACGTTTTACTAGAAATCATCCTTGAAGTCAATGATCGGAGCACGATTTCTGGTAAAACAGTTGCGAACCGAAAAAAGCACACACCAATGCTCAGAACCTTAACCGTAGGTATTGAAAATCAACAATTATTTATTTAAATAAAACCGTAAATAATTGCAATTATAAATTATCCAGTTATCACGACAAGCCGCTATGAGTGTGACAGTGGGTACATTTAAAATTTACACCGGACACTGTAATGCGGTATAACATTTGAAATATTTCGTTTAAATATACATTTGTTGCTAAACAACAATATACTGTTTATTTATTTAAACACAGTGTTTTGAGTTTGGTAAAAATACAATATAAAATCATTAATTTTAGATTGATACAATTATAAACACGCCAGCGGAAACTGTCAAGCGGAGTACAATATGGACAGCGTTGAAAATAATCAGGATTGTCAGGATGACTACATTTTTGTAAGTATATACGTACACGAACACGCATATTGGCTAAACATCAGGATAAATAAGAAATTAAACTTTCATATCGTTGTTTTAGTACTGAAATTTTTGATTATGAACATGACCTATATCACATGGGCCCACTTAATAAAGTACCTACTTGATTGTTTAGGAACTTATAGTTTGGTGTCCTTTTTTTTGCCTGTGTGCGAGTTCTCGTCTTGCTTCAACCAAAAACTCCACAGTAGCTTTCACGTAGAATTTACGATTTATTTGGTGCATTGAGGAGGTGATTTTTTTTAAATTAAATAATTGATCGTTATGAATTGTAGTTCAATTTTTGACAAAAATCATAAAATACGAAAAATTGTAAAACAAAAAACGCGAAAATTTCAAATAGCTATAAACAATTCGAAAAAAAAATCGGCATATTTCGTAAATTATACTACGTACCCACGTGAAGTGTTTAATTCTATACAATATTATTGTAAACGTATACAAGTACCTACAATTTACGTCTATGACTATTCATGTTTATATTTGGTTGTAATGGGGGGACGCCGTGAAGAATTACTAGTGTGAAGTGTAAAGATACTGTTGTTAGTCATTGTGATAACTAGTAAATATTGCCATTTAGTGATGTGTCGTAACAAAAAAATTTTCCTTTACAGGTAGAGGAGACGTTCTCGGAGCGATTTTGGGGCGCATTTGATGGAGTTCCATATTCAAAAAAAATGTGCGAAATCTGTCGAACAACTATACGTTTGTATTATTTTATATGAAAATTTTTATTTTTGTTCTACGCGAACAATATTTTGTTGACTGGAGAAAAACATAAAAATTTATTGATATTTTTATTGCCTTTTAGCCGCTTTGAAAAAATGCGTGCGTGTCGGATGGTTGGTTACTAGTACAGTCACTATACTATATGGACCCTTATTATTATTAGTACTGGAAAAATAATATCAGTATCGAAGTACCTATTTCAAGTATCTATCCGATTAGAAAAAAAAAATTCGTATTTACTTAAATACTGGACTATTGTACAAATAAACATCTATTTTATAACTCTGAAAGTATGATATTATTTAAATTTAATTTTCGGCGGAAACACGAAATCAAGAAAAGGAATAGTCAAGGTACCTATACATTTGCGTACATATTTACAATTCAATATTAACTATAAGTGAAATTAAGTAATATAGCCCGATGTTATAAATCGTTTTTGTTTGTTTGGACTGAATAATGGTGGATAGCATACGTATTACCTAGTGGTTTGAATATTTCGTTTTTTCTTTTGAATTAAAACCGAAAACATGATTAGGATATTACGTAGATATTGTTTATGATTGTCAAGTTCTTTATAATCGTGATGATTTGTGAATGAAACTTTATAAGTCATTTTTATTACTTAATTTCTTATAACACGGTTTTAATAGATGTGTTGGAAATGATTGCACAATGCGTATTAAAAACAAAATCGAAATGATGATGCCACTGGCCCACTGAATAAGTTCGTAGGGTTCATAATTTCACAACTTAAAATATTTATAAATACATAATATTTTTAATTATTAGTACTATTGTAGGTCGATCACTGGGTGGGTTTTCGACTGCATCTAATAGATGGCGCTAAGACATCGTAAATATATAGTGTAAATATTATGTATTCGTAAATACTGTGAATTGTGAAATCATGGACAAGTAGCGGATCCAGGACAAGATAACGGGTTATTTTTAAAATTCATAATATAATGTTCACATGTAGGATGAGCCCAATAATAAATTAAGATAAGTGTGTATTAGAAAGTGAACGGGGCGAACATAACCAACATCCCCCTCCTCAGATCTGCGACTGTCATGAGCCCTCACAAACTTGTTCAGTGGGATCCATTGTGTTTTTATGCGTAAAGATAAATTCATATGAAACTAATAATAACAATATCATATTACTAAATTATATTTTGATTAGAATGATTTGGGGGGGGGGGGCAGCTGCTACTCAAACTTCAAAAGCTCCTCACGGGGATACAGTCAACTTATAAATCCCGGGAATGAACTTATATTTACTTACAATTTGTCCGTGGGAGAAAGAATAATTTCTTAGAAGTGACACTAAAATAGAGAATGATCAACATAACTTAAGATACTCAAAATCTCGGAAAGTGATCGTTTTTTTCGGAATTTGTTCCTTAAACTGTTACATTCCTCCTTTTTTACCACCCTTATTCTAGGGCGTTAGTGATACTCACTCAGGTAAAAAAAAAATACGGTCATCACTGAATTTTTAAGCACTCGGAACAAGACTAAAAAAAAAAAAAAATAGTAAAAAATCGTTCTCATTCCGTTCTTTAGATTTATATCCTATAAACTTATATGATCGTTAGACCGCAGTAGTGACCGATTCTTCCTAATCTGAATATCACCATAATGGAGTTGTGGAAAATTCATAGGTAAGAATTAAAGCCACTTACAACTAAGAAACTATTAATCGAATATGAATGTATGATACATTAAAACGTTTAGAACAATATATTTTACAATATGGCTATTTTGAAAACTTAAAAAAATTGTTTTCATTGATTAAGGAATGAAAATAAAAATTATTCTGTAATTTCTGTAATTATTTTTCTGTGTCCCCCTTGCGCAAAATCCGATTGCAAAAAAAAGTATATATTAGTAAAAGGATAACACTTTAGGACACCCTGTATAACGTAGCCTATATTCAGTGGCGCGGAACACTAGTGTCATGTGAGTTAAATATCCCAGTTGTTTTACGAGTGAGTGGGTCGGTTGGTGTACCTTGTGTACAATTATTTGGATCTTAGATGACTAACCAAAAGTTATGACAATATGCCATGGGTTACGTATATATTTTAAAATCAATAGAGTAGTAGTGATTATTGACTGTATTTTTTCCCATAACAAAGATAATTTAACCCAATACCCAATACAAATTAAATATGACTATTTTAAATGTATTATGAAATTATAAAATGTTAGACGTTAGTATTTTAGTAAGTTTCTACCAAATGAAAAAATACAGTACCCCTATATAATTTCGTGAAAATATAGTTTTAAAAACTGTAAAAGTGTGAAAGAAAAACATTTTTGTAAAATTATAATTGCTTAAGAATTAGTAGAATATTAAGAATATTAGAAAACTTAAGAATATTTTATTAGTAGGTGTTTAAAAAAATATACACAATATATTATATTCCGCAACATTACTTCTTTATCAATTGCACCGCCAGACAGACATGCTTCTTGAAAAGAACAGAAACTATTTTTGGCTTCTTGAACTTTTCCTTGGTTCAGTTCTAAAATTGTCAAATTTATTAGAGCTTCTGGATAATTTGGATTTAGCTCTATGGATTTACGATACGCTTTTTCTGCATTTCTCGTATCGTCCATATTGTTCAATACCACTAAAGTTCAATTAAATAACATAGGTACATAAGTAAATTTTATTATCGGTTAGGTAAGTATTACGTTTTATAATTTATAAATAATAATAATAGTATACTGTTGAAAAATCTACCTAATTCCGGGCTTTTTTTTTTTTTTAAAAAAATTATTATCAAATATAAATCATAAACTATCTTTAGTTATTAAAATAATTCAAACTGCCTATGAAGGTTTTTAATATGAAATCACTATCAGACTACCCGCTAGATTAGTAATACATAAGTAATGTATTAATCACATGAGTATACCTGTATAAGTGTCATGCCTATAATATGTGTAGAAGGAAATATAGTAGTCGAAATGATTTGATATAATTTAACATTATATTTATATACAAGGTAATTCCTGTAGAAAAACTGCTGCAGGAATGTGGTGAATATTGGGCGATTAATGGAAAACAAAATATTTTAAACTACTTACATCCTATTAGCATAAAAGTACTAGCGTTGTTCGGATTCAGCTTTGCTGAAGTTGACAGAAACACAAATGCTGAAACATACTGCCGGGTGTACAGATGTACCAGGCCCAAGTTGTACAGAGCGATCCAATTTAACGGATGCAAGTAAACAGCGCGTTTTAAACAACTGATAGCCTGTTTGATAACATTTGGGAAAAACATTTAATAACAATAGTAAAAAATATATATACGAAGGTCTATATTGGAGTCCTTGGAGCAACAACCATAGACAAGGACTAGAGCTCAGAACGGGCTTTGTGTTTGAAGTCCAAGCCCGACTGAAATAGAAACTCGCCCCCTGCCCGATGAATTTACTTCGACATTTAACCAGGCAACTATAAGCGTGCGTTATTATTAGAACGTTCAAAACACGTTAGTCCATCGTTTGTCCATAGATATTAATTATGTATACGGACATGACACACAACAATCGACCGTCTTAGAATCTACAATCTAACGGACCGATAAGTGATGAACGGTTTTCAACAAAAATTAATTTTTATTCGGCCGTGTCAAATAACACGGGAGTGAATGGGCTCGGTCCGGTCCGAATTACTACCGTTGAGTTTATGGCTAGGTCTAGAAAACTAACCGAGTGATTCTGTCCAGCCAGGATAAATACAAAATGGCTGTGCGCAGTCCGTTCCGAATCATTACTACTTCATTCGTAGTTAGGCCCGCGGATCCGAAGAATCACAAATACAAATATAGGTATCTATATCGTATTGAACTCGTATCGTATCGGATTCATATGATTACTTCGCTCAATTATGAAGGATTATTTCCTATAAATTACCTATGTCTTCAAAAAGTGTATTTTTTTTTTTTTTTAAAAAATTGAGTTAGCTGCTTGTTTCACCAAGGTCTTCAATTAGTTCTAGGTAAGGTAGGCAATTATATGCGTACCAATACAATTATTATAGAAACAATATAAGTAACCAGTTATTTATATTTTGACATATTTTAAATTGTCATTACGAAACAAATTTATAGGTAGGTAATTGATTAAGTATTGGCGTTGATTAAATTATACATAGATGGTCCAAGTGATAGGAATATTCGTTAACGCTTTATAAAGTGAAATGGAAGCCAGAAATGCAGTAGTGTGGGAGCCATGCCAATAGGTTGTGCTGTTAATAATTTGTTATGCCATGGAAGTGTTTTGTTTTACCAAGACCGATTATCATTGCGGAATCGAAATTTGAAATGTGCTAAGTTATTATATTTTTGTCTGTTTACTGTTCAATATAATAATATTACATTTTTAAAATGTTCAGTGCTTGTGGTACTAAGTGTACCATACGTAAACCGTGGTAAAAGTGCTCGTTCTGAGTTGGGTCTTAAACTCTATCGTTTTCCGAAAGAAGTAAGTTCATCAAGACAGCGGATCTTACACACTGTGGAAATAATATTTTTGCTACTAAATTAGTCAATGAAAATTTATAATAGAATTATTTTCCATTAATTTCCATTATCAACCTTTGAGTATACTTGTATTTAATTTTCAAGTATTTTGACCGAACAAATATATTTTATCGACAATAATTTTAAAAAAACAAATAAAAGTAGACATTTTCTCATGCCTATAAATAGCTCAAAAAGAGTCAAAATATTTTCAAAATTGTATGGTATATAGAAATTGTTGATTTAAACATCCAGTGAAAATGCCATCTATCTACGGTAAATTTGTTTAGAGTTACACCAAAAACCAAAATCGATTCCGTTCGAAATCGATTTAACGTATACATCACAGATTTTCGTTGCTTTTCCTGACACATTTTTGAAAACCATTGGGAATTTTTTACCATTGACTCCTAAAAGTACAGACTTGATTTAGTTTCCTACCAGAAAAGAAAATCGAATTATTTTAACTGCCCCAATAGGTGGTGCCAGTCACAAGGGGGAAAAAAACATATCGTTGTAAAATCAATATATTTCCATAACTCCCACTCAGAATCTGAAATGAAACCAAAAAACTTGAAAATAAATATTTGCACGATTATTTTTGTAGACATTTGATGGTCAAATTTAGACGAAATGTTTCTTCCACGAATCTATTCACACGTAAGTTATGATAGTCGACCACAATAATTGTACATTATAAATATAACCGATGTTTAGGGCGCGGTTAGCGATGCCATTGTTACGTGTTCGTATAAAACAACTACACCGATTGACAATAACCGCGTAAACCAAATTAATTTTTTACCGTACAGCCGAAACCCGCATACCGTGAATGGCGCCGTGTCTTCACTCGGAATGTAAAACAATATCACGGATAGTTTCGGCTTCAGTAAATAACGGTAATATTCAATATTAATTTATATTCTCAGAACAGGCGCTTTTTATCGCGGTTCGACAGCCAGCCGAGGTCTTTTGCCGGCGACCCCTCGCGGCCCGTATACACTTTCACCGACCACCCGATTTCGATAGTAATTATTTAGTGGGCAACTACCGTACCCGCCGTCCCATTGACGTTCTTAAGCTACTAGAATTCATGTCACCATACTGTCCGTGGACTTGGCTCATCTATGTATATTTAATCAATGGTATCAGGCGGCAAACTAACAACGACACGTAAGCCAGGAATAAATCAATAAACTATTAGGTACGGAAAAAGGTAGGCATAGTAACTATATAAGTGCCCACCTCATTTTACCTGTGTGCAATAATAATAGAAAACAATGACATTTGATTTGAAAATATAACATTGGTTTTTTTTTTTTTTTGAAATTTATATTACATTAAGGAACGGATTTATAAGCAATTAAAATGCATAAATATGAAAGCATTATTTATAAAATCGGTGTGCAATAAAAAAAAAAAAAAATTAATACAATTTTACCGCAAGCATAATAAATGCACGGGAAATACACGAAACATGGATATGGAAAGTACCTATGAATACAAAATAAAATTGTTATAACCACCGGAAAACTTAAATTTATAGCATTCTTTCTAGAGGGTGAGCCGATATGAATTTTTTCCGATAAACCGATTTATTTTTCCATATATATCCGACAGCCGATATTCAAATTTCCGATATCTTAAAAAAATCCGATAGCGTTTAAAAATTATGCATCAAAAACTCTGTTAGTGTACTTTTGTTAGTATCGTGGTTATTGAACTGAGCACATTTTTCCCCCGATAAATATCGGAGGTCTGACATCGGTTAGAAAAACGAAAAAAAAAACCTATAACCGATGTTGTCAATATCGACACACGCCGATGCTCACCCCTAGTAATTTCTTGCTCTAATCGCGGGTTGCAATGTTGAACAAAATAACGAATTGGAAACGGAAATCATGTTGAAATGCCCATGTAAAATAAAATTGGCGTCATTTTAATAAGAATGATTTGAATCGCGAACATTTCTCATCATACATGAATGTATAGAATAAATCTATTTATATAAAAATCCGTTCCCTAGTAGTAAACTTTTAATTAAAAAATAATATTGTCATCACCGCGACATATTTATGTTTGCCAAAGAAACACATGCCGATGTTGTTCCACGTTTCAGAGCATTCTGATAAGTCGCCAACAGCTTTTGTGTATTTTGCCAATGCTTCATCGTAACCGAAATTTCTCTGTTGGCGATAATAATATTTAAATACAAGTTAAGTACCTATATATTTTACTACAAAGGGTATATTCAGTGGTGTTCCCATGATTTTTTTTTAAGAGTATACTATAACATCCTGTACGTTACCTTACATGAGATATTTTATCTTTTGTATGGTTTACACCGTTTGTAAGAAAATATACATCAATTAAACGAAAAATTAAACGTAATCACCAAAATAAAAAAGAGCTGATACTGGGGACAGGTGTGACCGCTTTTTAGGTGGCTAGTTGCAACTAGTTGCATCCCATGACCCACGGGAAGGTGGGATACATAAATTACGACTTATTATAATGAACCTCCTGTTATAGTTTCAAGTATTTCTGTTTAGTTTAACAATTTTATCCACAGAGTACATACTGAAAAAAATTACGTAAAATACTCTCTAAATAAAAATGTCTATAAAAAGCTCAAAATGGGTTTCGTAAATTTTCTCATTTTTTTCCGATTTGTTGGGAAAATTTCTAGGGGAATCAAAAAATGATCTCCCTAAAGTACCACCCAGTTAGATTTCATATCAGAAAAAGTACTATCAATGTAAATTGGACCGAAATTACTGGTATACAAGTTGTTCACAAATAAAGAAAAAAAAAACATCATTGTAAAACCAATACATCTCACGCTCCTCTCAGAATCTTAAACAAAATTGTAAATAATAAAAGTAATATTTTCGCAAATTGTCTTGTTCTTGCTACACATTTTTTCGTTTTGCTCAATTATTAAAAAAAAAACAGAAAGGAAATCAAAAAACCACTTTCTCTGTCACCAACAAGATTAAAAGTTCAATAAAAAAAATTTCTCACTGTTTTTCTACTGGAGCAAATTTCTGGGTAGAAAACAGAAAGCGTGCAAATTTAAAATTATGCAATCGTATAACGCAGTAAATTTGTCAGTTATTATTTAAAATTTTTTCTAGTTTTTCTCAATTACCTATTATGAAAACTTCTTGGAAAATCAAAAAAAAATGGCCTCCTTATAAATTACGAAATAGGTAAAATTTGTTTTTAGAATGCTACACTTGTTACATCAAGTAAGATTGATAGTAAACATTTTGTATACAGTATATATATATATATATATTTTAAATCTTATGAAAATTGTGAATTTTTTAGTTATACATATGATGAAATATATACAATTTTTATTACTATCATGATCAGTAGAGCAACCAGGATTTTTTGAAGGCGGCCGGCGGGTATCAAATATCTACATGAAAAAAACACGATTTTAACACGTTTATATTACTTAAACACGTCTAGACACCCAAAACAGCCCCCCCCTCCCGATTGCTCCACTGATTATATTTAAGTGGCATAAGTGGTATGGATGAACAATGCCGATAATATATCATGGCGAATTTTTTATTTGTACGGAATTATTTGGAATTCTACGTACATACCGTACCTATTATATACGTGTATAACATATGTTAGTTTAGGTACCTATGGTTTTTCAAACACATGGTGAGCACATAGGTATATCTTCTATCTATCTATATTCTATGTAATACAATATAAAATCACATGTCCTGACTGACTGTCTGGTTCATTATCGCCTAGCCCAAACCAATGGACGGACAGGGCTGAAATTTGGGCATACTGCAGATAGTTATTATGAAGACAGAAAGGTTTTTTCGGAGGACGAGCCTCTAATAGGAGAGCCACGTCCCATGCTAAATTAGAAACATGAACGCGGATAATACAACATAATGACCACGGTACATAGTATAATTAAATTGCATTATGATAAAAATCAGTGAATTTAGAAAATCTTTTATTAATTTTGAAAGTATTTCTTATAATAGGTACCTACTTGGGAAAATTCGGAAAAAAACGCATAGGAAAAACGGATAAATTTACGATAGTAAGTGTTTCATTATTTGTTTTTTCTATCAGTAGCTAATCTTATTCCTGATTTCTAGAATGTTATTTTTATTCTTTACTGAAAGAAAATATTGTCTGGTTGGTGCATAAAATGGTCATATTTTGATTTTCCTTGTCGTTTTCATAATAATTGTGAGAAGTTTCATTATTTTTAATTTTGTTATTTTTTTAGTCGTACCTAACTTGGTTTAAAGTAGTCTTAGTGATGTTAAATTTTCACAGAATACTAATAATGATCTTTTCTAGATGCGGTATAACACTCAAAACATTCCGCCGATATTTTGTGTTTTTATTGGTTTTACGTGGACAAAATTGTTTTTACAGGGTAGAAATGTTTGAATATATTTACTCGACGTTCATTATAAGTTATAACGGTATTTTAAAACATATATATATATATTTGAAATTCACTAAGAATCGTTTTTCACTAAAAACGATTTATCAAAAAAATTTTAAACATTGGGTCCTGAAATACCTCCCGATTAATGTTTACTATACTGTTGATTAGGTATTTATAACATCTACTTAAAAATATTACATTTATTTTTATTTTTTTGAAAACCGTACATTAGTTATGTTTTTAAATTAATCATTTTTGGTAATATAGGATTGGTTTGAGCTCGTAAAAAAAAAAAATATATTTTTGCGACCCTATGATATTTTCAGTGGTCGCAAGTGCAACCCCATGTGACTTCCAGTTTATGCCACTGACCTAATAGGTAGCAGTATACATCCTATGGGAATACTACTGGGTAAATTTTGATATTACGATATAGGTACCTGAATTTCTGCTGCTAACGTTAAAAGTGCTTTAGGATTTACGGGATCTTGACATAGTGTGTTTCCGAGTACGTTAAAAGCTTGATCGTATTCACGTTGTTTCATGTACAATAAACCCAAGTCCACAGATAAGTTCGTGCTGAATGGAAATAACCTTTGGATGCATAAATGCGAATCAAGAGGACTGTGATTATAAAATAAATAGCTACCAAAGTATTTATATTTTCTTTTTCATAATATGTATCCACGTGCATATTATTATCAATTTGTACACGCATATTGAATACGTTTTATGGTATATAAGTGTCGGTCGGGTTTTATTAAAATATTTTATACAAATAAGGGTAAATTATAATATATTATTTGTAAATTAAGTAGGTTGGTATGTACTAACTTGGATGCCGTTATTAGTGTACTGGTCGCGTTTTTAAAATTACTTTCCATGGCGAATATCGTAGCCAATTTTTCGTATGCGTTTTGATTTCTACTAAGTTGTATAGTGCGATGAAAATATTCTTTAGATTTATCCAATTCTCCCAAATTCATGTAACACAAACCTGCATTGATTATTGGAGAATAATTTGATCGTGTTACCCAAAAACATAACATGTTTAAATTTGTAATTATTTTTATTCACCGAGATTAAAATATATTTTAGTGTCTGGTTCTCTGCACATTTTTTCTGCTTCCAAATACATTTTCTTGGCTTCGTCGTTTCTACCCAAAAGTAAACTAAAATAATATCATATTACTGTATAGTTACGTAATAAGTATTATATTGAAAAATAGTTCAATATTTAAAATAATAGAAATAAATTATTAACCACAGTAAGTACACATATGTGGTACCTATGATTTTGATCATCTAGGTACCTATTTTAAATTTTAAGTTTTCAAGTCCTATTATATGTCAGCAAGTACTAGGTTCTAATTACTAAGTACTAGTTCTATACATATATGATAAATATCTAAAATAATAATAGCTTTGTTTAGTAGATATATTTTATAGAATATTGTTAAATTTGTATATTTCATTAAAATTGTTTTATATATGCTATAGAAACTAATTATTATATCAATATGCGAATTCTAAGTACTGGTGAACTTAAAAAATATTAATTTAAGTTTATTTAACATTATAAATATTAGATTTACTTAAATCTAAGTTTGTTAGTTAACAAGCATTTCTTGACAGCACATAATATGAAAATATGTTCTGCCCAATATTCTCCATTTACAACGAAACCAATCTTGTTTTTTATTTTAGAAATAAGATCAAATTATCAAATTTAAAATATTTAAAATTGAAATGAAATACAAAATATAATACTATCATAGATAGAAATCACAATTTGTATCTTAAATACATTAATTTTAAAGATACAATCATAATATTAAAAAAAATGTGATAAATATAAGATTGAACTGATAGCTATTACTGTGGTTAAATATAATACTACTCATAATTAAAACATACCATGATCGAGCAATCTGTTTAATTCCTTCTACGCATAATGGATTCAATGCGTAATATCTGTGAAAACACCAATATGAATTCTTTATCTTACCTTCTTCTCTAAATATTAACCCCTAAAACATATACTATACTTGTAATATACTTAAAAGATATGTAAAAATAATATTATATAGGTACAATAAATATATAGATGCTTCCAGAAAGAATATGTTATATGTAATCAATTCCTATCAAGCATATCTAATTCCTTTTATTTGTAAGTTGTATTCCTCATTTTTAAATTGAATATTATTATTACCAATATGTAAAATGCAAAATCATTATTGTCTTTGGTGTGCCGTAACTCTTGATCAATTAATAATTTACACAATTCCAAATCTCGTTGTACGTAACGATTATATATAATCCAGTCAGATTTTTCTTGAATACTGAAAATTTGTGCCGTTGGTTCTGAAAATATTATCGTTACAATTGCTATTGAAAAAAAATTAACCACAGCCTAGGGATATGTGTAAATCAGAAATGTACACAAAAAGGTGGGCTAGGGGTTTAACTCCCCAAAAAAGGTTTAATATTTTTTAAAGAGTAATGAAACATAAGTGGTTTAACCTAAAAATTCTTCAAAATATTTACTTGTGCACACATTATAGTGTAAATATTATAGTCACCTGTGTTGTTATGAGACACCAATCCGTTGGCCATATTAATAATATTCATTAATCAATCAAATTAATTAATTTGGATTAATCAAAATAATAACAATAACACTGTATTTTAATTAAGATTTTATATATTAAATAAATTGATAACACACAAACATGTCATTTTATGCATGTGAAGCTTAATGTTTTGATAACTTTTACAATGTTGCTAAGCAACCATATTTTAAATACATAAAACAGTTATTTTTCATACTCAATAATAGTACATAAAAAAATAAACAAACTTTTTCAGAAAAAAAAATCTATATTTATACGAACTAATAATATTTTTATAACTTTATTTTGTTAGTACAATCATATGAAACTAACAACTATAATTTAAATAATATGGTACAATGTTTAAATGATCTTACACATTATTGTTGGCGATTTAAATCTTATATTTTTATTCAATAAAAAAATAAAACGTCATTTGATTCAATAAAAAAAAAAAAAAAAAACTTATTTGTCAAGAAAAGATATTCAAGGATCACATTATATCAGCAACAAAATATTATTTTTATATGTTGCATAAATTATGTGAAGAGATCATAAAATACGCAAATAATATTTTTACGTAAAACAAATTAAAAAATGTATCCAACAATAAGGCATTATGTCGACAAATTAATCAGACCTTCACATATGTTTTTTTTATATATATATATAAATATTTGTCGAAAAAAAAATTATTAACAAAATATAAGACTTTCAAAGTACACAGTATCAATTTTATTTATTTTTAAATAATAATAATAATAATAGGTAATATAACAAGATAAAGAAAAAAGTGAATATTACTTTTGGTAAAGTCTAAATTTCATTGTTGTCAAATTTAATGCTAATTTATATTGTGTTAAACTGTAAATATTTTAAAATTCTAACTGAAAAAAACTACTTACATAATTAAACAGAGAAATGTAATTGTCAAAAAAGTTTTTTGTACAAAATATGTTTGTGGATGATGTGGCCGCTTAAAGTACTTTTGCCATTTTTATTGTGTTCAAAATTGGCGGCGAATTGTTTTGAACTCTATAATGAATTCACATTAATTATTTAAACAATTTACATTTTTCATTTTTAAATTCCAAAGTACTAAATACATGCAGAACAGTGGCAGTGAGACACGCACAATACACGAAGGTCATTTGAGCAGTTCATCAATGTTGGTGAAAGCACACGCTCCCATACTAGATGTTGCCATCAGCTTTACTAGTTCGTAGGCATGACCAACAGTCATTTCCAGAGGTGGACGTCGTGGTAAATTACTAGATTCTAAAATATCAATTTAAAAACGTGTTTATTAAATGGAGAATTTAAAAGCAATATAGTATTTTTAAAAGTTTCTATTATTACCTAATATCGCAGAATTCAGTGCCGCACATACACTATCTCTTTGGGTAGCATCCAGTTGCCAACCAACAGGGCTATCCCAAGGATTAGAATATGCTAATAAACTAAACGCATCCTAAACAAACAAACAAAATATGTTGTGTTTTAATAATATAGAATATTTCCTTTTAACATAAAAAATATCAATACAAATCAATTTGTATTTATACCTCTTTTTCTAATTCAATTGATCATTTGATAAAATACTTTACATATATTTATATTACATACTTGTAACATTTTTTTATTTGTTTCGTTTCTTCCTAGTTCTTGTCGTAATTGCAAACTAAGTAGGAATAATTCACGACCAAATTCTAACATTTTTTCAACTCCAGGTTTACTGCCACCGCACATTTTTTTAGAAGGTTGATGATATTCTGGTTGGTCAATATCTACATTTCAATAAAAATATTAGGAAACAATTAGCCATTATCATAAATCACAACATTACTAATAGATTAGCAATTTACCCATTGATTCTTCATTATCATTATTACTAACTCTTGATGTACCATTACTCAGTTCACCACAATGTCCATTATGATAACCATTTGAATTATAATCACCATCCAGATGGTGATTTTGATGGTGCCCATTTACACTCTCAGGTGACATAATATATTCAGTCATTTGGTTGTCTTCATTGCAGTCCATTTTTTCTATTTGGTAGTCATTAATTTTTGGTGTCCCATTCTTTATTGTTTTAACTGTAGTTATATCAGAAGAACCATTCAATATCAAATTTACTGAATTCATTTCAGTCACTTCAGTTGTATTTGATAACTTTTGACATTTTATGCTCCTAAAAATAAAATAAAACTATAAATTTCAATATATATATATATATATATTTTTTACATTTATTCATACCCATTGGTTTGTACAGACGTTGGACTTCGATTAGATTGCAATGTACGTTTTGGTGAGGGACGAGTCATTGTTTGAATTTCAATATTTTCATGAGTGTTAGGAGTTATATCGCAATCTGTACCATTAACCATTTCAATAAACTGACGACATTTAAGCTTAAAAAGAAGATTACGATTCGATTCAAGTAACCCTGGGTATAGCTTATTAGTCATTTCAATAGCTTCTCCCATTCGACCAGTTGATACTAATTTTAATATTTCTAAAAACATTTTTAACAGATTAATTAACGTTTTTTTTTCTTTTTAAACTTAATTACTTTGGCGATTTTTAATAGAAGTAATTTCTTCTTCAAATGACTGATCAGTTTGAGAAATAAATGCTTCCGCAGTCGCACAGAAACCTTGGTGTACTAAATAAGTAGAAACCATTCTGAAAACCAAATTATTAGATATTATTAATAACCTCAATCATTAAAATTATTATATTTACTTATGGAAATTTGTCTGGCACTGTGAATAAGGGTAAGAAAATGGATAATTTTGAATAGTAATTTGTGTTTGACTTCTGAGCTCTTTCATCATTTCTTCAATTTTGAACACAAACGGTGACTGTCCGAAATTAGCATCAACCACCTCACCAGGTGTTTGTAAACCAACCGTAGGAAATAAATTTGGCTGAAAAAATGAATAAAATTATATTATTAAAAATATTTTATTTTGAAGAAAATAATAGAACAGTAGACTTACAGGGAGGTCAGTAAATGCTGTTCCTAAATGGGTTCCATTTTTAGTATAAAAACATTGGTTGTGCACAAGATCTACTCCGCAACCGATAATATCACCAGTGGTAAATGTAGGTCCATATGGTTGACCTGTGCCACTTGAGCAAAATGAATGGCCATCATCGCCATGATAACCGTATGAATGTTTATCCCAACCTGACATTGTAATTTATTATTAGTAGGTATATCACTAAGGAGACATTACAACTGCATGTGTCATATCTCAGTCTTACACACCATAAACAACTTTTGATAATAGGTTGTGAGGTTATAAAATGGAGACATCACATGAGAGTATAATGTGCTCTTAATCAATGATAATTGTATGACAGTACATACTACTGTGAATAAATTAAAAAATATTTTATTTGGGTCTGTGAATATTTACCAGGTAAACGATTCATGTTGACTCCTTGTGCTGAAAGTCCAACACCCATGTAACCGTCACGTCCTTTTGATACAATCTTGACTTCAAAATAATACAAGCCACAAGAAGCGGGAATAGGATGTGTTGCTCTAACACTGGCTGCATCTTTATGTGTTTTGCCATGACCTGAAGAAATAATTATATACAAGTGTTATTTATATAATTTTGGTTAGGTAGTTATTTTAATATGCAAGTAAATACCTACTGACTGAGTCAGAAAATTTACAATTATTTATAATATAAAGTAGGTAATGAGATTTTAAAACATTTTTTTACTAAACCCAATTACAAATAGGTAAAAAATGTTAGAATGCAATAGAAAATGGAACTTTTATTTTAGTACACATCATACAATATTCAAAAAGATAAACCTTGAATAATTGGCAATAGTTCAATATATATTTAAAAGATAATTTATTGTTAGGCAATTTGAGTATAGATGGAAATAATAATAAAAAAAAAATTTGAATAACACAATTAAGCATTAGGTGCTCCTACTTTACCACCAGGAAGTCCAATTTGAGCAACAAAATAAATGTACCTATACAATATAGAGTATACCAACTCTGTTTTAAAGGGCAAAATAATAATATCCCAACAAAAAGATAGGTAAGTATTTTAAACTATCCAAAACAGAAGCAGCCAATGTCATTACAACTTATTGATATGATAATAATTTTACAGTGAAACAAAATATTATTTTATATCATTAAAAATAATAATGCTTAATGAACGATCAATAATAAAGAAAGAAATATTATGTCCAATTATCTTATTTTAACTAGTAACCATCATTCTCAGTTATACTTATTCAGTGTAGGTTGGTTTTACTTTGCGATGCCATTACTATACTGTTGAAATTTGTTTGATTTAAAGCAAAAAGTAGAAATTATTTGATGCACACATTAAAATGACTTGTTTATTTGTTTACTTGTTGAACAATTTAGCATTGAGAAAACTTAAGTAGTACGAATTTGACTAGAAAAATACTAAAATCTTTCTAAAACGAATAATTTTGAATAGTTCTATCACTATGAGTGTCTGTTATATACAGGCTCCACTGTATACAGTGATTTTTTTTTTTAATCACTGTGGAATCTGTTAAATTTTATTTTAAAACCATTTTTAATTTTTCTACCCCTACTCCAAATACCTTAAATAAGTATATACTTTTGTTTTTAAAATAGGAACCCTACCTTTTTTGAACACAGATTTAAATAGAGAATATTTTTCTTTTAGAAATTTAAATATCCAAAACACTGATATCAGATTTACTGTTTAAAGATTAGACTGGAGGAGTAGGGATGGGTGATAAATTGCACAATTACACTCTACATTACTCCTCTAGTGTAAACTTTAAGTGGTTGTATCTCATAGACTGTAAATTTGATATTAATGTTATGCATATCAACATTTTTAAAAAAAATATTCTCTATTCAAATTTGTGTTCAAAAAGAACAAAGTTCAAAGTTTGAAAAACAAAAGTATGAACTTATTTAAGGTAAAAAATTAAAAATGGTTTTAAAATAAAACTTCATAAATTCCATAAGGATTAAATTTAAAACAGAAATAAAATTACTTGAAATACTTTGAGAAAATTACTGATAAAAAAAAAAAAAATCATCACCCTGTATTATATTAAATAGGTACAAATAAAATAAATTAAAACAGGTCGAAAACACAAACAATCTATATAAAGGTTTTATATTAATTTTAGTTTCCTATTTATATATTATAATACATAAATAGTATTTTTTTTCAATTTGAAATTATATTGATTGAAAGAGGAAATAAAATTATTAGATATCAAAATATGTAGTTTTTAACTGTTTCAACATACGTAAATGATCTAATACTTTATATTTATAATAAATAAATAAATGAATGAATGTATCGCGTGGAGTATTATGATAAGTCATAGACTGGTTTAGAATTAAAAATTCATCATCAGGTATATCACAATCAAAATGTAAAATACTTTATATTTTATCAAAGAAAATAAGTATTTTAATTCATAGAAACATAAATGATAATTAAAAATAAAATGATAATAATTTTTGTTTGTGGATTATTGGAAATTGCCAAACTAAAATTAAATATTAGAAAAATAACAACAAAATATTTATTTTAGTTTTGAAATCCTATCATAATATTACATACCTATTTATTATTTAATATCTTTACCATATTCACCAGAAACTCTGTATTTTAATACACAATTCTGGCTAGATTAGTGATTAATCTAGGAAATATTAATTAAAAATATAAATTACAATATAATATGATTTTGCCTAAATACATTTACACCTTATCATTTAAAGTTTATCTTAGCAGACAATTTTTTTTTAACTAGAAACACATTAAGCTGGTATAAACAAAACTTTTAAATATTTATCTAAAGGTACTTAATTCCTACATATCTATAAGGAATACTTATGATCAAAACGAAAAAATTGATCATTTATTTCAATTTGGACATTTCATTTAAAAAAAAAAAAAGATTCTATAAATATTAAAAGTACTACATAAGACTATAAAAATATTAACATTATGACTTTTGGTTTATTTTATTAAATGTGTATTATTATTGTACATAATCATAATAAGCAAGTGCATTATGTTAATAGAAATCAATACTATAGTCGGTTAAGATGAAATAAAATCATAGGCAAATACAAATCTCTAAAATTTTAACAACATAACTATAGGGCAAATTGCCCTGTATTCATTGTTATGTAAAAGTATTATAATACTAAGTTTGTATTCGAATAAATTAAGTGTGTAATAGTTAATAATTTGACAAAAGCTATGGTTATTCTAAATACTATTAATAAATCTGGATATTGATTTTAGATAAGTTAAATATAATTTTATTTTAAAAGATTTAATCCTATATGTTTGAATCAAAATGTTGTTTATTTATTAATAAATGTACATACCTAGTCAAGGAAAATTTAAGTTTTCACCAAGTAGGTATTTCTTATCATAATAATTACATTATACATTATTATATGAGTATTTACCTACCATTAATCATAAGCATAACCACCATAACAAGAAAAAAAAATAAGACACAAATAATTAAACAAATTAGTGTAAATAAATAAGTTACACCTATATGGAAGACTGATATGAAGATTTTTAGCTTTTTGTATACAAATTTTTTTGAGCGGTTTATTCCTTGATAAAATTTTTTCCAGATAATATAAAATTAAAATATTTAAAAGGTACACTTACAATAAATAACCATAAATGAGAATAAATGTTAAATAATAACTTTTTGAATAAAAACTACATTTTAACAAAAACAATGACACAACATAAATTTGTTATTATTAAATTACATAGGTACTTAGGTAATGAAAACAAAATTTTTTTCCAACTTCAGAACATTTCAACAATACCTGCTGTAGAATTCTGACCACACCTACGATTCAAATGTACCAAGGTATACACACAGTGAAAGATAGTAGAAGTATAAGTAGCTATGATCAATTATTATTTATTTTATTTTTTGTTATTGTTTATGGTGGTCTACTAATTTAGTACAAGTATAGGTAACTATTACACTACCATAAAAATATTACACTTAGTTAATGAAAAAGTAAAACAATTTTTCAAAAATAATATGGCTACAGTAAATAGATTTTATAATAAAACTATTATATTATTAATCACACAAGGGCTCACATTTTGGGAGTACAACTGTCCTGAGAGTTGCATATCAGTTAAAGCCTAAATCATGCTAGCAAAAATCTATAAGTTTAGCAATTTATTAAAACAAAATTAACTTTGGTTTATACTTTATAGGACAAGTGTCAAAATAGTAATTTATTATTATTTTAAACAGTTTTCAAATTCAAACTTCCTCGCTAACTTCAAATATCCAAAATAGTTACTCCTATTAATTTTTTGTTATGTAGTTGGCAACTACACTTAAAAGTTAAAATTATAATTATTATAAATGAATTGAAACAAATTAATATATTTTTACCAGACTCAAAATCTTAAACCTTGAAAATAAAATGTTTCTTAACTGGTTTTTGATATAGAATATAATATGCATAGATAGATAATAGGTAGATACTAGATAGGTACATATAAATAATAATAGGTATTTAGAAACAAAATATATCAGAGTTACAAAATTAAAAACTTGATCAATCTAAAATAATACAAAGGTACGGTGCCTAGGCCAGATTGTTAATGTTTATCTATGTACATGATAATTGAATTCAGGGCACAGAATATTATTGATTTTCTATAAAGACATTTTCATTGTATCATCAATATAGAATTGTTAATCATGTTTGCTTTTAACCCACTTAACCAATGCAATTGAAATTGAATCAAAGTCTGTTTAAACTTTAAATAAGTAGGTGCCTAATAACCGAGCCACAAACATCAAGTATATTATGAAGGACACAGTTTAAAATATTCATTTTCAACATTATTCTATTTTATTATTATTGTTGTCGACGGGACCAGATTTTAGCCAGAGTCAACATTGTTCACAATTTAGGGATCCCTGTATTTTATTTTTATATAGTTGCTTTTTTGGTTAAACTTTGATATAACATAATTAAGTATTTTTACGATACAATCTGTAAACTATATTTTCCTTAATCGAACCGGGTGGTCTCGTGATTAGGTAAATATGTGGTGTATGCAGTGTGAATACCTAACGGTATTCAAACCTGACAGTAATTTAGGTTACAAGGTTGTATTACGTAGGTACAACAACATCTTAATATTGCGTTTAACAAGAATTTGTTTGCATTCATTTTTCTAAGTCTTATCGATTTATAGTAATACAACAACAGCGGACCATCACTGTCACTGTTCGTTTCGTCTGTCCATATATTTATATATACGTACACCTGTACGGGGTGTAACTGGACTATTTGACATTTTTAAACAGCAACTACAACAATGTAAAAACGTCCAGATATGTCCAGTTACAAGCTGTGCACACGGAACAAAAGCGGTAATCATTTGGAAGTTTTTGGGACACGTTTGATTGAAGCACACCGGGAGACGTGGGACAATCGCGTACGTTACGGGTTACATCGTACGGGATCCCTTGGCCACGCAAAACCATATTCGGTACCGATCGAACGATATTCGGCCAGTTATTACGCACTGGCCCGAGCGGTTAGTGGGAAGGTTCCACCTACGCGATACGTATAATACGAAATAGTGGAAACGCACTCGAAACGCATCGCGTGTTTTCGTACGATTTGCGCAACCACGAGCGATTATAATAATACTATAACTGTAGTAGAATGGCCGTGTGCACGTTCGAGGGAGAATGAGGGGGGGGGAGGCGTGGAATTTCGAAAACGAAAACGAGAGAGAAAAAAAAAAACCAACGAAACGGGTATTGTGTACCACCAAGACGTTTAACACGCGTAGACACGGACGGGCCTACGACGCACGGGATGGGACAATGACGACGGTCAGGTGTAGTGGCGGGGGAGGGGGGAGACGGGAGATCAAGAGTCGACCTTGGGAAACAATTCGTAAATAAAACGAAAGAAAAATCCGTAAAAGGCGAAACGGGAATAAGATCTACAGCGTTCGCGGCGATAACGAATGGAAATAACTCCAGGAGACACGTCCAGAAAAATTATAGCTGCAGTCGGATTTCGATAGACCCAGCGCGCTCAAAACAAAACAATGATCAGCTGATTCTTTGTTACCCACATTCACATAACACAACAGCGACGGGTACTGTTACGTCGCACTGGCGCAACGTTTACACACGGCCAGCCGCGATACTCTTTTTATTTTTTTTTTTTAAATTTTTTCACACTTATTTGGTACCTTTGTAATGTACACGTATGTTGTTCTGCGATAGCCCGAGATTAGTGAACTTGTCTTTGGAGTTCCAGCTACGTGGCAACGGCGTGTCGTACTCGTCCACCATGGGGTACAGGCTTTTCAGTCGGTCCTCGCCTTGTTGGCCGAACGGGCTGGTCGCCCCGCAGTTGACCACGGGACCGATACCGTGGCCGGCGATGCCGCCGCCGCCGCCGCTGCAGCCACTGTCCGTGCTACCCAACGTCGTGTTGCTGCTGCTGTTCGGGCTGGCCGCCATTTGAACGGCGCGTAGAAAGATGTTTACCGTGTGCGCACACGTTGTCCGTCTACGCCGTAGTCGTAGCCGCCGGACGCGCGACCGTTGGTGGTCGAGAAATAAAATATTAAAATACTAGAAACGGAAATGAACGAAACGAAAGAATTAAAAAAAAAAAAAAAAAAAATTAAAAAGTTCCCGGTACGTTGGAAAACCCGGTGGAGGGTTCACTACAATAATGTCGCCGTGTCAAAATATGCTGCGAACCGTCATTACCGTCACGACTTACGGCTATGGTAATTACGGCAAACGATTGGCGTCGTACTATTGTTGCGAACGTTACGACTACGAGTACAACGGTTACTATCAACAGCAACACTTATCATCGTGACGGGCACCGCAGACACGGTGGATCGGGACGTCGTGCACCACCGCGCGAACGAACAACTCGCAAACTCGCACAGCGTCCGACACGACCGACTGTTGTTGAGAACACACAACACTGGTACAATACCCACAGATGACCGTCGCAACCGACAAGCTGTTCGTCTGACTGCCGCCCGCCTTCTACTGCTGTTTGTCGTGAGTGGCGGTGCTGCTGGTGCTGCTGCCCGCTAGCTGTTCCCTACGGCGGCGGCGGGGTGGGGGGGTTGATTTTTTGCGTGTCTCCAAGCCGGTCGGACAGATGGCGGCGCGGCTGCCGCACAGCTGATTCGAGTGAACGTGTGGCGCTTGCGCGTCCGTCCGCCACCCGTCGCCGTTCGTTCGGCTGTTCCAGCTGCGCTTCGCCGTCGTCGCCGTCGCGCGTTGCCGTCCCACCCGTTCCCGACCGCCCGTCGTTACACTTCGACTTCGACCTACATAATCGCGCGGAAGGGCTTCGCACGCACCACTGCACCGGACTATGTGCGCTCTCGCACTCTTTAATATTCCGTTTGACCTGAATACAGCACGAAACGACAACCAGAATTATTTTATTCCATAATTATTATCACCATTATTATTATGGGGCGTACCAGTTTGGGGCGATGCACTTTTGAGCAACCCGGTTACCTGGTTGCCTACATAGGAAAAAAAAACTGCGTTTCGGCGATATTGTTAACTGTGATAACAATATTACTGTTCGCGAAAAATACTGAACGCGCTTTTCGACGAGCGGGTCGTGTACGTTTAAGGATTCGTTTAAAAAAAAAACCCACTTTGGGAAATAATGTTATCCCCGGTCACTATGTGGGAGTATTTTTTTTTAACGATAAAAATACGGGTGACCTTATCCCGTTGCTTACAACTGGTTCCGGCGTCGTTGTAGTTCCGTGACGGTCAATGTTGAAGCGAGCGGATAATATTACGTGTACGAGTTAGCTACAGATAAGAGTGATAAAAAAAAAAAAAATATAATTTTTCAAAAAAAAATCGTCTAAAACAAGGATTCTCAATCCTGGGGGGCGCGCTCCCGTTGGGAGGCGTTAAAACAATAATAATAATAAAAAAAAAAAAAAACACTAAAAATTAAAATTTTTAGTTCTAACGTTTTAACGTTATTTCTGATTTTTTTTTTATCCGTTAAAATATAAATAACATAATATATTCTGGTAAAATTTGTCGATCATTATTGTATAATTACGTTTATTTGTTATTAGATAGTGATTAATTTTGATTTTAATAATATACTTTTCCTAAAGAAATAAATGCATTTATTGTATTAAAAACAATCACATAAAAGATTCACTTTTATTAATCCGATAACCATAACTTAATATTGTTTACACACAATGTGCATTGTTTGTGCATGGGCAATCTGTATTTGTCCTGCGGCTGATCAATTGTGAAATATACGGATAAAATATTCGGTCAATACTTTGAAAAAAAAATATGCCGGGCATTTTCGGGGATGCTAAAGATCCCCCGGCACCTCCACCCCCCTAGTTGTGCCTGTGGCGTGGACCTAAAAAGGTTGGGTTAGACCTTGCGGGTCTAGATTCAGCCGATTAAGACAACGAAGTATAATTAAATTATCTGGGTTAAGACGGTCGTCAGGTACTCATGTATGGAATTTATCTAGATGTAAAAAAAAAAAAAATAGAAAAATGTGTCGACTTTCGATTGTCAAGGACTTGAGAACATTACGCGGATACAAATATTGAAACGTGCAGTGCACGCAAAGGGGGGGTAAGTCGCTAACCGGTAGTCGTACTTATAAACTTAGAATTTTCATAATAAAAGTAAAACGCTTTCGGTTATTTACGCGCAGTAGAACTGAGTGACTTTGATACAGTTTTGTTTAGTTTTATCAATTTTGTTTTGATTCATAACTAGAAACTACAAATAAAAAACTATGTCTACATGCTGCGGGGTCACACTACTGACACTCCTATTTCATTTCTATGTTAAATTATTGATGGTAGCGCGTAGAAACCTATCGATCTCGACCCACATTCAATATATTATCGTCCAGTCTCCAGCACCTATGTAGCTTAAAAGTTATAGCCTAAAATGTCCGACGGAGTGACTGATAGGATTTTAACACTCGATAATAGGTAGGCGAGCTTTCGAAACGGAACGTAATTTTTGATTTTGACCGAAGCGAGGAATAATGTTATTGGTTTTAAATGATGTTTATTTTAAAAACAAATTTTTTTTCTTCTGAAAACAACGTTTCTACCAGAAATTTTGCTCCGATTTTCAACTGTAGGACCTTTTCTAAGAGAAAATTTTATTCGGGTGGTACATTAAATGAGTCATTTTTTTGATTTTCTTAGAGGATTTCGTATTAATTGGGACAAATCGGGAAAATTTACAAAATGTATCATTTTCAAATTTTTTTTTTTTTCGTGATTCAATTAAAAATATTTTTTTATACGCAATTTATTTTTTCATCTTCTCTGACGAATTTGAAACGATAACAACAACGGAGTAGGTACATAATAATATTATAAAATCGATTGTATCGATCGGAAACAATATTATTGCGTGATAATCGTAAAAAGTGTAGCCGCGCGCGAATAGATTAAACGAATCGTTTTGCACCAAAAATCCATCTCGCCTCCGCCGTCCTCTCGAATTATCAAAGTCACCAAGTTCCACGCGATAGGTAGGTACTGCATGTAATATTATAATCTCCGCAACGCGTAAAAAAGCGTATTGTTTTTTTTTATATTTGGACAGATAATAGAGGTGTTATCTACACTTAATTAGGTACGAAAACAGAAAAAAAAAAAAAAAACGATAACCCCTCGGCGACCCTATCGAAACGCTATTTCACCCATAGACAAAACGAAGAGAATATTATCTCCGGACGTACATGACGTTATCGTTTTAGGCTTAGGGACTTTTTAGCGTTTGCATGTTTTTTCTGAATCGCGTTAAAAGCAGCAGAGTCAAACAGAAATCCTGTTTATGTTGTACGGTATCGCGTACTTTAATGGTTTTTTTTTTTGCTCGTTTTAGCAGAATGCAGCACTTTCAAGCGCCACGTTTTTAAAGCGTAACTGTATGATTTTCGGGGGCTAGAAGTCCGTAACGCTGATTGTGCTTCGACGACCAATGGCCGACGACCGCGCCGACGTGTTCCTGTATGTTTTCCATATACCCGCCTACGCGATATGATCGCCCCGAGTCGTACGGCCGCGTATTTCAACGTATTATTATTACAACGGGTTCCCCGGGTCTGCCTAGTACCCGTACCCGGGCGCGGGCAGGACGTATGGTTTTCGTGATGAACGCGCGCGGGTAGCGAGAGAGAGCGTGAGCGCGAGTGAGTGAGAGGGTGGGGGAAACGGTGGCGGGGGTGGGGGGGTCGGAAAGGGGAGGGGAGCAACGCGCTGCGAGACGCGCGTGCATTACGACAGTATCGTATCTCTCTCCGAGAAAACGCAGAGAGCCGAACGGTTTTCGATTCGGTTTCTCTCCCCCCCCCCTCCTTCCCCTCACGCGCCAAACGCGACGCGGCGCCGGAGTGGTTATAACCCGACCTACGGTGTAATAATATGCGGACGCGTCCGACGGCGCCGGCATCCCGATGCCGCGGCGGTTTTCGCGTTCGCGCGACATCAAGCAAAAAGCGAATAAACAAAAACGGTGTAACCCGCCCGCGCGTTACCGTTACCATTCGTGGTCGCACACGCCGCTTTCGACAGTATCGCAATGGGCGTTATGCTATCGCGTCGTGTGTCCGACGACGTCGCGTCGCGCGCGCAAAATAATCAGCAATCGATTGTCCGTCGCGTTTCATTTATTTCCCAGACGCCGTCCGGACCCAACGCCGAACTCGCCCTCTCCTCCCTCCCCCTACCCCGGGAAACCCTCCACGTTCCCGCCGAGAATCTGTCGCGGCGCGTCCGAGTCCGGGTCCCGCGATCGAGAATTTACGGGTTCACGCGGGCCGTGCGCCCGGTACGGCGGCGTCTTTTCAACGTTTACAGATTCTCAGTGGACCGAGGAGTGTATTGGTCTTACAATGACGGGTTTTTTTGTTTTTCTCTACGGACACCGTTGACATACGACTTTAATACGGACTGCGCTTAGAGAGAGAGAGAGAAATACAAATGCAACATGTAATGTGAGAGAGAGAGAGAGAGAGAGAGAGAGAGATAGAAAAAGTACACCCGTCGCGGAGCAAACGATGCAATATTATTGAGTATTTACTATTTACCATTTAGTTAGTAGCTAATAGTTTCCCCCGGCGATGTGTAGTTGTAGTTCGTCCCATACTCTCATGAACATAATATAATATACCGTCACTCTTATTACGTGTTGTCTTTTGAAAATATACAGGCAGGGATACGGAAAGCGCAGTACATACATTTATATGTCTGTGGCGGACACCATTGTCTGCCGGCAATTTCGTTCCGAATTACAATGATAACAGTTTTTTCTGAATGGAAATCGCACTGGGAAGGTGCTTTAGGAGGTCTTTTTTTTAATTTCCCAGGAGTTTTCCAAATTAATGGGTTAAAACTGGAAAATGTACGAAATTTAGGTATAAGTAAAACAAATATTACGCCCTTTTTTTCCCCTGAACAACTGTTCTACCAGCAAATTTTGCTCAGATTTAGAATGATATCGCTTTTTCTGATAGGAAATCTGATCGGGATATTACTTTAGGGAGGTTATTTTTTGGTTTTCCCAGGAATTTTCCAAGTAAATGCGAAAAACATTAAAAAAAAAAAAAAAACGGGAAAATATAGGTACGATATTAAACAAATATTAGTAAAGATAATTTTTAATGCATATGCAATTATTTTACCAAAGTATGACTTAGATAGGTATATATATTGTTGACAAAGCAATACTATCAACCGAACTTCACTTTCGTTAGCAATGGTTAATTGTTGCTTACAGATGTACATTAAATTCCCGTCTATATCTTATATTGTCAACTTCCCACCTACAACAGTGGCTGCATCCGTCCTCAATATCCTAGGACAGCTTTTTACTTTTTTTAATACGCACGCGATCACGCGACCCGTAAACCCTGCAGTCTATAGAATTTTCAACGCAACAGAAATAAAATAATCCACATATTTTCCAACACGTCTATTATAGACCATGCAGCAATAAAACATCCAGACAATAACTAATAAAGTTTTCGAAATTATACTTTTATATTGGATTTTAAATACGCAAATGTATACTTTGCGTGGTCCAAATGACGCCACTGTATTTGGGTCCCGGGTTTACATTGGTAGTTTACTGTACTGTCATACAGTACTGAGTAATAATAATAACAATAATAGTTGTAATAGTTTAGAAGTTTAGTAAAATAAAACGCATTATATATCCACCCTAATATTTAAACCGATTCATCGAAGTTTTAAAACGTATCCGAATAAATGGTTGCATAAAAATGAAAAGTTCAGGAAAAAACGATACGATTGAATTTTATAAAAATAAAAATATATAAAAGATGAAATGACAGAACAAATCAGCGGCGAAATAGATCCTCAGTCCTAAGTATAAAATAATGAGAAGGAAAATGTTTGCTTTCAAACGTTCGGACCCGACTGGTATATTATTACCTACTGAAAGCCGGGACCAACCAGTGTAGTACCTAAAATGCATTTGGAACCAACTAGTGTACCACTTATTAAAACTGCTAGGGTCTGGGACCCAACTTGGATACAGCAGAATCTGTACATATATTACACCGTACGTGGTAGTTATCGTCATTAATCCCGCGTATAGGATGAAACTCCGTCCACCGAGTCCACACAATCGGTGGTTAATCAGGGAGCGGGAGTGGGTTATTTAACGTGAAATTATCAGACCTCTTTAGTTTAAATTTTCTAAGTCCAGGAGGGACTTCCAAAAAACGATAACGTGTGATAAGAAATTTCGAATATCTGCATTGTCGATATTTAAAATGAAAAAAAACACTGCCTTTCGCTATAGTTATAGCTGTTTTTGACAAATTTAAATTAGATTTTATCAATTTTGTGAAGGGTAGTAAAAAGATGTTAAATTTAAATGAAAAAAAAAACACATCGATTTGTTAATTATCGTCCTATTTTATGAATATATTCATTATTTATATTTAATTTGTAATATTTGGAAATTGTTTTAAACATCCGAAAACTGTATATAATAATTGCCATTAATTTTAATAAATTTACTTGGTGATACGAGTTACTTGGAACTAATAGTGACGGTCTATTGTAATTTGATCATTATTAACCGTTATGTGGTTTTATATTTAATCAGTTTTTCAGGGTTGGTCACGCTAATAAAATTAAAATGTGTGTTATCATTTAGAAGAAACTCTTGGAAGAACTATCACTTCCGTGGTAAATCTAGGTATAAAGGTACGGTTTCCCTTGCGCGATCGCGAACGCGGTCTGAACGATTTTACGTCGCGATCGAGAGTAATTTATATCTCATCATTCAGTCGTACTTAATATTTCGATTTTACGTCGCGATCGAGAGTAATTTATATCTCATCATTCAGTCGTACTTAATATTTTGATTTTACGTCGCGATCGAGAGTAATTTATATCTCATCATTCAGTCGTACTTAATATTTTGATTTACGTCGCGATCGAGAGTAATTTATATCTCATCATTCAGTCGTACTTAATATTTTGATGTGTCATTCAGTCGTACTTAATATTTTGATGTGTGCGCGATCGAGAGTAATTTATATCTCATCATTCAGTCGTACTTAATATTTTGATGTGTGAAGTACTTAATATTTTGATGTGTGAAGTACTCTAGTGAACGGTATAAACGAACATACTGTGAATTTTTAAATTATAATGGATACATCTGACGACGTAAATATATTGAAAATTATTTTTGAAGAAGAAGATGATGATGACGTTTTGCTCTTATATTTGTCAGAAGAAAAAAAAAGGCCATGATCAATTATTTACAAAGAGAAGTACGGAAGGTTATTATGAAATACTAATCAATGGTCATTTGAAAAATCATGAAATCAAATTTCGAGAATTTTTTAGAATAAATCGTAATCAGTTTGATTTATTTTAAATTTAATAAGAGACGACCTAGCCTTAAATCCGACTTTTTTTATGATACAGGAATTTAATTCGCTCTTCCTTCTGACTAATGTAGGATGGTTGGCAACCTTATTCTGTACGTTTGTCCTTTTTAGCAGTAAGATTTCGTCGGTGTACTGAACCGAACATGTTCCCCAGATTAAATAAAAAGCAATTTCGATTTTCCTCCCCGTTTTATACAGACTTAAGACTGTCTACATATTAACATTGATTGTACATTATAAAATGAATTTCTAATATATTATAACCAATGATATTACGCAAATGCAAACGTTACTTAATACTTGATACATTGGTGGACCTTGGACAGTGCTCGAATTGAAAAAAAATAAATTAATGACTGTAAGACTTAATACAAATTTGCAACTAACTTTTGCATATATCTCAATTTTTAAACAAAATTTAGTGATTAATAATTTAAGGAAAAAACCTTACTTAACAATACTACTGTAGGCTAAATTTTTGCTTGCGTAAACATTTATTTTAGATTATCGTCGTTGACGTTAACGTTGGAAGTATGTAATTATATTATTAAATTCATTTTTGCCTTTTTTGAAAGTTTTCATCGCCTATTGGGAACCAATTACGGTTATGTGTCGCAGTAGCATACCTGAAGAAGAGGAGCAACAAGGGCATTTGTCCCTTCCTTCTCTTATGCCGAGAAATTTTTTAATGACACGATTAATATTTATTTTTGAGTTTTAGTAATGCATATTTTAAATTGTTCACTGATTATAATTGGGTAATCAGTAGTAGATTTTTGATATCACTTATCAATATAATATAAATATTAAAATTCAACCAAATTGGGATTAGGGGTCATGGTCACATGTGATCACTATATATTATAATGTGGTTACATAATATTTGTATTTTTAAACTTAGATTAATAACTTGTTTGAAGTCAAACATGGGTAAAGAACGCTTGGTTAGGTTAGCTTTGCTTTTATTCGTAGACATAGAAATGTTCAAGTTAACGAAGTGATTGATTTATTTGCTTTATTTTGTTTTTTTTTTTTTTTTTTATTTATAACCTACCTTTTTATTTTACCACCTATTTATAATTACAGATAATATAGCCATAGCCAATTGTTTAATTAATATGCCCCCCTCCCCCTCCCAAATTTTTTTTTTTTTTTTCGAATAACGTTACTGATGTGTTGCCTATAGTTTATCGGAAACCAATCTAGATGCCAATTATTAAGTACGGGAACCAATTTGGATGCAGCCGATTTTGTATACGTTTGTCATGTGTGAGAGATTCAACCTCCTCCCGAAAATTGTTCGTGTTATTAATATGTTGAGGAAAAATAATTGTCTTAGTCAATAAAATTAGAACGTAATAGATTTTTTATTTACCTTCCCCCTCCTGAATTTCTTTTCCACTTACGGCCTTGGTAGTATTTTATATCGCGATATCGTAATCGACTAAATTTATAATAATCTGCGTAATATAAGTAAATGAAAAACGTACGGAGTTGTAAGCTACCCGTAAACAGGTAACAACGGCAACGTTGCGATAAATTTAGACAGGTAAACCGTACGCAATCGTAATACAGGGTGATTTGTTTTGTTATGAATCAACAATTTTCTTGGAGGATTTTAAGTGAATTTGATTTTTTTTTATCGTTGTAAAATCGTTTAAGCTTTATTTTAAAACGATTTTCAAAATTTTTTGTCCCTACTACGTATACCTTAAATAAGTATATGTACATCTGTTTTTCAAATAGGAACCCAATTAGAAAAATCTAAAGTTGATTTAATTTAAGTTGATTTCATTTAATGTATAAGGAGTGAGGTTAACAATTGAAAATGGTGTTATAATAAAGCCCGAGCTATTCCATATTGATAAATAAAAAAAAAAATAATACACAAAAATAATAAACAGAAATCAAATTTACTTAAAGAGTAGATTATTGGTTCATAATAAATTAATCACCCTGGAAATGGTGCTTGCGGAATAGTGATGTACGGAATCGCAATCTAACCCTTATTTCAAAGTAGATATTTCAAATCGTCAATAACGGACGCGGACAGGAATATTTCTCTTTGTTGACATGATAATGGATAGCGATACAGTAAAACGAAGAAAACCAATGAATGAAAGCTACGTCCAGCAGCTGATTACTTTTATATCGTTGAACACAATAACTATTTTTATATGCATATGTAGTCAAAATATAGCGTCCATCAAGAATGAGCATTTTCTCTTTATTGATTTTTCGAAAATTAATTTTTCAATAAATGGTTGTACAGAAAAAAAAATTGCCATCTATTTTTCAAGCTTACTACAAAGTTTCTATTTTAATTTGCTGACAGTTAAAATGAAGTGGTTGTAAACAGTGAATAAAAAGTATTACCTTTTTAATGTGAATTGTTATTTGATAGAGAAAAAGTTCAATCTGTAATGATATAATTCACATGTTTTAAAAATGAAAATGTTTTATAATAACTGATGTACCTACAATCAAATTATTGATACAGTTTTAATATATTAAATAATATGATAAAATCACTTCAAAAAGGTTCTGTACCTTTTTGAAGTTTAACGAATTTTACTATAAAAACACTAAAACGGACATTTGTACATAACAGACACTTTTGACGGGTCGGTGATTCAGTGGCGTATTCAGGGGGAACCTCGCCGAAATTTCAGAAAATCTCAAATTAATTTGTTAAATATATATACCTTTTTTAAATACCCAAATTGCTTTATGTATAGTAACGAAATGGAAAAATTCCCAGGTACGCCTTGCAGAGAGTATCCGTTGTAGACGATTGTGTACTTTAACGCCCGAAAACCAAACATCACCGTCGGTTTTTGCGGTGTATTACCGATCCGTGACTGTTATTAATTATTATTATAAATTTTACAATTCGGTTTCCATATATTATGGGTTATTTACTTTTTTTTTTTTTTTTTTAGCATATGACATATCGGCTTATATATATGGTAACAAAGTTAAGTATATAATAACAAAGATAAATTAATAAAATAGATAAATAGATAGATAGATAGATAACACGATTATTATTTATTATTGAGAATTTCAATTCACATACTCGTGTAGTCGTGTAACCGCGAAATATTTATACATATTAGTTCATCGTAATAATACGAGACAAATTTAAAAATATAATATTTACACAAGTCTTTTTATCACACTCAATACGAAATATTATTTAATATTTAGGTACAAGGTATAATAGGATAATAATATGTTTGAAATTACTTATTAATTGGTAATCGCTCGTGAAATTTTAAAGTGATACATTGAACTTTTGACTCCAATGTTGTATAATAATTTGTATCAAAAATATTTGGTAACCGTATATAAGGTAAACATATTATATAATATGAATTAATGTATATAAATGAAATGTCGGTATCAATTGAAAGTAGGGAGTTCAGTTCGGAGTTAATTCGAGATCCTACAATGACTAATGATGTGTTTGCTAAATTTATAAATAGAAAAATTTATTTTACTAAACGCATATTTTAAATAGTAAATTCAAATAAGTTTACAAATTACAGTTTTAACAATCATATTAAAAATGTCCCCAAAAAAATCGGTTTGTATAAACATATAACTGATAATACCATCAAATTGGAAAAATGTTATTTTGACAAAACGGCATTATTTGGTTCATCGCACGTTTCTGCCAAAAATCTTAATTTTCGTTTTCGCCAACTATTACCTCTACCCATTATTGTATGAGAACCTCTAATCATAATAATGATAAACCTACAACCTTTTCCTATATATGTCCATCTATTTCTAAAATATTTATTTAAATTTTCATACAATTCTGGGAAAAGTGGGGTTGACCCCAATGGCATCATTTAGGGATGAGCAGAGGAGGCATTTTCCCTATTAGCTGGTGTCGGGATAGTTTAGGATCATGAGCTTACAAACATGATTCATGTCATTATGTTTTATGATTTATGTACAGTTTTTTAAGGTTTTTTTGTGATAATAATTGTGATAAGTGTGGTCATTTTTTTTATTGTGCTATTGTGCTTTTTGTTAATAATGATTGTTTTTTAGCTCAAATTATCGTGCTCTCATAAGAGCCAATGTAAATTTCTGGAGAGTGTCTATTGCGATTTAATCTATTCTATGATTATACTAATGTTCATGGTTACATGGTTATATTTTTTGTAAATATATGTATACTCCGTATATATTGATGCAAATAGAACATAAATTGGGGTAAAATTCACCCCAATTTAAATCTTCATATAGTAGCTAATAGGTAGTATATTTAGGTAGGTATACCTCTACATATATATATTTATTATTTAGTCATTGTTGTTCCTCAAAAAAATTCATACCTATGATAGTAAGTATAAAATTATGTAATGATATATTTTGTATTGAGGTAAAAATGTAATTGTGACGAATGGGTTAGCGAGCGGTTTTTTTTCAGTTTTATTATGGGTCGATTAAAATTTTCCTCCTCTCGCCCGTCTCAAAAACTTAAGTGACGTCACTGGTTGACTCCCCTTGTTAATATGCAAGAATTTAGATAAAACAACGAATCCAATATTAGTGTATTGAGTGTACTAATTTAAATCATTTAAAACTTAAAATACACATAAAGTGCCTACTAAACGTAATGGTTACTGCAGTATTTATGAGAATATAATAAATATGTGAAATATGTTTGGTTTTTATAGGTAAATTAAATATTTTATTAACGTATAGGAACTTTTATAGTTCTTCGTATTCAAAATTAGAATATATTGTTTATATCCTCCCATTGTTCTCAAGATCGGTAGTATTATTTTAGATTCTGAGCGTAACGATGAATATATTGGTTTTAATGTATTGGCTGCATTTTAGAGTGGAGCGAAGAATGTATTAGTTGTACAGTGATGCTTATTTTTTTTTTTCGATTTTCCAAGCAGTTTTCATAAAAATTGGAAAAAAACCGGGAAAAACGTAGGAAAAACGGGAAAAATTACCAAGCGTATGTTTTAATTTTATTTTTTTGTTGAGATTTAGTTAAAAACAGAGACTGGAAATTTGGATATAGCACTTATATTTAGTTTTTATAGACGGGGTCAATTTTTCAAAACATTTTAGCTATTTATAGATATTTTCATGTTGCAATCTTTTACGTAGTTTTTATTCGATAGAAATTCTGTGGATAAAGTTGTTAGACCATACAGAAATTATTATAAGTCATACTTTGTGGTAAAAAAATAAATTTAAGTGTAGTATAGAATTTTTTAATAAGAATTTTAGTGCCAAATTTTGAAGAAAATCGTAAATATTAAGGCTTTTAAAAACATGTGTATTGTATAACCAAATTCAGCTCAGAATCGTTTTTCGTTAAAAAGTATTTGCTTCGTTTGTGAAGTATGTCCATCTTTTTTTATTTTGTTATTTTTTTTTGTGTAAACAAATTTTGTATTGTATATTTTGTTTTGATCATTAATACTGGGGTTGGTTTTTGGTAGAACATTTTATGTACTGTTAATCAGATTATTTATTGATTTTCCTAGTAGATTGAGAAAAATCGGGTCAATTTAAGCAATAATGGTTACAGTATTTTAACTTCTTAAAAATGCTCGACAGATAAAAGGTTCATTTTAAGTTATTCTTGGCATTGTAAAAATACTGAAAATCAGTAATCCTAATTATTAGTTTTTATATTTATGCTGATACAATTTTTTTGGCTACAAAAAAATATTCAGAATTTTGAGACGAAGAAACACAAATAATTGAATTATTTATTTTTAAGTTAATTAAAACATGTTTAACCGCTTGGAATCGTTATTCGTTACAGATAATTTATGGTTGCGTACAGATATAAATTAAATTACTTATCTAGTTACCTAACCTATAAATCCTATGTTCTCAACTACTCACATACAACAGTGGTACACCCAAGGGCTAAGGTATGCCCGTCTTTTTTATTTTAATTAAAATAATTTTCTCGAAATAGTTTTTGTTATATACTTATATATTATAAATGTTGACTAAGTTCCTTCTTAATTATAATATAATTTTCGATTACATAAAAATATATGAATAATAATAAATTAACTCTATTCAGTTTTTATTTACCATAATATAGTACAATGTAATAATTCCATGTTTAAATTTGGAATATTTTAAACGTCAAGAAATATTGATAATATATGATAATATGATATTATTATATTAAGCAATATTAATGAACTAACCATATTTCAATTTTGTTCGCGGAATAATCATTTGTTTCGAGTGGATTAAATTAATTTAAAATTACTCAGACGAAATGTTCAAAACTTTAAGTTTTATATTTAAGAAATAAATCATTGTTTCTATGAGAAACCAAATTAAGAAAATACGTTGTTGAAGAAATTGTAATTATTTATTTTACATGTCCGGATTAAATACACTCAGAGATCCTCAAAAAGAATAATAATACAAAATTTAAAAAAAATTATTACTTAATATGTTTAACAAAATAAAAATAATACATCAATATATAAAGGTCTAATAGTTTCCACTAAAGGTCATCAACAAAATATTATAAACTAAAAGAAATAAAATTAAAAAAAAAAAAAAACAAACTAATGGTTTAATGCACAGATAAAAAACATAAATTATATTGTAGTAAAAACTGAGGCCCTTGGAGTCATGTGGTCCGGAGGTCATGGTCACCCCTGTAGCTCTTCTTAATCCGAGCTTGCCTATAACATATACTATAATATATTTTAAGTGAGAGGTTTATTAATTACATTGAATTTGGAAAGTATATTCGAAATTCTTAATTTTTTAACAACTCCTATGTTTATTGTTTAGGGATTTGATATTCTATCTATAATCTATCTACATAAAACAGACATGATTTATTATTAAAAAAGAAAATAAATAATTTCATAGATTTTTTGTTTATATTATATTTTAAGCTAACATAGTTAGATTTATTAAATCTATTAAAGATTTTAAACTTCATAATACTCTTAAATTTTATTTAAAACTTAATGAAATTAATACCTTATTATAAAAGTGTATAATGTTCACAGGTATATAGGCCAATGTAGTACGGTTTTGGGTAGGTACCTATTTGGAAATGGTAGGAAATACAATGTATACAATATTGTATCTACTATATACAACGATAATAACTGCAAATGAAAATAAAAGCTGATACTGGGGATGGGAGTGGTCACTGTTGTAGGCAGGAAGTTGGGAAGGTAGAATACATAAGGTTATTTCATTTATATCTGTAAGCAACGATAAACCATTTTTCGTTTGAATTTGATTTCAAAACACTTATTAATAAAAAAAAATACAATGAAACAAAAAAGGTTCCTTGTCATTTTTCGATTAAAGCATTTTTATTAATAATAATTGTTTTCCGTATTAATGTAAAATAATGATATCATGAAATTGTACGCTTTTCCTACGATTTTTCTCGATTATTATGAAAACTGAATTCGAAAATAAAAAAAAAAACGAACTGCATTATTAATAACAAAATTAATAATTAAACAGAAAAGGTCTCTTGTCGTTTTTCAATAACAGTCATATTTATGCTAGAAAACGTGGTAGGGTTTTATTTAAAATAATGAAATCGTGAAAAAAATTTTTCCCCCTATTAATCGCTTTTATTTTAAATATCGTTTCGAAAATCAACCAAACGACCTATGTATTTACCAAGTAGATAAAATTAACTTTCGGAAAAAATGCTACACTCATGCATTGGAGTAAGTTTTCTAGGATAAAAGTGGTAACTGTATAAAAAAAAAAAAGAAAAAAAGAAAAAAAGACGTCCGATAGTTTTGAAAATTTTATCTCGTTTAAGTTAGTTCAAAATAAGTATTTTTACCAAGTTTTCAGTCTCTATATGTATTTATAACCGAAATACAGCAAAACATTTCTCAAAAATTCTTAAAATTCTTTAAGCTCAAAAGTGTCTCAAATCTTTTGGCAATGATACCCTAAGAAAGTAAATTAAAAATACAACAAAAAAGAAGTCTTGTAATTTTTCGATTAAATCATTTTTTCTTATAGAAAACGTCGTCCGTGTATTTATAAAATAATGAAATCGTGAAATTGTACGTTTTCCCACATTTTGTTTTCCACTTAAGTGCTTTTATTTAAAAAACGGCGTCAAAAATCAAAAATGACCTATTTAGAGTACCATCTAAAAAACTCGAGCTTTCAGAAAAGTTGCTACGCGTAAAAATTAGAGCAAGTTTACTAGGAAAAGACGTGTCCACAGGTTAGAAGAGAAAAAAATAAATATCTTAGTAAAACTAATACACTCGGGGAATCTAAAACGATTACGAGCATGGTATATTAGTCTTGTTTTTGTTGTTGTTGTCAAAGTAACCTAGAAATTAACAAAAATCAAACTACAAAAAAAAAGTACCATAAGGTAAAAAACCGCATTATTTGAAATATGGCTCAAACAAATTGGAGCATTTTTATTAATCAAAAAAGTGTTTCCCGAAAAGAAAAAAACTAATATAGCTTTTTCTCTATACTCGGAATATAACTGACAGAAAATGTGAGTAGTATGTAATCAATTTCAAGCTCTGATTTACTTGAAGTCATATAGTTTGAACTGAAAACTGAACGTGTGTAGCATACTACACAGTTAGTCCGAGACAGCTATAAATCGCACACGCTAAATAAAATATGCAAGTATTACGCAAACTCATTATGGTAATAATAATTGACATACCCGCTTCTCAATTAAAACCAAATAAAATGTAATCTTTCAATTAGTTATGGATCTTGCGGAAGTGAAATGGATGAGGCAAAAACATAATCTTCGAGATTGTTCGGTACCTACCATATTACATTATTTGTGTTTATTGTTGTAAAAATGATAACAATATGCATTGTATTAAAGCCGAAACATTACTGTCAGTTATAATATATGTGCATGTAATGTTTTAACAAAGATCGTGAATTAGAACACTATACTACTCTTTTAACGTAATTCTATTTGTTAACACTTATGAAAAATAATCTCGTGTAATCTATTGTTCATCTTTTCGATGCTACTCGTTCTCGTATTATATAGCAGGACGAATGACGAAATTATATAGACGTTCAGCTTTGTTGGACGAGTGTCATAGTGGCGCAACTTGTGGATAATTACTAAGTGAGAAAAGTGAGATTTTGGGATCTCCAAAGAGCAAGTGGCCATCCGGAAGACAAGTAATAAAAATTAGTTTCATTATGTTTATGCAGTGTTCACATTAGAATGGACCAAAAAAATCGTTTTTTTTTCGCGGGCAAGGTATAATATCATCGAATCTTATTTCACGAAAAAACAAATTTCCAATTTTAGATACATTTAAAGGAGAATTAACTGTTTAATGGTAATTTTAGGTTGATGATTTATCAGCATTTTGTACAATTTTACGTTTAGTGGCTAATAACTTTGTCAATATTAATTTTATCCTTTTCAGCCATATGATTGTATATTTGTTTCTTATTATATTGTGATAATTAACCTTCGTGTTATTTTTTATTTGGTGATAATTTAAACATTAGGAAAAATAAAATACTTAAAATTTCTGTTCGCAAACTGGGATTTTTTTTTCGTCAAATAAGATTCAACGATGTAAGATAATGGTGTAAGATTATATTTCATTTGTTCAAATAAAATATAAAGATATGCGAGAAAAAAACACTTTTTTTTCTGATCCATCTTAGTTCACATTGTATAGTATTTCATTAGGTATTCTTTGTTATCAATATCTGCGTTAAACATGAAAGGAAATTTAAGGAGAGGAGAAGTACTCTGGATTGTTCAGGGTCGTTTAAATGTTTTTGAGGAGGGCCCCAAATTGTAATTTTACTCCCAAATGTTTAGTTGTGTGACTGCGAGTGCGAAGAATTATAAATTTATTAAACCATTATTATGCATACGTTTGATTTTTTTAAAGTTTTCCATGAGTTTTCGATTGAAATATCGGTAGGTACTTAAACGTTATAGGTACATTTATAATTTATAGTTTTAGATTGTACGCACTTCGTTTTTTATTACAATGATTTATAATGGAATATATTATTATGATTTATGAGTCATTGTGATATTTAGGAATTACGAAGTTACAGTAGATAGGTATAACTAATAGTTTAATGTAAGTATATAATATACTTCGCAATTATTCTAAAATTACTGAATACTAATATGATTGGTATAGGTATATATTAAATCGAGAAGTATTAAGTATAAATTATAATTGTACTACAATCTATATAATAAAAAAGTATGTACCTATTTAAGTAGGTAAAGTTTACATTTTACACGTGTGCAATACAAACACATTTACCAAAACGTCATCTATGTATATTCCGTAAAAAAAAAAAAAATTATTAATCTATGCATTTTGTGTACAATCGTTCTCAACTTTTTAAACTCTGTATAAATTATTATACATACTACAGACAAATTAAATTCATTTGACAAATAAAAAATTTAAAAAAATGATACCAGATAGGGAATTATATTAATTGGGATTGGGTATTGGAGATTGGGATAGGTAATTGGGAAATATATATCCACTTTAAAGTTCAAATATATACCTACCATGAATTAAAACTTTAAAATGATAAATTATACTTTATAGACTTATAGTATAGGTAAATATCTGTTATTTTAGTTTAATATTTAGCCGAAATTAAATGCTCGGCATTTTTTTTCATATTGTATTTTAAACGGAGCTAAGGGAGCTACAATGTTATTAAATAGTTTTATATACTATAATGTAACAGTTTTTAGTAAAATATTTTTTGAAGTATTAGAAAGTTCTAATAAAGTTTCAAAGTTGACAGCAACTTAGACACAGGGACGATCTAATAAAAAAAAAAATACGCAAAGAGAGAGTAAATAACAAAGTTGTCTACTTAAATTGAATAATAATGCAAGATTATAACTAGCCACTAATCTTTTTTTTATTATTTATTTAATTATATTTTGTGTAACCTATAAATTAATTTAGTCATATTTCTATTAATAAATAAAATAAAAAATGTGGATCTATTCAAATTAAATTATATATATTGACTAGGTACATCCAAAGAAATTTGAGAACTAAAGAAATAGAAAATGACTAATACCAATAAATAGGTACCTATTTAACTAAAGATTTATTTCACCATGAAGTTACTTCAAATACAAGTTTAAAAAAAAATATGTAAATAATTTCAAGTTTCAATTTTTTCTTTTGGTTGAACTTTAAATATTGATTTTTCAATATTTTCATTCCTTTTTAACTTGAGATTACATTTTATCTCAATGTGAATTTCAATCTGCTAAATGTCGGTTTGTCGAGTATAGTGGTAACGGGTGTAGTTATAGCTAAACGACACATTCATCGATTTAATGCATTCAGAATGTTGATCGATTTTGTTTTATTTGAGCCTCGTTTTTTTCAAAGTTCATTAGAGTTTAAGCTATAATGAACATTGGACAATTATACAAAACATAGCTGATAATTCCTATGAGTGTGCCGCTGTTGTAGGTGGAAAATTGGAAAGATAGAATGTATAGAGTAATTTAATTTATATCTGTACTCAACGATAAATCGTTTGTAACGAATAACAATTCAAAACTGTTAGACATGTGTTAATTATTAACTTAAAAATAAAAAATTACAATTATCTGTGGATACATAACCCATAATCTCCCGCCCTGCGTACGCTACTGTCCACAGTTATATTGTATTACATTAAAACCCTTTATATTAAAAATATATTATATTGTGATATATAAGAAATCTTTTAAGTAAATGTCCAATATTTGCCCCATTGGGGGGAGGGGTTTTACACTTACGGTTCGTCTCTGCTTAGGCAGTTTGTTATTTGAACACTGCCGTTAATTTTATAAGACATTATTTGATAGTTTAAACACTGAAAAACAAGCAAGCGTTGTGTTCTTCGTAGAATACACTACAGAACCAGATTTTGAATGCAATAAACGTAATTTTTCTGTTAGTTTTAAAATAATCGTAAATTTGCGTCTTTTGTGTATAACTCAAAACATTATAGCCTATTCAATAGGCAATACTATTGTAAATTATTTTGTGTAAAAAAAAAAATATAAACTCGAATGTATCTAACCTACGTTTTTATTGTGAATTTTCATATTGTTAGCTCAATTTTATTACAATAGCAAAACAAAAATGAAATTTAAATACAAGAAAAACTAATAATAAATTATTTTTCTTCGAAAGGTGTTAACATTTATTCGGAGTTTTATTTCTGTGGCGTGCATCCGCCATTTCCAAAACATGTTATATTTCCTTATTTTTTTCATTTTTATGTTTGTAGGCGAAACTACTATCAACTAGTCAATTATTGATTTTCAAATGGAATCCTGTCTATTTAAAATGCCGTGATTAGATGAAGTTTCGTTTGAAATATATTTTGGTTTGTTTTTAATTTACATCCACTCGTTGGTGATCTATGCCGCTTTTGAGTAAGGGACTGAAATACTATTCAGACGCTACAACACAAATTATATTTTCCAATATTCCTTCATCGCCCAGAGTTTCACAGTAAAGATTACCATATATATTTATTTAAAATTTAACAAGGGTTTTATTCTCAATCGGTATACACAAATTAAACCCATTATAGATTACGAATATTATAATAATTATTGTATGAAAACGAAAAGTGGTATAGTCACGGTCTTAGACTCTATAGCCTATATATCTATATAATACCTACTGTTTTCATATTCCTATGTACTTGCAACTTGCACAATTTCCGATATCTTTATGTGATATAATACATATCTGTGGGCCTCTGGTTTGGTACAAGAAGAGTCAATGTAAAAAAAAAAAGTTAATAAATAAATAAAATAAATTTAAAATTGGAAGTTCAAAAAAGTTAATTTGTTTCTAAAAATTTAACGTTTTGTTCGTAATTATTACTGCTTGCCATTGGGAAAAGTCAAATATTATTATTAACTCATTTGGTGTGCAAAATAAAATGGTTTAGTCCAAAAGTGAGTCCAATACGCGGTGACTTACTGAATCTTCGTAATGTTACATAAAATCTTAATTACACTATTTAAATAATAAAATGAAACTCGTGGTATAATGTAAAAGTTGTGTAAAAACTATATTTACTTTGAAATGCGTGCAAATGCGATTCATACTATAATTATTTTATTATATTTAAGTATTGTGTTTTGAATATGTGCGTGTTTAATTAACTCATATCTCGTGACAGTGTTATTTTTACCAAATTAAGTGATATAAAAACAAATATATTCCAGAAGGAGTGCATTTTACATATCTAGGTATAATAAAATAGGTAGGTAACTTAAAAAAATGAATTTTTTATTTCATTTATTCAATTATTATAAACTGTCGAGGGAGTTGAAGGATTTGAGTTTTGGCAGATAGAAACACAGAGAGCTGCGTCCAACCAAGCGAACGATTGAAAACCTGTAAAATAATAAAAACAAGTTGTTATTGGTATAGAATATAGATAAATTTTTATAAAAAACATATATAGTATATGGTAGTAATACAAAAAATAGGAAAAATAAAAAGGGGGGGGGGGGGAAAGAAGGTTTAAGGGGGGGAAATATAAAGAGTCGTGGTTAGTGGGATAGTAGTAGATTTAGGACACTATGTATAATAATAGAAGAGAAATATATTTAAAATGATAATTACGTAGTAGTGCCTACAAAGAATAAAATATAGAAGAGTAGGTATAAAAATGTACCTATATAGTGTGAAATAATCGATCTAGGTTTTGGTACTACAAAGAATGATTTACCTTTAATCATAATAAAAGTTCAGGCTACTAATTATATTACTACCTTCCTTCCGATGTTTGAAATGGGTTCGGGGAGTCGTGAATCCGAGAATGGTGACGAAATCAATAACTAAAGAAAGATATAATTATATTACCTGCTCACGGTGTTGGAACGCTAGGGTGTATACTTATGGATAACCTCACGTGAACCTGGATTCGTTGGATGGCAATCACAATTCAATTAATTCAACTAATTTAATCAATTAACACTTAGCATTTGTGTGCACTCAGATAAAAAATTCTAATTTTAAATAAGGAAAATAAAAGGTTGAATTACAAAGTGAATTAATAAATAAATCGAACACGAGTGATTATAGCTGCTAAGAGTCGGAGTTAGCTATTCGAGAGAGATCCTCGAAAGAAGTTGGTGGAGCGTAGTTGTTGCTGTGTGCAGGATTCTCGATAGAGAGCTCGTCTTGGGATTTCTCGAGGGATCAAGACGCTTCGTTTTCAATTGAAAAAACCGTTAAATTTTATGTGTTTAAATAAGCCAAACAAAAAGGTTAACCATAAAAAAAAAAAAATAGTGTTATGCGTTGATTTGAAATTTGTATAGAAATAATTAAAATGGTATATAGTGCGAGAGAATGATGACGACACGGCGGTATCATCAAAGGGCCGATTGATGTTGTATATCTATTGATTAATTTTATTTGACTTATATTTAAATGTTCTAAATGAAGGTAACGGATCGGATATGGATTGTTTTTAAATGATAAAAAAAAAAAAAAAACTATTGGAATTTGTGTGCTTAAAAAGACGGAACAGATGGCATTCGCGTCGATGTCGATATAAAATAATTAATAATCGAATTGTGAAAATTAGACAATGTACAATAGTATGACTGAGGCGGCAGTGTCCTCAAAGGGCCGCAGCAGATGGCATGCAGTTCTATTATATTTGATATATATTTAAATTATTTTGCTTGCCGATAAGCTTGTATCCCTGTCGAATAGCGAGCGATCCGTTAGATTTATTAAATGATTTACCTTTTGTAAAATACCAAGTACTCGGCCATATTTGAATCTTTTAGTTACATTTTTGTAATGATATAAATAATCAATAACTATACAGTTATAATATTATGTTGTGTGAGCATAACATTACAATATAGATATAGGTTATATGCATTAGAGGCTTGGCACGGTCCGGTGCGGTCCAGCCAGGTTGTAAAATAATCTACCCAGACCCGGTTCTTTTTGTATGTATATTATAAAAGTCTGGCCCAGCCCGGTTTTTTAACAGGCCTATAAAAGCATGGTTTGATTCGGATTTTTCGACGGCGCATAAAACTCGGACCATTTCAAATTTTTGGCTATTGTACAGTTATCAGCATGGAATCCAGATATTTATAAAAACTTAGCCAGATGCTAGACTCAGATTTTTGACGGGGCACGCAGCGTGAGGTCTGCTGGTTGTTATCAAAACTAGAACTCCGTATTGACATCAAAACTATATAGCTTCGGAAACTCAAAATCGCCTATTATTTAATATGTGAAGATAAACAGTGTCATTTCTTCGTAGAACTAGTGGTAATAGGTTAAAAATAAAAATGTAAGAAATAGCCAGCATGTTTTTGTAAACGAAACCCGACTCTGCCCGTAGCAAATTTCAAATTTCAAAGTCTGATCCACGCATGTATTTGTAAAAAAAAAAAAGACTGGCCCGGCCTGGATATATATTTAAATTTAAAAGGTCCTTGCAAGTCTTTAATACAGGTGAAACGATTGAGTTGAGGATATTTTTTTTAACGTGTTGAATAAATTTAATTTTTTTTTTCAATTTAGTATCTACCTAATGAATCTGTTGAGCAGTGAGCTTTAACGCGTATTGTAACCTACAGACACGTTATTGAGTTGGTAAATACAATTGTTATAATCCGAATAATCAGCTATAATAGTAATACAAATAAATGACTATATATGATAATGGAGGTACGATAAAAACTAAACTATAATAATATCATCGAGAATACAAAGAAAATACAGGAAATAAATAATTATTTAAAATAATTTATTTTTTAATCACAAAATCACTGGATTGCAAAATCGCAAACCCATTATTATAATATACATATACTGAAGTAACAAGTGGTTTTCTTTTCTGAATACTCGTACAGCTCGTTCAAAAATTGTCTGAATACCTGAATAACAAATTGTGTAAAAATCTACGCGTATTCAGTATAAATTCAACTTATTGTATACATAGTAAAATTAATTTAACCTAGAAATTAAGTAGGATAATAATATTATAAACATATAGTTAAGAAGGTAAGTTATATTATTTTTAGTATATTTTTTAATCAACAAAAATGTATAGAAACTGCAGATATAAAAGAGCCAGAGCACATTTTTTGCGCCATGAACAGGCAGGAAGTTTGAAAGGTGTAGATGGTACAAAGGATAATTTAGAAAATAACGAAGAAACCATTTCAATATTGTGCTTCACTACTGTTTATCTATTCAAACTAAAAATTGGAATATCTTGTTAATAAGTTTACAAAAATTGAAAATTTCAACACCAAAATGTATTTAAACTATAACTTTATCGAGGTAAAGAATTTTTGGTAACAGTTGCTATTTGAACAACAAATGGGTAGTGGTTTCACCGAAAATAAGGTTGATAAAAAATAACGGTAGTGGAACATTTTAGCTACTCGTTTCAAAAATTATCTAGAAAACAAATTTTGATAAAAATTAATACTCTCCGATTAGTATCTTATTGAGGATTGATCGTCACCTTTATTATAATAATTTTGTTGATTATCGACGTTAAATACACATAATATAAGTATTATCATAAAAAAATTCTTAAAGATGTATAATTTTTGTTTACAATTTTATGACTAACATAATTCTAATATTATAATATACACGAGTATAATAAATCAATAAATTATAATACTCCTACAATGTCTTATTTCTAATAAAAGTACCTACTTATATATACAATATACATACTAAATAATACGATATGTACATTTATAAAACTAAATACTTTTCATAAAGTGACTTTGATATGATATTGTACATCACGTTGTGCAGTGTATTCAATTGGGTCAACATATTATTATCGATTTAACAGTACTTATACATATAATAGTGGGTAGGTATGCTTATCTACTATTAAATAAATAATATTTAATTTTTTTTTTACTAATAAATAAATACTATGATGAATAAAAGCAAGTCTAAAGAACGAAATTTGCGTATCATATCGTAGATGCAAATAAAATATAATTGATACAAATTATACCGCACGGTTATAATTACAATAAAAAAAAAGAATGTTATATATTTTTTTTTTCTTTTAGAAAATACCTGTAGGTTTATTTTTGACCGTTTGAATATTTTTATAATAGATTTACGTAAACAGACAGATACGCATATTTGATATTTATACTACACACATGTATAACGAATAAATTCCATAGTATTAATAATTTAGTAATATTATCAAGATAGAGTCGCAAGTTGTAACTACGTTTATTTTATTGTACAACTATAATATAATAGCTGTCAAGTTTCTAGTTGACGTCCGCAAGTATACATTCTCAAATAGATTTACTCGTCCATGGAATAAGTGTAGCCCTCAAGTAGTAAATTCAGTAGCAATGAAGACATTTGTTATTGGGGTTTATGCCCACTTCCAAAAATTGGTTGAAGATGATATTCGGAGTCTATGCTAAAATGTTTCATTGCAAAATCTATATTATACCATATAATAATGCATATCACGATATATGTATTTGATACGTTTTTAATAAAAAAAAAAATTCAATACTGTGTATGAGCTATGCGAAGTATCGTTATACGTGTTTTTTAAAATGTCATAATTCTGACTATTTTTGTCAAAATTTGATCTTAAAACGCTTTTAAAAAATACTACTATAACATCATTAATTATTTTTTCATCACTAAGTACAGTTTGCAAATTGCAATGAAGCACGATTAAAATTTTCAACCATTCCTGTTTGTTCAAATAATTTTATTCACATAATAGATATCTATCAAATAAATATTAAAACACACAAACTCGAAAAGGTCATACGAAATCGTTGTTTCCGTAAACTTTTCCGTTATTTTTTCGATTTTATTAAATTATTATTAGGAAACCCGATTAAGAAATAAAAAAATGACCTTTTCGATGCACTAAATAGATTAAATATGAAACAAAAAAAGGTGAATTGTAAGTTTGTGGTTGGAGCAACATTTCTGATCGATAATAGTTGTTCACAGACAGAATAAAACACATACACACACATATATGATACGAGCATGTTCTTTACTGGATTTACTATAGTAAAATCCAAAAAAAAAAATCTGTTTAAGGAAGGGGTAAACTGAACAAAATTTGGGTGGTCTATTTGTTTAAATTATGTTATACGTGTAGTTTAATTTACTTAATTTGCTTTTATGATAACATGGTTTTACTCTAATATGTAAGATATAATATACCTATTATCATATTATGGTGATATATTTTTGTGTCTGTGAATAATTTTTCTAATGGAAATCTTACTCCAATCAAAAAACGGCAAGAGATCTTTATGTAGAATTTTGAATCTAGTTGGTGCTTTCAAAAAGTCATATTTTTATTATCCAACAGTTTTTATAATAATTGGGAAAAATCGGCAAAATATATAAGAAAAACGAGAAAGTTTATGGAAATAACGATTTCATTATTTTTGATTTTGTTCTTTTGTTGTTATTATTACTATAATATTGAATTTTTTTAGACGTGGTAAAATATTTAAAATATCCTGGTGATTAATATCATTAATCCATGGGTTCCATTAATTATCCTTCATTTGGTAACAGTAACAAATACAGCGTATACAAAATCGATGGATTATTATTTCTAGCATAGATAATGAAAAAATGGATACGCCATTTGCTTATTTATATAACAATTGTCTGTTACTAGACAATTAAAGGCGTTCGGAAAGCTGAAGCAGTTTATCTGCGGGTATCACTGTTGATAAAAAGCTGTAAAAAGAACTAATACTGGGTACGGGTAGGGGCATGTTGTAGGTGGGTAGTTGGGAAAGTAGGATATAGAAAGCTATTTAATTTATATTTATACCTGTGACCCACGATGAACCATTGCTAACGAAAAACGATTCAGAACGAAGTTCGGTAATACAATATGTATTGAAAGATTGTAATATTTATGATTTTTTTCAAAATTTGATTTTAAACTTAAATATATATATATAAAAAAAATATTACATTATACTCATTTTTTTTCTTTAACCACTAAGTACGACTTATGAGCTTTCTGTCAAATTTTCAAGAATTTCTGTATGGTCTAATAATAGAGTACCTATTGAATAAAAATGACGTACAAAACTTCTAAAATTAAAATCTATAAATGTTAAAAATGATTCTAATGTTTTAAAATTATATAACGTCTATAAGGAAAAAATATAAGAGTTCTCTGTCAAAATTGCATGTCTTGTTAAATTATTGAAAAAAAATAAAAATAATTTTTTAAAAAAAACGACTTTATTATTTACCAATAAGTCTGTTGTTCGCAGACAGGAAAAAAAATTAAAATTACTAAAAAAAAGAAAAACTAAAAACCGCATCATCATGGTAAAACTAATAGAAGCCTCGCTACGAATTTAAAAAAAACCCCTGATTTTATAAATAAATCTTGGAACGCTCATTTAGGTTATAGATAGTTTATCCATGTATTTGTTATCTATGAACCCCGCGGTGTAGGAAACAATTAAAAACGAAAATAATAATTCCAACGGGGGGTTAGGGTAATTTCCCCGTTGCCGACCCCCCAGTCTCTCGAATCCTCCCCTAGGTTAAGTCGGTGCGCTCCTATCGCTCCGCTCGGAATGATCTAAACAACAATATCGCGACCGTGTTTAATATCGTAACGCTGAATATTGCGTCGTAATCAAATGAAGCCGCGTCGCACGCAAGACGTTGGGCAACGCGCCCGAACACAATAGACAGTTAATTTACGATTCAGACAGCGGCCCGCGGTGTTTATAGACATTTTGAAAAAATCCGCGGCTCGCGTGACAAATAAGGCGTGCCGGCCCGATAATTTCGTACACGAGCCGTACGGGTGCCCAACCACACACGTCATGTTCGTCGAACGGGGCTACGCATTTTTTTTCCCCTCCCCGAGGACCGCGGCCGCGAGAAAAGGGAAGTACTGCAGGTGTGTTCGTTCACGGATCGATCAGCGCGCGCGATTTTCGCACGGCGGTATAACCGCGCGGTTCGACCTACCGAAGATTATAACAATTATAACCGATGAACGTTATTGCAATAATACGCATAAAAGTTGTATTTTCAATCACATTATCGCGACTATACGTCATGACTGCGGAACGCACGTGCGACTAATACCCGTAACATTACACCGACCTAACCCCGTCACTATTATAAAACACGCTGTGCTCTTATACGAATTTATTTCAATGTATAATCCGATAACAATACGATTCATAATCATAATATTATCGCGGGCGTCTAATGTGCCCGTATTCGACACGGTGAATCGCTTCTTCTCCTTTGCCTTCGTCCCAACTATTTGCGGTCGGCCACCATTTCGTTCCAAACTCCCATTTGCTCCGATCTCCCACCTTGCACACACCGGCTGCGTTTTCATTACAATTCTCACTGCTTCGGGTTCCTCTTTTCCCGTGACACTTCCAAATCATTTCAGACTATTTTCTTTCATTCTGTCTGCTATCGAAGTTATGTCTAAGCCATCTCTTTTGCGCCGATCCCTTATCTTATCGTCTCTCGTCACGCCAATCATCCACTTTAGCATTTTCATCTCGGATACATTCATTCTCTGTTCTATTTTTCTGTCTCCCACCTAACACTCCGAACCCATATAACATAGTCAGTCTCGTCACACTTTTGTAGAACTTAACTTTAAATCTCATTGGAATTCTCTTGTCACATAAACCACTACACGCTTTTCTCCACTTTATCCAATCATTCTATGTTTCACTATGAAAGTCACCGATCTTTTGTGAAAAAGATCCTACGTACTTAAAATTCTCAACCTCACCTATAACTGCTTATTGCTGTTTACTATTATCTTGTCTAGTAGATGTAAAAGACTCTTTCTTTCAAGTGCCAATTCTACGATCGTTATAAATTATTATTATTAAATAATAAATTATTAATTATTGATAAGTGATAGTAGTAACAGCAATAATAAATATTATTATCTGTTCACTATGACTTTATCTGTGCTGTTCGGTGTTAACGGTTTAAACCACGTATTCACAGTTTGAGAGGGCCAACACTAAAACAATTTACGATGATAATATAACGCATAAGAGACGATTACTGTGGCTAAGATAGTGGGACGTGAACATTTAACACATTTTTGGGGAGCTATTCGCGGACGGATTCAGAAAGCGGATAAGCCCAGAGTCCCATTATATTCGCGCCCATAGTCATAAAAAAATCAAGGATTGGGCTCGTTTTAATTTTTTTTTACTACAGAATGAGGTGTGGAGAGTGTTACAATAGTTGTGACTTGTTATTTGTTGTAAAAAAAAAAAAATCTATTTTCATAACGTTAACCAATATCGTTGAATGCGTTTAATCATTTGTATATAGGTCCAGCGTGGTACGGCGTGTATCGATTTGAGAATCTTTCCAAATATACGTACCTGCGTCTCGCTTTAGTTTCACAAGTCAGTGGGTTCCATTCGAAACGCTCACAAACGAGACCCGAGTGCCCTATACACCTAGTTTTTACGGTGTTGTAAGCACCTACCTCCTATGTACAATGGACATTTTTTTACGCCCGTACATAATTTGGATGCGTACATTATAATCGTATTGCTCGAAAATCAATACACCCAAACGCATGGTCTAGCAATTATCTACGAACATTTCGGGTAAAATCGATTGTAGTTTTTTTTTCAGTCGTTACAATATACGCGCGGAATCGTACTTCCATGTATTTATTGCTATTATTGTTCTAAACAATTTTACCTTATTTATTATACGTAATCAATAGACACGGAAACGTTTTCATTTAAAATAGCAAGGCGAATAAGCGTTATCGTCTAAAAATGGATATGAAATTCATCACCCTTTCTATATTAATCGGTATACATTTTTGAATTTATAAATATTGCAGTATTTTCGATATAAATGTAGTATGGCATATTATCACAGTTTTTAGAAAAAATATCATCTTTTTGAATCTGTAAGTTTGGAAAATTTATTGCTATTTGAAAATCAAGAGTATCAGTTATCATTATTTACGAGTATATATATTATATGCTATACGGTGTAAGGAATAAAGGTGATGTTTTTGAAATAAAAAGTTGCATTTACGATTAATAAAACGATTCTATAACGCTTGAAAAACCCAAAAATCATTTTTACTAAAATCCATTGTGATTATGATAAACAAAAATAATCACTTTTTATATGTATTACAAACTCGTAAAGCTGCACTATTATGATTTTTTTTTCAACAATAATATTCGGTTGTATGATATGTAACTAAATCGCAACAAAGAACAAAAATTGAAAATAATACCTTTCGTAAATTTTCCGGTTTTTCCTAGGTACGTTTTTTTTCCAATTGTTATAAAAACCGCTTAGAAAATCAAAAAAAAAAAAAAAAAAAAAAACGATTAGCTATAGGTTATTACGCGCATAGTTACTTCAAGCTATTACTAAAATGATAAGTCGTTTAGGAAAAAACTATTATCAATGAAATCCGATAAAACAACTACGTAATCGTGTCTGGAAATTGACAAGTTGGTTATTAAAAAAGTTTAAAACATTTAATTCTGAGCGCAACGAGGAGTGTGGTGATTTTGCTTTGCTAAGTTTGTTTTTTTTTGTTTGTTTACAAATTGTCTAAATGCAATTTTACTCTAATAAAAAATGCTCTTTATAGTATTTTTGATCTTATTGGTGCATTATTAAGAGGTCGCATTTAGTTTTCCTTGTTTTTTTTTTTTAACATTCAAAAACGTCTTTATCTTATTACATACTGAAAAAGTTTAAATATCAATTTTGATTTACTTTAATATGATTGGAATACTATAATTAGGTTTTACGTAGTTTATTAACAATAACATAAAAAGTAATTACGATAGGTGAATTNGCAATTACTACTATTTCTAAAAATAAAAAAGAAACAAAAATGTAAATTTTTTAAACTCTAAAACAAGATTTTTAGAAAAAAAGAAGCATTTAGAAGTAATTTGTCTATAACTTTTGAATGAAGTTTAGCGACTTTTTTTGAAATTACTATCAAACTTAGGATGTGAAAACAAACATAACAAAAAAAAAATCGTTTGGGAGCTAAACTGCATTCGTTCCTTTTGTGTATTTTTAGTCCAAACATCATGTAAAAAATATCAATGTACAAGGTAGATGGTATATAAAAGAGGGTAGAATTTTGGGTGTTGCAACTCCCAAGGGTTTTTCAGATGTATCTTTAGGCTTGTAAATTACCAATCAATGTAATTTTAAGCCGAGAAGACTATGTGTCCTTTACGTACGTGGGCTCCGAGGACGTGGCTAGATCAAAAACAAATTGCTAAATTTCTTTTTGTTACTAACCAACAACAACCGTGTTGTTATAGTTTTATAGTATCCGTGACTTCTAAATTTTACAATTTCACAATAACAATCACGATTGCGAAACGGGAAATTTAGTTTTAATTTTTTTTGGCACGCACTTGATATTAGTACTTTCATTCAAAATGGAAAAAAGCAGTGGTGTTGTAGATTCGAGACGTAAGATAAGAGCTCTTAGTGCCATCTTAAAGGTAGCCAAGAAAAATTTGTTGTCGAGCACGAAGTACGCGGCTCATATCGGCTACGAATTCGCGGAACTGTATAACTACGTGATGCGTACGACATCAGAGTACGCCAATGAATTTTACGATGAACACGGCGAGTTCTTAACGGTGTACGAAGACGAGTCGGCCATCGTCGTCAGGTCCCAGTTACAAGTAAAGCGTATTTTGATGCGGCCCACATCCGTGTCCGACTATATAGTTAAATCGATTATTTCGATACCCTGCGGTGGATCGTCGGGCGGCCTAATGGTTACCGTGAGCGGTGAGCGGTTTACGCAAAATTTCCTCTTGGAGTACCGACCAGAAAGGTTGTTGAGTTACGCCATTGTGGTGTCCATAACACAATATATTTATGAAGGACCAGCCACCTACCACCAGACTCCACTAACAACCTTCGATAGTGGCGACGGCCAGGCTATCACTGGCACCGAAGAATCTTTAAACACGTCCGACCTTACAGAACTCGAATATTCGATTTCCGATATCATTAATTTAGAATCAGACTACGCAACCGACAACATAAGAGAACCAGTAATATCTTCCGAAATTACGCCTATTAAGGAACCCGATACCGCTCCCGAGAATATAGAACTTAAACCCGCCACTGATAATAAGAAAATTAGGAAATATTTAATTCATTTTGTTCTGTTTTTAGCTGTCTGTTGGGCGGTGTATAAATACTTGAAAAAAATGCGTTCCATCTGAACATAATCGAAAACGTAATACAAGAATGTTATTAATAATATAATTACAAACAAGAATAACGAGAAGGGGTTGGTAGACGGGACGGCACTATACATCTGGTTGGATGATTAGGTACGGAACGTAGGAGTGTAGGTTTAAATATGGTTGATTTTTGGATAGTTTGGGATATACTGATTACCGGTAAGGGCGAATCTTGTTACCGATATAGCAGGGCTTGCTTACCTTATAACGTAAGGAATATCACGTCGGAGACATGTATCACTTCAATTATGCGTTTGAGTCGCCTCTTGAATTGGGGTACTAAACTGATTTAGACCTTGATCCCGTTATTGGGTTAAATGTTGGAGGTTCAGAACTACCAGTAGTAGCATAGTGACTGGGGTTAGTCAACTTTAACAATAAACGTCTTCCTTATCTTAAGTCAGTAGTCCAGTTTGTTTTCCTGCTAAGCATCGTTTAAAAAATTCTTTAAACTTTGTGATATCTTTTCTTATCCGAGTACAAGCGAATGTCACGGTCGCCAAAAGTCGGTATTTCAATATCGCGTCATTTCGACGCGGTAGTTTCGACTCGTATAAAATGTACACGAGCATTCTGAAACATTTTTTTTCTTTTAATTTTTATTATTGATTTTTTTTTTTAAATTGTGCCTAATCCCTGTTTTTTTTTTTTTTAAATAAATGTATGTAAAAGATACAAATAAAATAAATATACTTAATAAATGAAACATTATTTTCTTATATTTATACATTTTAAATTGCGTATTATCTTTGTTAATAATATTGATCCATGTTATTTTTCAAATAAATGTGTATATAAAATTAAAATTAAATAAATTATTTTAAATATGAAATTAATATACCTTATAATTGAAGTATATATTTCTTATATGCAGAATTTTTCTATTGTGCGTAAGGTAATGTTTTTAATCCCTGTATTTTTTTTAAATAAATGTATGTATAAAATAAAAATAAAATAAATTATTAATAAATATACAATATATAATCTTTAAAAATATCTAAATATTATTTTTTATTTTATTCATTTATCATGAAAAATAAATCAATAATAAAATTTAAATAAAAAACGAGATTAGGATCTAAATCAGTTTTGTACCCCAATTCAAGTGACGACTCAGACGCATAATTGAAGGGATACACGTTTTCGACGTGATATTTCTTACGCTATAAAGTAAGCAATCCTTGCTATATCGGTAAAGAGATTCGCCCTTACCGGTAATCAGTACATCCCACATTATCCAAAATGCAACCATATTTAAACCTACATTCCTACGTTCCGTACCTAATGATCCGTCCAGATGTGTAGTATCGTCCCATTAACCAAACACTTCGTGTTATTTTAACTATACTATTATTAACATTTTTCCATTATGTTTTCAATTTGATTTTAATGCTACATTGAACGATTTAACTGTAGTATACCACGCATGACATTGCGTATAGACTAATTAATTATATCATGCACATGCAAATCAAAACTTGCGTATCCCGCACATGTACCAAACGCCATTTTACTGTAAACAGATTTAAATGTAATAAACTATTTTATGTAAACTACTATTCAACTCTTGTGAAATAAAGAAAACTATTTTACACAAAAAAAAAAGCACCTGTGTTAAATTTAATGCGACGACGGGAAATCGCCGGCTTGTTACAATATGTGTTCCATGTCTTCCCACATCGCCAACTCCTGTTTTGCGGACATCCCATTTTGCCGAGAAATAAACCGAATTTATGAGATATTAAAAATCGTCCTATTTCGCCGACACATAAATCGGTTATATTACTATTATAAATAAAAATATAATTTTTGTGATGAAATTATTATTACTAAAGAAATTCCGGCACCGCAATCGTGGCATGAGCAAAAATCAATTTAGTATTTTCCTAAATACAAAAACTATTGGCAATAACAATAGTTAATCAACGATTAAATAGAAGCTAAAATTAATTCTTCTTATTATTTTCATTTTTTAAGTTTACTACAGTGAAAATTTAGGAAAACTAGTGTAATCCCTGCAAAAATTATAACGAAAACACATTTTTTTAACATAGTATGGTAGGATGGAGTAGTACATTATGAATAGGTGTATTTTCAAGTTTCGTATGTGGCAGGTAAGAATTAACAAAATAAAACGCTTTCGCAAAACAGGAGTCGACGTCGTGGGAATGAACCATGTGTACTCCTCCTTTTTGTTTTACGGTTCTAGTCTCATAATATAAAATGTTTACAACAGATGTCTACTGCATTATCGTCATTTGTTTTTTTTTTTTTTTATTAACATGTATTTTGTTTGCTCCGGACGCATTGTATGGCCGTCATGTTTTGTTGTACGATGAATTGAACCAGGTTACACGTTTTAATTTGTGTATTATTTATTTAATTATTTATTATAACTTACTAAGTTGTTTTTCTTATTTCTAATATATCGACGCATTTTATATATTTTTTTTCCTTTGTTATTCACCATGCATCTCATGTCACCAATTATACTTGTACCACTATCAATTTTTTTTTAACCAGTCAGTAAGTGTTAAATCCTTTAGTAACATAGAAGAAGATAAATATTAACTTCCTCTCTTCAAAAGAGAAAACTTTCTAGTAAATGGAAATATTGAATGGAAATCTTACTTGAAGAACAAAATTTGCTATGGACCGTGAGGACCGAAGAAAAAGCACTTCATGTGGCTGATGAAGTTAAGAAATTTATGACATTGAGAATTCATTGTTTTATCCATTTATTGGGAAAAATATTGGAAAGATCAAAAAAATGACTTCCCTAAGGTACTAGCCCTAGTACATTACATACGTGGGCTCCTGGGACGTGGCCAGAACAAAAACAAACTGCTAATATTATTTTCGTTACTAACCAACAACAATCGTGTAGTTATAGTTTTATAGTGTCGTCGCCTACCAAATTATATTACTCACTATTAAAAAACACTATTGCGAGACTGAAAAAAAAATCAATTATTTCTAATAGTTTCGCACTCGCTTGTTATTTGTACTTGCATTCAAAATGGGAAACAGAAATGGTGTTGTAGATGCGACACGCGAGAGAAGAGCCGTTGCGATGGCTAAGCTAAAATCGTTGCCAAGAACTAAGTACGCGCTTAATATCGGCTACGAATTCACAAAATTATACTACTCTATGTTGCGTACTACACCAGAGTACGCCAATGAATTTTATGATACACACGGCAAGTTCCGAACGGTGTTTGAAGACGGGTTGACCATCGTCGTCAGTACCCGGTTACAGGTAAAGCGTATTTTAATGCGACCTTTGTCCGCGTGCGACTATAAAGATGAATCGATTATTCTGATACCATGTGGATCGTCTGGAAGCCTGATGGTTATGGTGTTCGGTAAGCGTTTTACGCAAAGTTTCCTCTTGGAGTACCGTCCAAAAATGAAGTTGGGTTACGCCATTGTGATGTCCGTAACACTATATATTTCTAAAGGACCAGTCACCTACAACCAGACGCCACCAACAACATTCGTTGGTGGTGACAGAAAGGTTATCAAAGGCGCCGAAAAATCTATCAAAACGTCTATCCTTAGAAAACCAGTTTACTCTATTTCCGCTATCATAAATTCAGTTTTCGACCACGCCGCCATAGTCACAAGAAGAAGGGTAATATCTTCCAAACTTCCGCCCATTAACGAGCCCGATACTGCCACTAAAATGACGCCCATCCTAAAACGCGCCCCTAAAAAAACCGCTTCCGAGAATATAGAACCCAAATTTGGCATTGACAACAAGAAAGTTGTAAAAAATATAATTAATTTAGTTCTCCTTTCTGCTGCCTGTTGGGCTGCGTATAGATACTTGAAATAAATGCGTTTCATCTGAACAAAATCGAAAACGTAATACAAGAGTGTTATTAATAATATAATTACAAACAAGAATAACGAGAAGGGTTTGGTAAACGGGACGGCACTATACATCTGGTTGGATGATTAGGTACGGAACGTAGGAGTGTAGGTTTAAATGTGGTTGATTTTTGGATAGTTTTGGATGAATTGATTACCGGTAAGAGCGAATCTCGTTACTGGTATAGCAGGGGTTGCTTACCTTATAACGTAAGGAATATCACGTCGGAGACATGCATCACTTCAATTATGCATGTGAGTCGCCACTAGAGTTGGGGTACCGAACTGACCTGGATTTAGATCACGTCATTGTGTTAAACGTTTGAGGTTTGGAACAACCGGGAGTAGCATAGTGATTGGTGGATCAACTCTAGCAATTATCGTCTTCCTTATCTTAAGCCAGTATTCCAATTTGTTTTCTTGCTAAACATGGTTTAAAAAAATCCTAAAACTTGATGTTATCTTACCGTATCAGTATTATAGGTCTCGTCTAGATTCGTTCTAAACAGGTCTGAATCTGTTTTCTTGTTGATTATCAACATATTTCGTCGTTTAATTATTGATATTTTTAAATTGTGTTTAATCCCTGTTTATATTATAAATACCTGTTATTTTTTAAAATGTATGTAAAAGATACAAATAAAATATATATAGTTAATAAAAGAGAAATGTATTTCTTATATATATGTATATATAAATTTTAATTTATGCATTATCCCTGTTAATATTATTAATCCCTGTTATTTTTAAAATAAATGTATATATAAAATTAAAATTAAATAAATTATTATTAAATATACAATATACATATATTTAACATTTTATTAGAGAATATACAATCTATACCCAAAGGCATAATAAGAATATGTGCTACATTATATTAAAAATAAACATGAATAGGGTGAGGGAAGAAATCATCTAGTGATCGCACTTCTTTTTGCTTAAATATATGTGCAACTATATATTTTTTTAATTATCATTAACATTTTTTTTCTTTTTTTTTCCAGTTATATATTTAGAAGATCTCTACACCAGTTTCTTTTTAATCGTCATGGAGGGTTTCCAGGAATTGTGCGAGTGGCTAAGCCGGATATCAGGGGATTTGAGTGAGCAGACAGTTTGTTGAAAAAAAGTTTGTAATACATTTTAGCTTCTTCGTGTATGGTTTTCATTTTTAAGTCAGAGTGGAGAGTATAATTAGAGACATAAGGGGGGGGGGCATTAGTTATGGAGCGTAAGATTTTATTTTGAACAGTTTGTATTTTATTAAGATTGGATTTTTTGGCATTACCCCACAGTTGGAGACCATATGTCCAGATAGGCTTAATTAATGATTTGTAAATAAGCAATTTGTGCATTTTAGGTGAGTTTTTTTTTCCCTTCCGTGTTGCGCCCATGTGAGGCGACGATCAATGGTTAGCCCTAAATACTTGACAGATTGAGATGAAGGTATAGGTATGCCAGCTAAGGAAACTTCAGGACAGGGAGCAAGGCGAAGAGTAAAGGTAGTGTGCAGTGATTTGGATTGATTTACTTTAACTCTCCAATTATCGTACCAATTAGACAATAAATTGAAGTGATGTTGAAGGTTTAGGGAAGCAGTATTTGGATCTTCATGGATCGCTATAATTGCCTTATCATCCGCAAACTTGGCTACAGTTGTATTTAGAGAGGTAGGTTGATTAGCGGCATATATATTATATAAAATTGGCGAGAGTATGCCACCCTGTGGGACTCCTGCATTAATGTTTGCGATGCTTAAAACAGAAGAACCAAACTTGACCTGGAAGTGTCGATCGGTTAGATAAGATTTTATTAGCAAGTAGTATGTAGATGGGAGAAAAAGTTTTAATTTTTGTAGAGAAGGCCTTCGTGCCAGACACGATCAAACGCTTGAGACACATCGAGAAACACGCAAGAACAGTATTTTTTTTTTTTCAAGTAAAAAGGATATGGAGTCAACTAGTCTATGCAGCTGATGTGTTGTAGAGTGGTTGGCGCGAAATCCAAATTGAGTATTAGGAAGTACATTATTAGAGTAGATGCAAGGAAGGATTCTTTTTAGTATTAGTCTTTCGAATATTTTAGCGAAGAAGGGCAGGAGGCTTATAGGTCAATAGGAAGAAGGTAGATCAGGAGGCTTTTTAGGTTTATGGAATAGAATGATAATTGAAAATTTCCAAAGTAGAGAAAAATATGACAATCTTAGTGCAGCATTAAATAAGACTGTTAGAAGAACGATCATCCGACCTGATGTGTGGTGCTATTCTATTTACCAAACCATTCTTGTTATTCTTGTTTGTAATTATATTAATACTAACACTTGTATTAAGTATTCAATTTTTATAATAACATTTTGCACGGTTTAATTGTAACACACAACGCGTTCATCATTCAAAAACCCACGTATTTCGCACACATACAAAACCCCAGTTTTCTGTAAACCTACTTAAATGAAATAAACTATTATATGTAAATTACTATTTAATATTTGTAAAATAAAGAAAATTGTTTGATATTAAAACAAAGCACCTGTGTTAAGTTTAATGCAACGACGGCAAATCGCCGGCTCGTTACAATATTTATTCCGCTTCTTTTTGTTTCACCTATCTTATAGTATAATATGTTTACAACAGATGTCTACAGCATTATCGTAATTTTTCTTTTAATCGACATGTATCTTGATTTCTCCGGACGTATTGTACATACATCAGGTTTTATACGATTAATGAGTGTGAATTTGTGTACTATTTATTTAATTATTTATTATAACCTAATAAGTTGTTTTTCTTATTATTGTATTACTTAGTTATTTTTCTTATTATTCATCACGCATCGTGTTCACGAATTACGCATTGAACATTTTTTTTCACCAGTCGGTAAGTGTTTCATCCTTTAGTAACGTTGAAGAAGAAAGTTATAAAGTTCCTCCCCTCAATGGAGAAAACTTTAATTAATACTGGAAATGCTAAATGGAAATCTTACTTGAAGAACAAAATTTGCCATGCACCGTGAGGACGATACCCAACCCTAGATTTTAAATTAGCTTAAGAGGTGAAATTAAATGTATAACCGTAAGCAACGATTAACCATTGATAACGAAAGACGATTCTGAGCAGAGTTTCGTTACTATAGTAAAATAATTGCATATTATGTGTATTATACATTTTCTTTAATGGTATTTGTTTAATATTGAAACAATTTTTCATTTTCCTGTTTTTTTTTCCCGTTGTTTCTCATGTGATTTATCAATTTATTAGGAAAACTCTTGGAAGAATCAAAAAATGACCTGCCTTAAGTACTAGCCATAGTACTAGTTTCGATGAAATGTAGCAGACTTATGAGTCCGTGTATATATCGTAATTAAAGGTTACCATCACTCATCACCTAATGACAATACTTATATTTACTGGACAGCGATTTAGAGTACTCATCTAGATCAACAGATACGCAACAGTTGAAAATAACTTCAATTATAATTTCATCACAAGTACCTACCTATTTCATCAAACCATTAACATTACTATACGTTAAAACGCGCATAGTTACTTCAAACTAATACTAAAATGATAAGTCGTTCGGGAAAAAACTATTATCAATGAAATTCTATAAAATAATTACGTAATCGAAATTGACAAGTTGGTTATTAAAAAAGTTTAAAACATTTAATTCTGAGCGCAACGAGGAGTGTGGTGATTTTGCTTTGCTAAGTTTGTTTTTTTCTGTTTGTTTACAAATTGTCTAAATGCAATTTTACTCTAATCAAAAAAATATTTTTTATAGTATTTTTGATCTTATTGGTGCATTATTAAGAGGTCGCATTTAGTTTTCCTTGTTTTTTTTTTTAACATTCAAAAANTTATTACATACTGAAAAAGTTTAAATATCAATTTTGATTTACTTTAATATGATTGAAATACTATAATTAGGTTTTACGTAGTTTACTAACAATAACATAAAAAGTAATTACGATAGGTGAATTCTGATTCCGTCAAAATTTAGAGTATGCAATTACTACTATTTCTAAAAATAAAAAAAAAACAAAAATGTAAATTTTTTAAACTCTAAAACAAGATTTTTAGAAAAATGAAGCATTTAGAAGTAATTTGTCTATAACTTTTGAATGAAGTTGATCGACTTTTTTAGAAAGTACTATCCTATTTAGAATGTAAAATATATCAATGTATAAGGTAAGTGGTCATAAATGAAGGTAGAATTTCGGGCGTTGTAACACCCACAGTTTTTTTTTTGTTTAGGAGTTGTTAAAGATGACATTTAAATTAAAAATGTGTCCCTTGAAATCAGATGTATCTTAAGGCTTGCAAATTACCATTTAATGTCATCTTAAGCCGAGAAAACTACAGACTTTTTACATACGTGGGCTCCGGGAACGTGGCCAGAACAAAAACAAACTGACAATATTATTTTCGTTATTAACCAACAACAACCGTGTTGTTATAGTTTTATGGCATCCATGCCTACCAAATTATACAATCCCATTAATAACAAACACGATTGCGAAAAGGAAAATATTATCAATTGTTTCCAATAGTTTAATATTTTTGGCACGCGCTTGATATTAGTACTTTCATTCGAAATGGAAAACAGCAGAGGTGTTGCAGATTCAAGACGTAAGAGAAGAGCTCTTGGTGCCATCTTAACGATGGCTAAGAAGAACTCGTTACCGGGCTGGAAATCCGCGGCTAATGTCGGTTATGAATTCATGGAACGGTATTATTACGTGATGCGTACAATACCAGAGTACGCCAACGAATTTTATGATGAATACGGCGAGTTCCAAACGGTGTACGAAGACGGATCGACCACCGTCGTCAAGACCCGGTTACAGGTAAAGCGTATTTTGATGCAGTTCAGGTTCCGGTCCGATTATATAGTTAAATCGATTATTTCGTTGCCCCGTGGGGGATCGCCCGGCGGCCTGATGGTTACCGTGAACGGCGTGCGGTTTACGCAAACTTTCGTCGTGGAGTACCGTCCAGAAAGGTTGTTGAGTTACGTCATTGTGGCGTCTTTAACACAATATATTTCTGAAGGACCCGCCACCTACCACCAGACTCCACTAACAACCTTCGCTAGTGATGACAGCCAGGCTACTGGATACAGTGGCGTTGAAAAATGTGTCAACACGTCCATCTTTAAAAAACGAGCTTATTCGATTTCCGATAACATTAATTTAGATTCCGACCACGCCGCAGAAGTCACAAAGGAAACAGTAATATCTTCTGAAATTACGCCCATTAAAGAACCCGATACCACCTCTGCAATCACGTCCATCCCAGAAAAAACCGCTTCCGAGAATATAGAACCCAAACTCGACATTGACAACAAGAAAGTTGTAAAAAAAATAATTAATTTAGTTCTCTTTTCTGCTGCCTGTTGGGCTGCGTATAAATACTTGAAAAAAATGCGCTCCATCTGAACATAATCGAAAACGTAATACAAGAATGTTATTAATAATATAATTACAAACAAGAATAACGAGAAGGGGTTGGTAGACGGGACGGCACTATACATCTGGTTGGATGATTAGGTACGGAACGTAGGAGTGTAGGTTTAAATATGGTTGATTTTTGGATAGTTTGGGATATACTGATTACCGGTAAGGGCGAATCTTGTTACCGATATAGCAGGGCTTGCTTACCTTATAACGTAAGGAATATCACGTCGGAGACATGTATCACTTCAATTATGCGTTTGAGTCGCCTCTTGAATTGGGGTACTAAACTGATTTAGACCTTGATCCCGTTATTGGGTTAAATGTTGGAGGTTCAGAACTACCAGTAGTAGCATAGTGACTGGGGTTAGTCAACTTTAACAATAAACGTCTTCCTTATCTTAAGTCAGTAGTCCAGTTTGTTTTCCTGCTAAGCATCGTTTAAAAAATTCTTTAAACTTTGTGATATCTTTTCTTATCCGAGTACAAGCGAATGTCACGGTCGCCAAAAGTCGGTATTTCAATATCGCGTCATTTCGACGCGGTAGTTTCGACTCGTATAAAATGTACACGAGCATTCTGAAACATTTTTTTTCTTTTAATTTTTATTATTGATTTTTTTTTTTAAATTGTGCCTAATCCCTGTTTTTTTTTTTTTTAAATAAATGTATGTAAAAGATACAAATAAAATAAATATACTTAATAAATGAAACATTATTTTCTTATATTTATACATTTTAAATTGCGTATTATCTTTGTTAATAATATTGATCCATGTTATTTTTCAAATAAATGTGTATATAAAATTAAAATTAAATAAATTATTTTAAATATGAAATTAATATACCTTATAATTGAAGTATATATTTCTTATATGCAGAATTTTTCTATTGTGCGTAAGGTAATGTTTTTAATCCCTGTATTTTTTTTAAATAAATGTATGTATAAAATAAAAATAAAATAAATTATTAATAAATATACAATATATAATCTTTAAAAATATCTAAATATTATTTTTTAATTGAAGGGATACACGTTTTCGACGTGATATTCCGAGAAATTCTGGCACCGCAATTGTGGCATGAGCATAAATCAATTTAGTATTTTCCTAAATACAAAAACTATTGGCAATAACAATAGTTAATCAACGATTAAATAGAAGCTAAAATTAATTCTTCTTATTATTTTCATTTTTTAAGTTTACTACAGTGAAAATTTAGGAAAACTAGTGTAATCCCTGCAAAAATTATAACGAAAACACATTTTTTTAACATAGTATGGTAGGATGGAGTAGTACATTATGAATAGGTGTATTTTCAAGTTTCGTATGTGGCAGGTAAGAATTAACAAAATAAAACGCTTTCGCAAAACAGGAGTCGACGTCGTGGGAATGAACCATGTGTACTCCTCCTTTTTGTTTTACGGTTCTAGTCTCATAATATAAAATGTTTACAACAGATGTCTACTGCATTATCGTCATTTGTTTTTTTTTTTTTTTATTAACATGTATTTTGTTTGCTCCGGACGCATTGTATGGCCGTCATGTTTTGTTGTACGATGAATTGAACCAGGTTACACGTTTTAATTTGTGTATTATTTATTTAATTATTTATTATAACTTACTAAGTTGTTTTTCTTATTTCTAATATATCGACGCATTTTATATATTTTTTTTCCTTTGTTATTCACCATGCATCTCATGTCACCAATTATACTTGTACCACTATCAATTTTTTTTTAACCAGTCAGTAAGTGTTAAATCCTTTAGTAACATAGAAGAAGATAAATATTAACTTCCTCTCTTCAAAAGAGAAAACTTTCTAGTAAATGGAAATATTGAATGGAAATCTTACTTGAAGAACAAAATTTGCTATGGACCGTGAGGACCGAAGAAAAAGCACTTCATGTGGCTGATGAAGTTAAGAAACCTTAATTTCATCAGGCATAAGTTTTTATGGCATTGAGAAAAAGTAAGCGAATTCTTGTACCAAGAAAAGCTTACAGTTTTCTAGAATATGTAAAAGATAAGGAGAATCCAATTAAAATTTGGGAAGCACTTACTGAAAATTCTGAAAACATTCGAACGAAAACGGGTACAAAATTAATTGTTCACAATTTAACTCCTTTTGTCACTTAAATTTGACGAAAAGCAGAAACCAGCGTCTCATTATCTTACTTTTGACAAACTTAGCCGAGGTAGAGGCAAACCAATCGAACCGTTGTCGGTCTGCTTCTATTAAGTCTACCGAAATCGTATGATATTCTAATCACTGCCTTTGAAACGTTGAATGATGTTAGACTAACGATCAATTTTTCCAAATGTAAACTACTGGATGAGGAAATGAAAAGAATAGGCACAAGATCAGAACCAGAATTTAAGGTTGCAACTTTCTTCTCAATTAGTATACATATAAATCAAAATTTTAAATTCAATGGCTGCAAATGTGGAAAACATGAACATAGAAAATCATAATGCATGTTTAAACCTCCTAAACAGAAAATCAAAGACCAAAAGGCATCTGCAGCTAAAACAAAGGAACGTGAACGGGGTGAGCCTGCTTTTACCGCTTATGAGAAAGATACTACATAGGTGTTGCTTATATAGTAGAATAAAAAGCAAAATTAAAATAAAGGGAGAAGGTAGAATAATACGGTGTTGGTGTGGGAATGAAAGGTGAACAGTCAAATATAATATGTATGGCGTGAAATGATATTGTTTGTGCGTAAGACTCATAAATAAACACAAGCAGGATTTATAACTGTTTTGTCACCAAGTCTTCTATATCATTAGGTATCTATTTGGCTATACCGAAACGTCGGGTTGCTGATAAGTGACGACTTGCGGGGAAATCGTCCCTTTGTGTATCCGTTGTATAACCGTTATGATTTAACGTGGTGAGAATCATACAAATGTACAGACAGGTGTTTATCCCGATTGACGACCACGAACTGCGCTATGTTAAGACTATGTTTAAGTCAATCGAGGGTAATGTACTGTGTGTACATGTATTGGAAGGAATTGCATACAATTGTTTGTCCCGACTGACGACCACGAACTGCGTTATATTGAGATTATACTCGAGTTAGTCAAAGGCAATTTATTGTGTGTATACGGCGATGGAAAAAAAAGAAGATGAAAGCGTTTAAGTGTGTGATAGAGAAAAAGGTGACAATAAGTACAACTACTAGGTTTAAGGAAATATGGATTAACCAAACACAGCAGCCCACCTATGGTATCTGCAATTGCCGTATGGGTTTGGAAAGATGTATGTAGTAAAGATTTCAAGTGAGCAATAAAAAACGTGTTTCTGTTGGGCGAACTCGGAGAAGTGACGATTCGATGAAGAAGATTTACGCGTCTCGTGTCTTATGCCATACGCGGTCTCCATTTTGGCGGCTCCCGTGGCATTGGCTACGGAGGGGGGGCAGTGTGTGAACAATGCGCGTAATTAATTGTGAAATGATTTATGGCGTACTTATGTGACAACACTGATTTTTTCGGTGATGGAACTGGTAATTATACCTACTACGTCACTTCACAAATATTGAATATTTAACGTATTATAAGTTGCAACCCAGTTTTTTAATGACCACGTCCTCGTGGTCAACATGTAAGTTTAAAAAAAAATTACAAGAATTTATTACATATTCATTGCAACAGGATAAAAATATTTTCAAATACATAGGGCTATACCTAGCGAATAATATCTGAATAAACATCCGTATTGCCGCGCGTGCGCGTGCAAACAATAATAATTACATACCAGAATGCATCGCACGGTGTACGCGTATTAAACACCGTACTCGAATAAATTGTACATTTTTTCTTGAATTATCATATAAATTTTCATTTTATTCAAAAATGTACTATGTAATGTCGTAGCCTGCAACCAAATATACACGACGCGCAGGCATAAAAAACGTACGTCGCACTGACAAAAACAAAAAAAATAAAAATACGAATACGAATTAAAATTGATACTATTCTTTTGTGGTGTTGTGTAGGTATCCAGATCCATTTATTATAGTACATTATACAGGGCATAACACCCGAAATAAATTTGGTTCTGTTCGATATTTCTTTTTCTCATGCCGATGCCGTACGATCCTTCTATTATATATATATATAGATATTTTTATAAAACGTTTCAATTTTTTTTAAAAACTATTCTATAATATCCGAGACGAACGGTTTATATATTTTGAAACAAACCATTGATGTTACTGACGGTAAACCGTTAAGTTTCTATGATCTTTTGAAGTTAACAAAAATTATATTTTTATAGCCACATTTTCAAATAAAGAGGTATTATTTAGTAGGTAATGATAATATAAAAACAATTTAAATTATCTTTAACTTAAAAATAAAACCGTAGACAATAACGATTCATCATTGGCAAATATGCGTCACGTAAACATTTTCTATCAAAATTATATTTATAAAACGGCCGTCTTGGATATTGTAAAAACAATTTTTTAAAAATTTTAATTTGTTATTTTTGGTTAAAAAAAAAAAAATAATAATAATAAAATAAAATGGATTAATCATAGTGCAAAGCTCTAGTAGTTATTACGAGAAAAATGAAAAATCTTCAAAATATCGAACAGAACAGAAGATATTTCAGATGTAAGATATTCGTGTTACAGCTCGTATAATATAGTTATTACAACTAGCGCAGAGAACATCTAAAAAGTCACCAAATACGCGCTTAGATGACCTACTATATGCATATATATATATATATATATATATATATATATATGTAAAATAAAATTACAAATATGGCTTTGTCTTAGCACGAACCGTATTCGTTTTTTTTTATATTTTTCAACGGTGTAAAAAAATGCTAAAAACGCTAAAAGTCTTTTGCCCGCGTAATAACTAATAATGTATTACTATTACATAACATTGAAATTTGTCAACGGAATTTGTTTACAAATCGAAACGCATACATTTGTTATCGAATTACGCATTCGTCGTGTGAATTATGCACCACGCCAACTCGACAAATATATAATAATATTTTCGACATTTGCGCATGAAAAATGTACGGCCGTAAAGAGTTCATTGCAACGTTCAAAGGTATCGATTTTTAGCCGCATGCACCGCGACGCACACTCGCGACCGCTCGCTGCATTTCATAATGGAAAATGCATTCTTCTCTCTCCGACCCCTTTCCCCCCCATCTCCCACTGATATACATTATCAGATTAGAATATTATCATATATATATATATATATATACATTTAAAACGGTATCAAGGCATTATACTATTTTACGCATAGTGCCATGCGAATGTAAAACGGCGAGAAAATATGACGTGTATTATACGAATCGTAAAAAATGCACCGACCGCGCGCCGATATTTTCTATACGCATTCATGTCCGCGCGCGGTCGTCTGCGTCGTACAGTAGTACATTACAATACACTTTCACAGCATGCTTAACACGAATCAACCTCTTGAAACTATTAGCTTTCGAAAGAATACAAATGTAATAGAGATTGACGGTTTCGTTCAAATTTCTTTTGTATAATAACGATAATGATACCGGCGCGGACAATATTATACGCGGTATATCCACGACTACATGCAATTTTATGTGCCTGTGTGTGCGGGTATTTAATGCCGATACGGAAATGTCGTTTAAGTTATTCATTTGTTTTCGAATATTTCTACGTACAGCCGTACGGTATTCGAATCGGGGGAAAAAAAAAAGAAGAGGCACTGGTAGACTTCCCTCTCAGCGTCTCTTAAAGTTATTGAACTCGGACAAACCCGTGATGGGGAGGGGATTTGCTCTCCATATTCTACCCCTCTCCCCTTAACCAGTTTTTAAACATTATTCAGTGGTCAATAATTTACGAAAAAAAAAAAACAAAACAAAACACTACTGTACGTTACGTTGTTTCTTGCGTATATATATATTTATTTTAGATTCTATACTATGAGAGGTATTTTTTTTTTTTTTATATCTGTAAACAATTTTTCTACCAGAAATCCGTACTCCGATTGTCAACTTTTGGAACGATGGTTTCTTGTAGAAAATATTTTCTTGTTGGCACAATGACGAGGTAATATTTTGATTTTCCTTTTAGTATTCTTAATAATGTGGAAAACTCGAGAAAACGTTAGATAAATTGTAATATCTACACAATAACGGTTTCTGTTCTATTTGATTTTGTTTTTTTTTTTTTTTTGTTGTTGTAAGTCAGTGAAAAATAAAGGCCACACAATTCACCGAATACTTAACATACTATCCTATTTAAAGCTCTTTCCAGACATGGTATAATATTATCGAATTACTCTGAACATTTTTCAGTTGCTTATACTCGTTTGACATTTGTCGAGTTTTTTTTAGGTTCTTATTTGTTTTACGTGGTTAGAACTGTTTTCACTCAGCGAAAATGTAACGTTTAGTTTGCGACAAAAAAAATAAAAATAAAGTTGGAGGTATGAAGTAATTGTTTTTTTAGTAAGCGTTTAAAGTGCAAATTACAATAAAATATGCATATCGATAAAAATACGAAACCATAAACCGTCCTGTGCGTTCCACTTAAAATAAATAGTATAGATACGTTGACGTTTCTGTAAAATTAGTTATGGTACTGTGTCCTCTCATGCCTCCCCTCCCATTTGATAATTGTATGTAGATTTTTATAGAGATTACACATAGGTATACATATTGTATGTAGCAGATACGTCATTAATATTGCACGCAATATAATAATTTAAATCATATACCCGAACAGCGACCAAGCAAATTCTTAATTTATTGTTAACAGGTTTTTTTTTTCAATAAAATATTATGTTCGTACGACGAAAAAACATGTTTTTTTTATTATTATTTACTTTTCGGGGATTCAAATTGGATATTTTCTGTCCTTGTTTAACACATAATCAAAATATACAAATTCGAGAACGGATTTGAATATTTGTCGTCGATTTTACTCGAAATCCACATTCTTACATTTTCGATAAAAATCGAAATATTAAACTATTGTTTACGTTTCTAAATTTTTTAGATTCAGATTGTAGCGAGGAATATATTGGTTTTACAACGATGTTTATTATTTTTATTTTTGTTTTTATTCTGTGAGCAGCCTTTCTACCAGAAATTTTGCTCCGATATATCAAGTATAGTACTTTTTATGAAATGAAACTTTTATCCAGCCGGTATCTTGAAACAGTAATTTTTTCGATTTTCCAAGCTATTTTCATAATAATTGGGAAAATGTATGTACACGTATAAAATAAACTGCGCTCCGAATCGCTTTTCGTTAGCAATGGTTTATCGTTGCGTACAGATATAAATTAAATTCTCCTCTACATCCTATACCTTCCCAACTTCTAACTTACAGGAGTAGCCCACCCATTATACAAAGTATATCCGTCTTTTTTTTTTATGTACCTAATATTTTTAGAATCCTAAGGGAGAAATTAATCAAAAAACGCAGGAAAGTCGATTTCGAGTAAATTCGTATCTTTTCAGAATTTTTAAATTTAGCTTCACAAGATCCTCATCACTCAATACACGTTCAAATTCCTTTCACGTTACGCGTGTTTTAGACAAAGACAGACGATCCAAGATTTCAGTCCCTTTAAATATAAAAATAATCAATCGAATTCCTACATAATTCTTGTACGGTTGATCATAATTATTTCAAAATAGCCAGTGAATATATTTTAGATTCGAGTGTACCGAAGTTATTATTAGGTACATTACATGTTACCTAATAGTTTTACCATGCTGTGTGTTTTTTTTTATTCTTGATTTTTTTTTCACACCTTAACGATGTGGATTTTTCCCTGGTATTTTATTTGAAAATATGCCTAAATTTCCAAAAATTTATCTATTGCATTTCAAAAGTCAACAATAAATGTCGATACATCGTGGTGTACACCCATGGTGTCTGGTTTATGTTATGATTAATCAAGAGCCGTGTTTTCATTGCTCAAACATCGAGATTTCATCGCCAAAATGATTCCTGCCAGACGTAATATTTCAGTTTTTACATCCATCTACATAGGCCTTAATACTACTCTGCTCAGAATCGTTTTTTAAATTTTCGATTTATTGTTAGATAATATTCAAATGTTATTTATATGTTTTGTAAATTTTAAATTTTAATTAAAATTGCGAAATTCATAAGTTTAACACAAACCTAAATTATAAAATTTAATTACAATTATTTATTGATTTATATAGGTACCTACCTAAAACAAAAAAAAAAAATGCCGTCTATAAAATTAATTTGTGTAGTTTTACTAAATACTTTTAGAAGCTGTATAAAACTTTTCTACCTAAAATCTTATTCCAAACAAAAACTTTATAGAAACTTTCTTGATTCTGTCGATACATTGTGTAGGTCGCTTTTCGAATTGTCTTGTAGTTTACTTAATAAATGGGAAAAACTGGTAATTTGTCTGTATTATTTTTATTAATTTTCGGGTTACTTTTACAGCAAGGGAAAAAATATGACTAATAATTTGCTGCTCATAACAGTTTTTCCTTAGCGATGGTTTATCGTTCGTACAGATATAAATTAAATTATTCTGTACATGCTTCCTTTCAATTTCCCTCGTAAAACAGTGACACACCCATCAGCAGTATCAACCTTTTATGTATTATAATTACAAATTTAGACTATTGCAGGAATAGTCAATCCTATATTATTTTATTTTTTTATTTATATGACGAAATAAACATATTAATTCGTAAACAGAACGATATAATAACTTTATGTCGAAAATTCGCCTCCGGCCTTTATGACTATGTGGATAATGTGATATTATAAAGTACCTAATGAGAAATTACATCGCGTACAAAAAACAATTACGAATATTATAATCGACACACGGTTTGCTATATCGCGTTAGGTATAGTAGGTATACGATTTAAAAGACGTTTTTAAAAACACATTTGAGCCGATAAAATATTAGAATGAAAAATATTTGTCGATATTTTTCATAATCTTAAACATATAATTAAAATATACAAGCAACCATGCGCTTAAAAGTTCGTATATTAAAAAAAAAAAAAAACCGTAGAAAATGTATAGATATATAGACACTAAAAAAATGTAGATATATTGTAATCATCGAAATTAAAGTGTAATCCGTTGCATTGTAAATTTAAAATATGTTTTTCCTTTAGTCATTTTTCGATTTTTAACTATATACCAAGTTACCTATAATTGGAACAATACATTTTCAAGTTTTCAAAAATGTATCAGAATTTCAAATTTTATAAAATTATAAAAAAAACGCAAACATTTTTGTATATGTGCGGTAAGGTTCATTCACAAAATAATATTGTTGAATATTTATTTGCATTGATATTCAATCGATTTTTTTTTGGTAGGACTGAGTGAAATTAACTGATTAATTTGCTTTGCTTTAGATATGTATTCAAAAGATAATTATCAAAAGAAAAAAAAAAATTAATATCGAATTAAACAAAATCATGTTCAAAAATTGCAAAATATGTATTTGGAAATCTCTCATGCCCTTTTTTTTTTTTTTTTTTTGTTGAAAAAGGCAAGGCGCATCAGAATTGGATTTAAAAAATGATATTTCTAAATATTATTTAAATTAGAGTTTGTAAAAGACTAATTTAAACAATTATTTTAACATATTTTTTATTAGCGTTTTTTAGATTATCCACGTAATTATTAAAAATCGAAGTTCAATATGGCCTGCAGGGAGTTTTCCACTTTTCAATAATAAACAAATAATCGAAATCATGTTTTGAGCAATATCATAGGTCAAGCGAACAGTACATACAAATTTTAAAACCAATCGAACTATTTGTTAAGGACTGTTAAAAACTTGCCGATTGCAAATATAAACAATTTTTAAAAAGCCACGACTCACGAGTTAAATTACCAATTTAGGCTAATTTTCTGTCGCTTTGCAGTCAATTCAGGTCACTTTTTTTAAATTTTATTTGATGTAGGTGTGTTATACATTTTGTAAACAATTCTTTGTTTTTAAATTAAATGTTTAGATATTTCAAGGACTGAAATTCGAAAAAGTGGCTTGGCTGATCACTTCCGGCTGAACTAAATCTGTTTTCAGAATATTCGTATCGCTTCATTACATCGATCGGATACTGATGGCAGTGGTGTGTCCCGGAATTTTCAATGGGAGGGGATGTAGTAAATAATAACTATGATTCATGAATAAATCTTGGAATCTTTTTCTGTTTTACTTAGCCCTACGGCCTACATTGAGGATTTGAAAGCCGGATCCGAAAAAGCCAATTTGTTATTATTCAATAATTGGAATTTTTTTCTTCGTAACTTGGTTGAAATAAATAATTTCAAGATAACATTGCTAAATAAATACTTATAGCTAATTTAATTTTAAGCCAAAGGATATAATCCTTACCCCTCTCTCTGACATGCTACTGTGTCTGATATACAATATACAATATCTATATGAATTGCTATAGGTATTATACCGAGTAGGTATGCATTAGACAAAGAAAACAAATTATCGTTTCGAATTCCCTTAAATAATTTCTAGAGTATAAGTAAAGGAAATCATTATCACATAGTTTCTTTCAATTTTCTTGATTTAAAAAAAAAAAAAAAACTATAGACAAAGGTTAAAGTAAGTGTCACCTCGGAGGTATATTATACTTATTTTTAAATATAAAAGATAAATACGTGAGCTTGTAAAGGTTTGGTTTATGTCGATTTTGAATGAATGTGAAATAAAAATGTATTAATTCATTGGCATAAGATATCAAAAAATTAAAAAAACTGTCCGAGAAAACTTTATCGTCTCGGGAAAAAAAGTCAATATCGATATTTTTTCTTCTTATTATTTTTTTTCATAATCGGCAAATTCGACGCTCCTTAAATTATTTATTTTTTATTATTCAAAATATATAGGTGCATAACGTTACGTAAATACACGGGTACGCGTCGATCGAATTATCCACGTTTCGTAAGTTGGGCAACACTATTATCCCGGTATAGGCGTATGAGAGCATAGCGGTTAAGGGAGCTCAAACAACATAACAACAACAATGTTCAACGAATAGCTAACCTGCGACATTTTCGCATTGGAATATTTACGTAGAACGTTGTTTATTTTTTTTTTTTCGGTATAACGGGCATAGAACCAAAATAAATAATCGAAATAAGGAAGTCCGCGAATCTTCGACCGGGGATTTTTTTTTTTTATAAAAAATTACTGTAGCATCGTAATAGCTCTGGGGGTTTCTTTTATATTATAATATTTACCATTTGATTTATGTCTGCGCAATTATTTAAACGATCATAAAATATACATTACGAAATCAATATTGCCTATACCAATACGGGTAATACATGCACACCTGACTCCGTACATACTCGTCGAATTCGGTAGGGAAACCGGTTTTTATCACTATTATTAATTAAATTATTATTGTTATTATTAATATTAATGCGCGCGCAAACAAAAACGACATCGGGGAAGTAACGACTCACACTGTATACGTTCGTTACAATAATATTATTGTGCAGTCAATTTTTTATTTTTATTCGTAACAAGCGGCGGTATTGTATTTTCATACCTGTATATGCATACAAATACATAATACATAATATATGTATATGTATTTTTTTTTTTTTTCATATAGATACGCACTCGCCGCGTAGACGAGGCACGCGGCCGGCAGTCAGTTTCCAGCCGAACACCATTCGTTTTAGTGTAGCGAACGAAAATGGTCGTGTGCAATTATTTATTACTTACCGGCGTCGTCGGTTTTTGATTTCTTTTCGTGTCGGCTGACGGTGTTTAACACGGTATAGGGCAGTCGGATAATTTATCAAATTTTCGATCGATAGCGAGTAAATCGCCGAGTGGTTTTTTTTTTGTTTTTGTTTTTGTTTTTTCGATAATAAAAAAATACCCAACATGCGGTCGGATAATCGACGGGAATATCGAGAAATATAGTTTTAATAATAGCGTTTAATATCAATGTATACGGACGGTACGAAATATTGTACATCCGACAGCACAGTTGTAGTAGTAGTTATGAAACTTGAAGTCTGACGAATAATGCAGTTATCATTCGGACCGTTAATACTCGCGTGGATACTGCTATTGCTAATACGGCTGTCAACAAGTGTAAAGGTACGGTTTATATTTATATTTACTCATGTATGTGTGTATTTAAATAAGGATTGTGTTTCGCGTTTAAAACGAAATATACGGAAATTTCGCTATCGTCGCGTATTAATCCGATATTAGCCGGCGTATTGTATTATTGTTGTTTCTATAATATCTATAGATGATTACGTTCGAACAATATTAATTATTCGGTTAATAATTTCACGTGAAATCGCGTTCAGAAATATAGTATTGATTTTATTTTAAACGAATTTACAATACACGGTGTTTAGATTTCGTTAATGAAAGTCTTGAAAATCAGTTACCAACACTAACGCCGTACATCAGTATCGTAAATTAGTGTCCGTAAATACTTACTTTTCCGACCGATTTTCAAAGTACTTACTCCAGTGTCATACGGGTAAATTATAAAAAATATAGGGACCTACACAGTACAATCTGTTATATTTTTTCTAAAATTATCGAAAAACCAATCGTCAATATATTTACATTTAAGCGTGCACAAATAATTCGATCGGTTTCGTAAAGAAATGCGTTTTTCTGCTGACTTTTATTTTATATTCAAACTTCGTTGGGGGAGGGGGTATTTTTGCCTCAAATCACAGGTATTTTGGTGATTTCAGTTAATAATGTCCATAAAAAAAAATAATATTGTGACGGAAATTTGTTGAAACGTTTATTTTCTTTATTCTTGAGTTTTTTTTTTTAAATTATCATTATTATCAACTATAATATTATAAGCAGGTAGGTGGGTTAGTTTTTAGGTTTTTAATTTCATTTACGGAGTGGTTTTACGAAAAAATGTACTGTCTACCCCTCGTGTAAACCGATTATTCTTTTTATAGTTACTGTTTTTTATTTGATTTTTTTTCTCTCTCTAGCCAAATGTTTATTTGATAATTATAATATTAATATTTGATAAAAAGGTGCTTTTTTGGCTGACTCGAATATTTAAGTTAAGGGACGGGAATCCTTTTAGCCGCTTTTAATTTCGCCTCCAAACGTTCATATGTGTAACACCATAATATTATAACACGCATAATGCAATACAATTGTATAAACGGTTAACCGTATTTTTAAATTTTAATTAATTCAATAATTTTACGCAGTCTTTGTAATTTTATACACCTACATAACCGACATTATCTACACAGACACACAATTCTTATTGTTTATACTCAAGTACAAACCAGGCTAATTGAATTTTACTACATAATAACAATTATTATTTTTTTTTTAAGTAATTCAGTCGACTTTTACCGTTATTTACGGAAGAGTACTTCTCATAAGTCATAATGTTTTTGAGAGTATACTATAACATGCTGTGCCTTAAATTAGGGATTTTAATTATTTAAATTTTTTGATATTTAAATTTGGTATTTATTATGGTTTATACTGTGTATAGAGAAATAAAAGATATCAGTTGTATACAAATTACTAAAACTGTGAAAATACAAAATTATTGTACATCGTAAAAGTATTGTGAATTTTTAACAATAATTGCCGAAATAAATAAAATTTTTATTATATTGGGTACGGTTTTAGCGTCATAAGTGGTATGAGCAGTCAATACATAATAATACATAATGATGATCATTATTACATTTTTTTTTTCTTTTTTAGAGTATACTGCATACCCTCAAGTGGCGTTGGAACACCACTGAAGTTATAAATTAACTTAAAAAGACGAATTCTTTAATACAAATAGATAAATTAAAATGAAATAAATTTGAACACATAAAACAATACGTTTTTAGCTGAACAATAACCAGGAAACTATTTTGTTAGGAAACTATTTCGAATATTAAAGAGTTTAAAATATTTGAAAAATGTAAATTTCGATTTAACATAATATCGTATACAATAATAATATTATTGATTTTAATTAAACGTGTTTACTTTATTGATAAAATCGATAAGTAAACTATAATTTAATTTGAATATAAAATTAAAATTATGTACAATTGTAAAATGCAAAAAAGGATAAAAGTAAAATTTAAAGTATTCCCGTCATCGGGCCAATTTAATTTAATTTGCATTCGAAAAGTCAACAGCTCATCAAGAATAATCGTGTCTGACGCAAACTCGCTGAAAAATAATACTTAATACAAATTAATAGTTTGAATTTTTCTACATAATACAGTGTTAGACAAACGGCCTAAATTACCGATCCAATAGAGTATACAATTCGATTACTGCGATCCGTGTGATTCGCGACTGATTATGCCAACTGCTAAATAAAAATCGACTTATTCAGTGCATTTCACACATCGAGTTCGTTATATAGTTATATTATTAAGTCCATTTAGAGTATAAAACCTGAGTGGTTTTTTTTTTTTTTTTAAATCTTGGGCCTATTGTTGAACGAGGTGATAAGTTTTCATTTTCCCGGACGAGTAACACAGTTGTATTTTATATCATACCTGGTGCAGACGCAATAATATTATAACTAACCAATTAGACTGCGAAAGTTTATGTATATTCGTTTTCGACCGAAATTTTGTTACGCTTAAAATCAACGCGTCTGAATAATATAATATTTTAAAAACGTTCGCTCTAGTGTTGCAGTAGGTACGTAACTACCTACCTACCTACCTACCTGTTCGTCGTTTCATCAGAGACATTTCTGCATCGATTAACAAACATAATCGATCCGAGCGAACGTTTTTTGCTCACTTTACCCTACGATTTATTTTTTTTTATTATTATTTCTATTATTCGTCGAGCGCATCGGACCACTGCAGTGGATGCGTTCCGGCGAGTGAAAATTCATATACGTTCTCAATATCAGCGCGAACGGCAACGATTATCTTCATTGTAAATCAAACGAGGAAAGTAACGATTCGGTAATAACTCTAAAAATTGCCCTCTTATATACCTGCCTACACATACACACACACACACACACACACCCAGACATGATAATAATACACCTTTTACTTTCATCGCACATCCTGTCTCGGGTCCACTCGAGACCATTATTGTTATTATTTTTGCAGATCAAATGCCTATAAATGCTACTCCGCCATCAACAATATAATATTCGTCTTCGCCCGTTCGCATATTGTGTCTCCATAATACACGATTATAATAATAAAAAAAAAAAAAAAATGATCCATTATCAATAATTGGTATACCTACCTACCTGTCTGATAAAAACGAACTAACTATACATAATACATATAATATGTATTATAACGACGAGTAAAGTCCATTATAGTCCGTACGTTTACAATAGTCAAGCTTATTTCCCGATAACCTTGCCCATTCGGAACACGTTTGATTTGCACGCATCAGTGACACACTTTATAACGAATAATAAAATATATATATATATATATACATGGGTATATGTATACACATATCCAAATATCGAATATGATTGTACATAATATAACATTGTTTGAGCTGTTGGCTTTTTATTTATATTTTTTTTTTTTTGTGTCTGTATAAATAATAATGTAAAAATTCCTGCTATTGTCAAAAAATATTATAAAATAATCGAAACAATCCTGTTGGTCAGGTTGATAACCTTAAATATGTTTCAAAATTATTTTTCAAGGAGAAATAACGATACAGTGTAATATAATATACAGGCACCTATATATATATATAGGTATACAATAAATGTGAATTGTTCTTTTAAAAGTTTAAAGGGAGAAAAAAATATTCCGACATTTTCGCTAATAATAACTGCGCATCTCTTTAAATTATAAAGTTGATGACAATAATTTTTTCGAGTTGAATAAAAAAAACATTAATTTTAATATTACATTCTCACATTTATTTCATTTTGAATCAACGAGTGTATATCGTCGCGATTACACTTCTGAAAAATAAAATTATAATTAAAGCCGACAGAAATATGTCCTGAAAACCTATTGAATACGTACGCAGTTATGCCGTTAAAATTACTAAAATATGCTAAAAAACAAAAAAAAAAAACAACAATAATTCTAATTTTAATACAATATTTTAAATCGATTCCGAACGTACCGAATGAGTATGAACCACGACTGATGACTTGGATAAAATCAAATTCGTTTACGTACGGGTACATTAAAGTATACTATAGACAAGATATTATGTGACATATTTATACGGTAGTCTAACCTTAACGACGCATCAATAAATTGCATAACTCTTAACAACTTATATGAAACAAATCAATAAATGTTATCTTATCTAAAACACGGTTACCCAGGATGTTATCGCCTTGAATGCTGATATTTATAAATCTTGGCTGATTATTGTGCGTTTCGTCAAGTTGAACACGTCTGAAAAATTCACGAAAATTTAAATAGGCTCTTAAGCATATACGGAATATACTTGAAATATGCTCTAAAAACGCATAGTATCCTAAACTAACATGCTCTACTAATCTTAAAACGCCGTTATATACAAAAGTATGCAAAATCAAATTTTGGTCTATCGACTCGTTGAAACACGCGTTTTGTTATTGACTATATCAGCTAATTTTTGACCAACCAATAGAGTATGCAAATTCATACAAATTTCAGTACGAATTATACAACCTGTAAACAATTAAATTCGATTTATTAGTTTTGGTAGTTTCAATCGTACAAAATGTGTAGCATATGACAAAATTATAAAGATTAGAATTCTCCTGTGCCAAGCGTAAAGGCTATAATATTACGAAGAATCCATAAAACGTATACGACGTCAATTTATTTTCAAATGTATTTTCAATTCTCAAATTTTAAAACGGATTTTATTTCTTGAATTTGGTATTATATTGGCTAAAATATTAATTTTATAATCACTTTCCGTCAGACGAGATTTCGTCTTCCGTTCCGTATTTCTGTTTGCTACTTGTCCATCGTACAACATAATTTATGGTACTATCCTTTAACACGTGTTGTGCGACTCGCAAATCGGGATCACAGCTGATGCTATTTAGCCTAACTCGAGTCTCGATTTTAGCGTAAGCTATTAAAGTTATTTCGCTATTCAAAAGTAATTTCGTATTAACCGTTGTGCGTCCGTCGATATTCTTGGTCACGTTTGGGCTTCGGCGTGTACAGCTGTTAAAATACGAAACAAAACGAGTACGCGGCCGCATCGATAGAAAAACTTGTAATTTACGATTATTACAGCAAAACCGTATTGTTTATAAAACGATTTTTATTCCGAAACCTATTCGCGTATATAAATTAGATATGTTTATAAAATTACCGATCTAAATACACGCTACAAACACGAACAAGGGAGATTGAGATATTATTTTACATACATTACGTATTTAAATTAAATCCAAAACAACAACTTCCGGTTTTTTTTTTTTTTCCCCGGAATAATTTTACCGCAGAAATATTATATACGTTAGGTAACAGTACGTTCATTAGTCGTTCGTTCGTTTGATTAGTTATTCGTCGAAATTAAAACTGTGAAACAATATATATTTATATACATATATACATATTTTAACGGGTACGCCTAGACATAATAACAATAGGCACCCGCTAAAACGCACGCAATTGATCTTAAATAACCGTATCGATGTAATATGTTATAATATTTTTTTGATTTTTTTTTTTTTTTTTTCCGTTCTTACACTATACTTAATATTTATATAGTTCATTGAACTATTGACAAAAAACAAAAAAAAAACAAAATATCGGATCGCCATATCGTATATTATATATTAGATTCAGTACCTACACAATATCATTACCTATACGATATCAATATAATATTTATCACGAATTGTTCCGACACTAGACGTCATTTGTTACGTTGCGATGTGCGACGTGTACACCTATCTCATCGTCGTGCCCGGCAGTAATTGTTATATTCGCGGTGTTCGTGTTCCCGGGCAGCGTCGTCGGCTATAACGCAAGGGGTCACGGGACTTCGACACTGTTTCACGCAAATTGTAATGATGTGACTTTGGTAAATTGAGTACCGAACGAATCGATCGTTTTTCAAAATCGGTAAATCGAGTACTATTTGAATTACGATTACTGTTATTTTTGACAATATAAGTACGTAATCGTACGTTGTTGCACCGTACACATTTATCGGTTAATCACACACAGTGCACGCCGTTTATGGACAGAACGTTTTTTTGCCGAATTTTACTTAAACGTACGTATACGTCTTATCTTATCGTATTGTTTGGGAAATGTCGACGACTATAGGTCCCGAGAGACTCAAATTACCGCTTTAATTTTTTTTTCTTTTACGAGAGACTCGACTTATCTAAAATTAATAAAATGAAACTCAATTTACCAAATCCTCGCGGACGAGGGTCCCGCTCAAATAACAGTATCGCGGTACACTATATAGTTTTACTGATTTCGGGGCGCCCGAACGGTTGTTACAGATAATATTAATTATTGTCACGGCCATTTAATGCCGTATAGGTAGCACAGCGTGTTTATATTATTATTACTAAACAACAATAAATTATAACATTTGAAAACTGATCTGATGCGCTGTTACTGTCCGATTTCCATAAATAATCAGTAGTGTTCCGTCGGTACTGTGTAATAAGCGATGATAAATAAATCGCATAAAATATGTACGACTTATTAAACAAATACGTATAAATAGCCGATGATGCCGCTGTTGTCAGCGAAAAGTTGGAGAGGAAAAATAACATAAATATACAGATCCATAACCGTACGCAACGATTTATTATCATTGCTAACAAAAAGTACGAGAAAACGAGTGTAATTTGGTTAAACGTGTATAGAAATGCCCTACGATTTTCATTAACATTTTAAAAGGTTAAAATATAAACACTAACCATTGTCGTTATTTTTTAGAGCGTCATAAAAACACATGATGAACTTTGTAATAAATTTCTAAGTATTCTTGAGGATTCAAAATAATGTTATCCACATAGAATCAAATAGAAATTAAAAAAACTCAACAATTTCAAATGTCTAAAATGTAAATAACAATAAATAGCTCAAAAATGTTTTGAACATTTTACTATATCATGAAAGTGCTAATATACTTAGTGGTTGGTTATAATTTCAGGTATTAACGATTATTTCCGACCGAATAAAAAAATAAAAAAACAACAACAAAATCGTAAATGTCCTCGGGTTATTGCGTAATATTTCCCATTTTCCGATGTTTTTTCCCAGGTTTTTCAAATTGGTAAGAAAACAATATGGGCAACTATCGTTTTGTTTTATTGCGATACGATTTATGGTAATAAAGTGTTTACAGACAGAAGAAAACAAAAGGCAAACGTCATAGTAAAAACAGTATTTGCATTTTTTTCTACGTTTGGAACGTAAAATATCGTTAAAACAATATGTAATGTATTCAAATATGCTACTGTTGGAAAATATGTATAAGGCCTAAGACATTTTTGTATTAAAGAGTTCTAGTCATTTTCGGTTGTGGAAATTTTGAGCCGATAAAAATCTTTTACGAAAGAACTAGGATTAAAGATTTGAATTCGTGATGAAGTAATTATTATATCAGCCTAAATTATAATACTATTTTGGTTCTTGTGGAATTTATGAATTTTTATAAGTTTAGACTAAGTTTAATATTTATTGTTTGATAATTTTTGAAAAATACGAACATGATGGCATTATAGTTTTTAAAAATTGTAATGGTCATAATGGTTATATACTTTTTAACGTAATTCAGGGCCGTACTGGTCCAGTGGTCTACTGTATTCCTATAGAGGATAGTGGATCGCTGTCCTTGGTTGGCAAAGGTAGGCAAGTAAATGAAAACAATTAATTCGATTAAATTAAGTTAATTAGACAAATGAGTAACCTCAAATAAATGTTAAAAGTTAAATAAAATTAATTGAACTAATTAAATTAAAAGTTAGAACACAAAACAATTTTAAACTTAACTCCGTTAAAAAAATTGTTTTACTATACAAAATTTACATTACGAATATTTAATATTGAGCAATTTATATGTATTTACATTTTATTTAAATGTATATAAAAGTAAACTAAATCGAATTATTATAATAAATATTGTAGGTATTGAACAGCTAACTAACGCTGAATTTCGAATGTTGAAAATAATCGTTCGTCTTCAACTCGTTAATTTAACTGAATTTGTATAAACACTAACTGCAGAAAATTAAATTTGTGTACGATGAAAACTCAAACTAATTAAGCCGTTTAGTTAACAATCAAAATAATTAATTAGTTTAAAGTTAAATAAAAATTAATTTTAATTTTTTAATCAGTTAACGGCCACCCTCTTGTCTGTGTCTGGTATGATTATAATACATGTATTTCGTATAAAAAAATATAGAACGATGAGATTTAATAGGAGATAATGAGAGCGATTCTACTCTCGCATTAAGTTTTCAATATAAACGGAAACGTATGGTTTTAAAACGATTTGGTTTTATTGAACTGATGCGTGGGTTTGGATGTTTGACTGATGAAATTTAATTAGTTTTCCATAACTATCTAACAGTAAACAGGTTACTCTTCTTGAATACACATTTTAGTGTGACATATATTGTATATATTTACTTAATTTTAATTCTTCGAGAACATCAATAATACAAATAAAAAACTTGTAGATGTATGAGTTTTTCTGCGATTTGTTTACTTAGAATCTGTCTCACAGTTCTACGGTAACAAAAAAAAAAAAAAAAAACATGACGTAATAAATTCTGTTTCAGATCAACGAGACGAATCTAATTGAACATTTAACACCATCGGAATGGAGACATTTCGTTGGACCCAACGCGAGTAAGTTATTTATATCGGTTATATGCTTTAGTTCCGCATGGCGATTATGGTTTGAACATGTTTTAGAGGGAGGAGGGGAGTGTGAAAGAAACAAGTGAAAATTGACGAAGCAATATTAAAGTTGTTACAAAATTTGTTTTTTTTTTTTAATGAGGCGAGAGGTACACACACACGTTAAAAGCGAATAAATGTTAATCGTTATGGTTCCGTGGGTTTCCGAAGGGGTCAATAACACACGGATAGTATACTCGTATTATAATTCTTGTATATTTACACGCTACAGATTTAGATAGGGTTTTCTCGTTGGTTGACAGCGTTATCTTACAGGAAAAAACTAATTATGTGAATGTCGAATTGACCTTTGTTTGTAGCAATTTTGCTAAAAAAAAAAAAAAAAACAAACATAATATGCGTATATATATTTATGTAAAACTAGACGTTAGAGAGCGTGTATGCATTGTTCTAGGTCAACATTTTGGCGTAACTTACTTAAATCCAAATATGCCGAAAATTGGACTGGTCAATTTTACGTCTAACCAGTTTGGTCATCATTTTCAATTAGACTTGCGAAAGAATAACGGTTTATTCGATGACAAGTTTGTGATATTGAAAAGAATAAATGGAAAATCGGAAATCATTGATAATAATCTGTGGAATGATACCGATTGTTATTACCACAGTTTTTCACCTCACGTGGCCGCCCTTGATGTTTGCAACGGACTGGTAAATAATTATACCTAAATTTAAAAATTAAAAATAAAGGTTTTTTTTTTTTTTGTTTATCGGTTTTTTTTTTTTTAGAGAGGAATCCTCAAGTCAAACGATGAGGAGTATTACACTATAAGTCCGTTACCGGAGCGATTTCATGGTTTAAATGAAACACCACACGTAATTGTCCGAGTACAAAGCGCAGTGAAGTTAAAAGATTCAATTGGTAAATTCATCGCTGTAAACGAAAACGACAGGTTACGAATTCGGAAAAAACGAGGTATTTGGCCGCCAGCTGTGTTGAATTTGGAAATAGCAATTTTTGTAGACCAAGACCTTTACAGGCTAATGGCTGTTAACTTCGAATCGAACACTGAGAAAGAAATTATTCGATTTGTTTTGGCTATGGTGAACGCTGTAAGTTAATCATTAGGCTTTGATTTCACGGTACACGAAACACTACTGACTATCACTATTCCATTTTTATTTTGTGTTAATGCAAAATGATTTTAAACAAATTCAAATTAGGCTGATTTTACTTTTAAACAAATTATATTTTAAAAGCGTCATAAAATGGTACGATGTTGAACACACGGTTGTGTAATATAAACTTGTATAATATTTCGTATGCAGTAAGAACAATTATTTAACATGTTATACCATTTGATGCATGCAAACGAACAATTTCGCCTAATGGCAACGCGTTCAACGAATAATAATAACAACAACAACGAATAATTAAATCGCGATATCATTTTAAAAACGATATTAATTGTGTGCTAGAAATTTATTGTACGCGCGAATACTGTATTGAACCGTAGCGTAGCAGTTACAATGGTGGCCTAGTTGAAATACAAATAAGCAATCGGAAAAGACATTAAAAGAAAATCTGGTTTTTTTTTGTTTTTTTTTTTTTTCGTGGTCGTTTAGGTTGACTTGTTGTACCATGACCCCTCGCTAGGCCGTCAAATTAACTTCATCTTGAAAAGACTAGAGATATTGCATTCGGATCCCGAGGGTTTGTCCAGGTCCAACGACATAGACCGGTTTTTGAGCGACTTTTGCAAGTGGCAGCAAACCGAAAATCCACCGCATGATTCCGACCCCCTGCACTGGGACCACGCCGTTATCCTCACTGGCCTCGATTTGTTTGTGACCGGTAAAAACGGTAAAGTCAGTAATCAAGTGGTGGGTAAGTGTTTGCAATGATATAATAGTAATGGCTTAAAGAGTTTTTTTTTTTTCTTTTTAATGGATAATGCAATTATTATTATATTATCAACCTTATAATATTGCCGCACGTAGGTCTTGCTCCGGTCGCTGGTATGTGCACGAAAACTAGTAGCTGCACAGTAAACGAAGGGCGTCATTTTGAAAGCGTATACGTGGTTGCACACGAAATTGGCCACAAGTAAGAGAAAAAAAATAAAATCGATATATTTCGATTTGATTGAAAAATTATTTTTTAATTCTAAAAATACAACTTGTACCTTTACCAGAGTATAATATACCTGTATATCTTGCGGAATGCATAATTCAGTTTCCGTCACGAAAGAGGTCGTATCAAAGCACTTTTCATTTTTTTTTTTTTTTTATTATACATTCCGAATAAATTACTACCGTCTTCCTATAGTTGGCTTTCTTCTTTATTCCCGACGAAAATGACTAGAAATAAATATACCGAAACCGACGGAAATGGACGTGAACTCGTAAAAAAATAAAACAATAAGCAGAATATATTTATAAAGTATAACGCCAACGAATAAAAACTGTAAATAATATTTATATTTATTTAAAGATTTTGACGAAAGGTCGCACCTTTTGACAATAATTGTTATATTATGTTGTATTATCGATTGTTTCAATGTAAAGTATTGTTCGCTATTACGACAATACGCTTTTAAATCGATTTTCATATTATACTTATAAATATGGAATCGTTGTAAATATGAATGAATAAAAAAAAAAAAAAAAATCGTAAAATTAAACATATTTTTAAATAAAAACATGTTGGAAGAAGTCTATTTGAAAAGATTTAATATTAAAAGACACAGTATTTGTTTTTTTATTATGACTGAAGATCACTTTTGGTACGATTATTATATTGTTGTATTTGTTCTCATTTACATAACGACGCTTAAGAGTAGTTATTATTTTTCGGTTTCTATTATTTTTGTTTTGCTTCGTTGGTTTAAGGATCATCTAATCTAGTTCGCAAAATTTATTTGTAAAATTGGGCGTGTTTAGTGTATTTAGAAAGTAAAGTAAGAATTTTTTTTCAAGTTCTTTTACATTGTTAAAAAAAAAAAAAAAATACATTGCACAAACACCTACACACATTTCCCACGAATAAATTATTCAATTAAGTCAGACCTTTTTTTTTTTTACAAAAAACAGAAATGGATAATTTAAATTTTTTAAAACATTCAAAGTAACGGTATTAACAAATTTAATTAATTAATACGTAGATTAACAAGAATTTGGTTTTTTTTTTAGCACTCATCGTGAATAATAAGATTTAATTTAAAAGATTATACTATTTTATATTAAATAAAATTTAATAACCAATACTATCAAATTACCAAATATTAACGAATTTAAATGAAAATAATCAAGATCTATATTATTTTATATTTTAATAGACGGAACTTTCTTTTTATACGGTTTGTTATTAAATGGACGATCAGTAAACTATCGTGCGTTTGTGTAAAACAATATAATTACGGATTAAAACTCCAAGGACAAGATAACCAGTTTTATGTGTAATGTGATACCTAATACTGATTCGATTTTTAACGAGTTACCATCGTGTTTTGTTTAAAACTAAACGACACGGTCGGTATTTAATTGTTTTCCTTTTCTTTTTTTTTTCTTTTTTGTTCGTCTAGTTTGGGAATGCGACACGACGGAACTGCGTCGGACAACAACTGTGATCCAACGAGTTACTTAATGTCACCGACCCTCGGAAGTGGTAAAATTACATGGTCCACGTGCAGCCATGAGTATCTGGAGAAGTTTTTACAGTAAGTGTTTCAAACTATTATTACGATCGTAATTAAATGCAGTTTATTCTCACCGGAGTTCATGGTTCCCTGATGGTTCTCGTAAAAAACACATTTCAATCATTTCATTATGGCGAAATTTGATAAATTCGTCGGTTTGTCGTTTAAATGTTTTTCTTGAATATTCAGCGAAATTATCCAATAGATGATCCCGTTCAAAAAAACAAAATAATCTTTAACTCGAATAGGTATTGATGAGTTAAACGATTTTATGTGATTTTCCAATCTTAATTAGATCATAGATAATGAAGAAATGGACGTTGGGATACATTTATATCGGAATCCAAGTGGGATCTTCCCACTTTTCGTCCAAATTACAAATCTCATACTAAGTGTAAATTAAAAACCACCGGTGGTTGAAAATTCACATTGTGTATATAAATAAAAACAGCGGTAAAAGGAAAATATCGGGTTGGATACATTTTGAAGTATAAAAGTAGATAATCTTGTCGATTGTGGTTTAGGGACGTAAATTCTATACCATTTCATTTGTAGATAACGATTACTTACATTCAAATTTTAATAATTGTCAATTACTTTTTTACATTATAATGTATCATGGTTTTTACGATCCGGACATAATTTATATTTGACTAATTATATGAGCACTGCAGTATAGAGCCGCCGTTTTTTTTCACGCTATCTATCTCCAACACTAGAGGATTTGTTGACGTTATGTTTTTTCACCGACGGCGCGTGAAAATATTTGAATACAAAGAATTATATTTTGTATTGAATTTAGTTATTTTTATATTTAACATCACCAAAACATCGAAAGCAACCTAGGTTGAAACACATTAATTAACATTATTATCACCCGATTTGAATTATAATACATAGAGAAATAAATACCTTAGACACGGAAAAAAAACATCAGTACCTACCCCATAAAATCTTTTAAAACTGACCGTATGATAAACTACAATAGCGCATTTCTTTATTATCTAATATGTATAAAATAACATTGTTTAGGAGTTCACAAGCGGGGTGCTTGTTCGACGACAGCGGTAGTTCCGAGTACTTAGACCACAGGCAATTGGGCCGTTTACCCGGTGAGCGGTTCGACGCACACGAACAGTGTGTACTTAAGTACGGTCGAGGCAGCGTGCACGCCACTAGTCAAGACTTGAGCGAAGTTTGTCGAGATTTACACTGTCAACGGGACCGGTATACGTGGACTTCGCATCCGGCATTGGAAGGCACCTTATGCGGCACGAATAAAGTACGAATACCTATTTTGCTGTGATCCGCACAAAATGCTTCTTTGTTGCTTTTTGATTGGAGCAAGATAGAAAAGGTAGAAAAGTTTTTCACAGACAGAAAAAAAAAGTACAACATAGTAAAATCAATACATACCTCGCTGCATTCAGAATTTAAAAAATAAGGTAGGATAGTGTATATTAGTTATTAAAGTGGGAAAAACTTCAAAGGAAGGATTATATTAGATTTGTCGAAAATTGGGGAACGTTCCCAAGCATTAACTAAACTCAACCAAGCTACCAAGAAAATCATAGAGTCAAAAAACCTTAAAATTATGCCTAAGACTTATATTCAGGAATCATCACGAGTTTGGCTGTATACAGTTTCCGAAATAGTATGCAACATGTGCATAGAAACTATTTTAGGTAATCTTATAATTATAATTTGTTTAAAAATAGTTACTTTTTACTTTTAACAATAATGCCTCAGTTTTTAAAATACGCACTAATTCCTACATTCCTTCTATTATTATATTTATACCTATCTCAAAAGATATCAAAAGATTTTTAAGGTGCCTAAATTCCCTCGTTGGGTTTTTATATTTTTGATAAGCTTAATTGTAAGTAAAACTATGCTCATGCAATATTTTAACGGTTGAACATATTTTCCAACTATTTGTCATTTTCAGAACTTAAGCCTTTACATTAGTTAATTGACAATTTTTTATCGTTCGATACCTCTTATTTTTGGAGCTTTACGAGAAACTTAAGAAAAAACCTCGTGCCTTTGCCATCTATCTCCACGCATTCTACTTTTGTGTGGTACGGACAATTCTTGGATACGATTTATCCGTCTGACATACCTACTTATCTCGTGGTCAAGCGCATTAACGAATTCAAAGCGTATTTCTTTCCTGCGCAGCCTATCAATTAATAATTGAATATCCACCAAACGATTACGCCTGCGTCTGCTCTACTCTCAATGTCCCTTCGCTTGTTTATTGTCGAATTACTACGATTTATTTTCACGTTACCTATTGTTTTTTTTAATCATCTTTGACGATCGTTTCAGTGGTGCAGGAGTGGACGGTGTGTGCACAAAGGTTTGTCCGCTCTTCAGGCCGGTTTCGTACCGCACCAGAGTATCGACGGCGGATGGAGTGATTGGCAACCGTATTCGGACTGTGCCTCGTCGTGTTTGTTGGGCGATAGGAATGATCTCAACAGTGGTAGCACCGGCATAATGACCTCAGTGAGGAGGTGTAACAACCCGAGGTAAGTAATTTTTATCCAGGTATTGTTAGTTGGGACTTGGGTAGTTTTTCTCCCGACTCAGGAAAATTCTTATTAGGCATATATATATTTTCAGACTACTTTAATTTTTACCATTTCTTGATACAACGCTAACAGTTACTGGCACCTACTTACAATTTTTTTTTTTTAAATAATAAAACAAATTTTCGGACCACACATGTAGAAACTTTTATTTTAAGTTTTCGTGTACTATAATCTACATATTTAATAATGATTCCACTATCAATAAATACAAATCTATAGTTCTGTCATGATTTATCACAGCATACGAGTAGAGTAACATAAGTAAGCATTGAAGTTTGGTGAAAAAAAAGTATCGTTGAAAATCCAATCCCATCTGGGGCTTAATAAAAACAATTAATTGACTATTGGAATTTAAAACAAAGTGAAAGTGTTCTAATTAATTAATCCTATTTTGTCAACGATATCTATTTGACAATCGTTATTTTTTAAATAAAAAAAAAGAGTTGATACTGTTAATGGGTTTCATACTACTTTAGGTGGAATATTGGGAAGGTAGGATGTGTAAAGTTATTTAATTTATACCTGTAAGCAACGATCAACCATTGCTAATGAAAAGCGATTCTGAGCGGAGGTTGCTAAATTGTTTCCAATTATTATAGGAAACGTATTGGAAAATTAACAAATGATCTCCACAATGCACCAAATAGTTCGAGAATCCAACAAAAAAATTTTCTAGTCATTTTTCGATTAGAGCAAGTTTTCTGGTTGAAAAGTTCTAAAAAAGTTTTAAAAAAACCATACTTTATAGTAAAACCAACAGATCTTGCTACGCTCGTATCTATAAGTTATCGATTTGGTAGAAAATATTTTATTACTCTATTTGTTGACAAAATAAACACTGGCTAAAAAATGTATCGACTTAAGTAAAATATTATTACAAATTGTTTGTACAATACAATACATTTGTTTTTGTAAGGTGGTCAAACTGCTCTACACAAGATTCCGTTTGTTTATATTTTAGAGCCATCCTTTGTTCTACCCCGGTGTGGATTCAGATTTATATTACGGGGGGGAGAGGAGAGAATATTGCGCATTCAAAAATAAAATATCTGTCCTATTACATGTGCGCATATCTGTGTGTGTGTGTGTTTAAAAATAACTTTTACGAAATAGTTGTGGTTGTGTCGCTAAGACCATAGTATCCCTGCTATGGTTACTAATTTGTATTTTATTCGTTAATAGTATATACGTTTTGTAATTTCATATTCCATAGGGTTATTGTTGTATTTATTAATTTATTTACTGCGCGGTATCAACAATTACAATCATATAGATAGTATAGGATGGCCATGAACGGGAAAATGCAATTTTAAAATATTAATACTAATTCTTCACTCTACAATGTTCTCAAGACTTTTAAATTTAAACTATGTGTTTAACACGTATTATCAATTATAATCAAATTTAGAAAAAAAAGTTCTTAAGGTTCTTAACATTGTAATTATTTAATAAATACCAAATAGTAAACTTAGTAACTAGTAAACAGTAAGTTTATGTTTTAAAACAAAGCCCATGTCTAGTACATTACGAACAAAATTAAATTCTCGGGTCAATTCACGCGGTTACAGTTCCACATAATCAAACGCATTTGTGACAGAACTGCTGTCAAAATCAGCAGGTATTAATCGTACAGACTCACTATATTTGATGATGACTGATGACTTGTACTTGGTTTATCCGCTACATTATTTTTGTCGGAAGAGAGGTCACTTTTATATATATTTTTAAATAACTTAACGTGAAATCCGCAATTCTTTTTGACACGGTTATATTATTTAAATCAAACGCGATCGTATACTGAATTGAAACATATTTTTGAATTCGATTTATGGATAAAACTAACGGGCAATACGAGAAGAAACACGCTACGCGATGATATTCATTACTGATTGATATTCATTATCGAGTGACCGTTCCATGTGGCAAACGTTGAACAATATTATCACTGCGATTTCCCATGAACTTTGTAAAATCTATTATATTAAATTAGATTAGAATATAGATAATAATATCTGTTAATTATCTGTATCTGTGAAATTCAGACAGTCGTTCGTCCGTTTCACGACCGCCACATTGTGGTACTGGTATCGCGTCGTTCACCGTTATCGCAAATTCAAAGAGTAATTCAGAACACATAGATTACATAAATAATTCAAAATTTCTTTTGAGTATTTTTACTTGGGAATTTTCCCTAAATAAAACCCGCCTACGAGGGTTGGTGGCCGCTTCCTCCGCTCCCCCCTTCCACTGAATCCGTGTCTGGTTCCAATCCGGAATGCACCATCTAGTTTTTTGTTACGTGTGATAATATTATTATCAGAATACGTAAACGACAATAATGTACTCAGATGCTCTTATATTATACGTTTTTGATTATTGCTTTTCATCGTCATTCGGCTGTCAATCTTGATGTCCGTGTTATTTTTGTTGTAATATTATACTTTGACGTTGTAAAAAAAAAATATGTTGGTCTTGTTTTCCAAAGGCGGGTCTAGGTTAATGAAAATAATTTAATTGATCATTTTAAAAAAGTTATATATAAACGAAAATACCTCAGTTTAAAAGGAAACAAAAAAGAAATTTAACTCGTTTAGTTAAAAGATGAAATACAAAAAAAAAAAAAAATGTTAACTTCGCTCAAAATAAAATTTATTTATTTATGCATTCACTTTACGTGATACAAGCAACTAAATTTGTATGCATATTCTAACTAAAAAAAAAAAAAAATTGAATTATTTTGCTTTTAACCCGTTAACAGAATGTTAATGCGAGTTAATTGTAAAAAACCTAAACGAGTTAATTGTATTATTATAGTTATAACGATGAAAACAATAAATTATAAAAGTTAAAAAATAATTACATTTTCAACTTGAACTTTTTAATTATGTAGTTTTTTAATGCTCACTATCTATGTTCTCCATTCTATTTGGCAATTTTTAATGACGCTAAAAATGTCTCTTGTTTACGACCAATGTTTGGGAATTAATGAATTTGCGCATCGCATACAATTGAAATTTATAATATATGCACAGTGAAACGCGTACCGAGTTATTTATAAATACGTTTTATTGTACGGTGGATTTAAATGTATACGCACGTTGTCCATAGTTTTGAGTACTTATTTACAATATGCGTATACGGATTTTCTATACCGTCCAAACTTGTCCATATTTTAATACTCCAATTAAAAATGAAATACTTTTTATTCGAATAAAATAGTGTTTTGACTGCTGTAAAATCTGACAAATCCAGAATTAAGCATTTGTAAAATGAAAACAAAAGTATTACGATTTTCTCGATAATACTATGGTATAACGAAGAAAAACCACCAAAGTTCATAGAAATAGAAACATATTTCGACGGTTTCCGTTTCCGTATGTTTAAAAATCACAATATTTTGTTTAATTATTGAAAATGCTTTGGTAAAAATTAAAAAAACAGCAACTTTTAATTGTGTAATTTTATTATTAACGGGGCGATTTATTCTGATTTCTGAACAAAAGCGAAGATTTTCATCTTTGAAGTAAATACGATTTGACAGGTTTTTCTTTAAAGGCATTAAGACGATAAATTCATAAACAATAAATTACCAATCGAAAGGCAAATCAATATTTTAAATTAACTAAATAGGTATGCATCTTCTAATAGAAACTTATGATTCTTTTTTTTTATCACCGATTATCACAGAAGTTTTATGCAAATGATGAAGCATAATAATGGTATACTATGGGGTTTATTCGTAGATAAAAATAAAACAAATACAATAACACAAATAAAATAAAATATGGTTAAATTAATCCTTTTTTTGTTTTTTTGACAACTAGTACTAGTTAAATTAAAAAAAAATAAGAATAATAATTAAGCTATGTTAAAGTTGATTTGGGCACATAAATTTATTCTAGTAACTAAGTTAATAAGTTACGTGTGTTTGGAAAAATAATAAATCAATTCAAGATAAAAGTTAAAAGGGTTTAAAGTTTTTTAAAATTACCCATGGCTATATTCATAAACCATAAACGAATTTAAAAGCAAAACCGGGTAAAAAGTTTTTTGTACGATAAATCCGTGATTAACTTAAATTTTAATAAAATTAATTAGCCAAGTTATAGTTTTTTCTTTTTGAAAAAAATAACAATAATAATTTAATTTATAACATTCTATTTTTTTTTAAACTACTCGAATTAGAAGTTATCAAAAAAAAAACACGACCCGGGCGTAACATAGCTAACTTTTAATTTCCGGATAAGTGAATGTTTCGAGTTTAAATTGGTAAAGCGAGGAAATGCCTAAAAAAAAAAAAAAAAAAAAAAAAATATCCGCGCTTCTGGGCACTTCTTTCCACACGGCCAGTTAAACAACTCATCGCGTACGATATTTTCGTAGGTAGTATTATTATTACAAATTACACGTTTCAAGGACGGTCCGAGCGTATTGCCGACAAATATTATCTTTATCCGCGCTGTGGACGAAAACGGGGGTTTCTGTTTTCAAAACGGAAAAGTTAATATTTATACAACGGTCTTGTGTGTGCGGAATAACGTTCGCGGAGCCGCGGCGCCACGCAATAAATCAGACTTTTTATCAAATTTTTTTTTTTTTTTTTTTTCTCGACGACGACCGCGTGCCTACGCGTACACTGTATCGACACGCGAAAACGACCGGCCGGCGGGCCGCATGCGCCGAACACCGCGGCCCCGCGCACCGCGCCGGGGCGACAATAATGGTTTTCCTTTGTCCCGGGATTAGTAAGCGTTTGCAGAACAAAGGGATGCATAATACACGTACACACGTATATACGTATGTTTCATACGTTACATGTTCTGGTTTACGCCAAAGGCGATGCATAAATTACACCGCGAACTATACGTATTTGTGTGTGTGTGTGTGTGTGTGTGTGTATACGAATACGGGTACGTGCCTAAAATAATAATCGCGCTGTTAGAAAAGCCGCTCGCGTGTTTTATCGACGTTCGGGAAGCTAGATAAATAATAATTATTGCGCGTTTCACGGACATATGCGAGATGTTTGCGGAACAAACGAGTTTTGGCGAACCGTTCTTCGCGCGCGCCCGGCGTTACACCCGAACGTCATGTCACACCGGATCTCAACGAAACCGAACAAACGGCTCGTTTCCGCGCGATTTTTCCCGGCTGTGCAAAGGTAACCGCGGGGAAAAAATGTTTAAAAATGACTTTTTCCAACACAACAACGCAATTCGCTTTCGGGGAATGCGCTACGGTTGAATATCAGAGCAAGACTCCTGGTAGTGAAGTCGTTCGCAGACACATCGACACGTCATAATAAACCAATGCATTGGGTGCTCGCTGCGTTTAGAATATAAATTTACGACCTCGTGTAAAATATACTATTTTATCGACACGGAGATACGATGATATGACGTATGGTTAATAAATTGTTGTGAAACGTCCGACGTTACTTTTATTAGTTTTTAAAGCGGTATATAGAAAAACAGAAAAGGGAATGATGAGTGTATCAGAGATGAATATTCTTAGGTGGATGAGTGGAGAGACGAGAGAAGATAGGATAAGGAACACGTAAATACGTCAGTGGCGTACTAACGGGGGGGGGGGGTTGATCCCCAAACCCCCCCGAAATTTTTAGAATTTATGAATTTATTTATTATACGAGAAAACTAAAATGCATGGTACTTATAATTAATTGTATTGTACTTAGCAACTTAGGTACCTATAACAAATTGTCTATCATAATAAAATAAACAGCGTACAATTATTGTTCTATGCAATTCTGATATAAATATTAAATGATACAGCCATTGATTTTAGAATATTCTATTCTATTTTAGTAAAATGTGGATACTTACGGGAATATAAGTATTTCTACGAAAATATTGTAGATATGGACGTGGACGAACGGTGTAATCGGCATTATCGGCAATCGGTATTATCGCCGTCATGTATTTTATTTTGTGCGATTAATCGCCTAGTGTGTTAGCCATTGAACCATTAAACTTAGTGAAAAACGAAATTACGACAAGTACGTTGTTAAAACTTATTTTTTTTAAAAATACATTAACAATGGATAAGTGGATAATAAAAAAACCTAAACTTGATGTAGAGAGTAGAGACCAACATGATACAAATTATAACAACGATCCAAACTTTAACAGATCAGAAATAAATGAAATTAGTTCAGGTAAGGCTATTATTTATTTTATTCTTCTTATAGAAGAAGATATTAGATTTACTAAACACAAGAATACACTCTCAATTATTCAGAACTTTATACCAAATAAACTAATAAAATTATCCGAAAATGAAATCGAGACAAGTACGGAAATGATGTCAAAACAGTGGCCAATCGTTATAAGCTCGTGTGACAATATTGTAAATAAAGAAGTTCTATTGTGGAAACAAAGATGGATAACCGCAGTAGATAAGCTCCCTTGCACGTTTATAGATGCAATACGTTGTTGTGATGAGTTACTGTTCCCTAAAGTATACCAATATTTAAAAATTGGCACTACGTTGCCCGTTACAGTTGCCAGTGTAGAACGGAGCTTTTCAACGTTGAAACGATTGAAATCATATTTGAGGAATTCTACGGGGGAAAATCGACTTAATGGATTGGATCACCTAAGTATCCACAGAGAAATACCAATCCAAAGTAGTGAGGTGGTCGATATTTTTTCAGAAAAAGATAGAAAGTTAATGTTTTAAAAATTATCTAATTTATTATTATTATTACTTTTTTTTAATTTTATTATTTAACATTTTTTTTTTATGTATACGTATGGCTTAGTAATAAGTAGTTATTTCAGACTTCAGTACACATTTTATTATGACGTGTCAATTAAAAAAACACGAATAAAAATTAGTAGTCTATTAAAATGTACGATATGTTTTGTTATGTTCAGATGTCAGGACGTCAGGTCCAATTTGAAAACAATTTAAAAATTAAAACCCCCCAAAATTCAGGTCTAAGTACGCCACAGACATACGTGGTAGCACAGGCGAGTTTTCGACTGTAGAAAAATAAGAGAAAATAGACTGAGATGATTTGAGCATGTTATTTTAAGAGAGGAATCAGAAGCGGCAAGAATATTGTTATGAATATAAACGAAGGCGGGAATAAGCAGAGAGCAAGACCGAAAACGAGGAGGTAAGATGTGATTGAGAATGATATGAGGACACCCAATGCGGTCAGTGTATGCTAGGTAGGAGATTGGGTCAAGTGTAAGTTTCAGACGAGGGTGTTCGATTTCAAATAGCCGGAACAAAGGTGAAGCAGAAGTTTTTAAAACGGTGGCGTCATTTCGATATTCGATAGATCGGGACAAACTAACAAAATTTGCCGACTGACGGTACAGGAAATAAGTTATTCGCCGAAATAAATGTTTGTCGTTTCGTTTAAATATTACCATCATTTAATTGGTATTTAAAATTGTCATGCTTACAAAACAATAGGTATATATTTACGTGGCATTTAAATTGTTTACATATTGTTAATGTTAAACGTCATGAAAATCGGTTAGAAAATGAGAAAATCAAACATTTGACTACGGATTACTTTTCTGCGAGGGCATACGAACGAAAGGTATATAAAGCGTTTTTCGATATTTTGACATTTTTTTCTGAAACCCAAAAGCCAGGGATCAACCAAAATGCCAAAATATGATAAATCGATAAGGCTAGTAGACAGACTGGAGATTTGCTAATTTGTTACACGCGAATGGCGCCATTGTTTTATAGTCTTTTGTATATTTGAAATACAAAATAAATAAAGATAATATCGTTTGATAAACTATATTATGTTGTATATCAACAGGGCAATAGCTATCCCCCCTCGGTGCATGGCCTCTCCCGAGTTTTTGCAAATGGGTTGCTATGGTAATTAATAAACACGAAATTGTCAGCACTTTTATTAAAAAAAAACATTTTGAACTCTTTTAAAAAAAAAGGGATTTTTCGTCCATGACAATCAAATTAAATAATACAACTCTTTTTGCCATCCGCGTTACAAAAGGTAAACACATAAATAAATTTAAAAAGTTCAATATTTTCAAATTATAAGACCGAAAATCGAGTGTCATCCCCTAGAGAGTGTTTGAATTTCGGGATAAAACTGAGCGTTAATTATTCCCGAGAAAATACTTTCTACTTTCCAATGAAAGTCCCGATAATTCCATCGAAATCGCTTTAGCCGTTTTCGAGATTAGCTCAGACACACACTAACAGGCAGGATGACAAACTCTTTAATTTTATAATCGATTCAATAATATACCTGTACAACTGTACGGGTATAACTTCTTTGGTTTACGCAGTTTTATTTATTTATTTATCTGAAACGAATGGTTGAACGATTTATTAACGTTGTGTTATAATATTATTACGATTGCAAATGAAACGTAGGTCTATAATAATGTTATCGTATTGCCCGTTAGACCAGAAAATGGCGGTAAAACGTGTTCGGGCGGCGATCAAAAGTACAAATCGTGTTCAACTGAACAGGTAAATGATATTTTATAATTCTTTGATTTAATCGCCGGATTAAATATCTAAGACGTATTGAGTGTTTAAGTGTTTGTAATTTTTTGTTTATTTTTATTTTTAGTGTACGAACGCACCCCGGCTAACTCTTAAAGATTTCGCAAATGAGATATGTTTAAGGGCTAAAGAATATGATTCCGAGCTACTGGGAACTGGTTATCAAAAAATCACTTCTGATCGTAAGTTTATGCCGATATATCGGCTTGTATAACATAATATCGTTCACACTGTTGCGCATCATGAAATCGTTGAGTTTTCGAAATTTCGTATCTGATAAATATTTGTAATTATTTATATACATAGTTCGACAAAACAGAGACATGGCAATCATAATATTTAAATGTGCAATCAAAAACAAATATATTGCCTTTGAAGTATTTATTAGTTTGATTATGGGTACAGTGTCGGGCCGGATAAAAGAAAAAACGGCATAAATATATTATTCTGTTGTTTCTTTTTTTAAATTTAATTTACAAAAGTCGTTTTGAAGCGTAAATAAATAATGATACAAAAACACAAAATGATAATATTTTAAGATGCCTAATTAGATAAGGTAGAAAAATAAAATTGAATATTTCGAACCGTTGTGACTCAATACATATTTCAATATCACACGAAACTACGTGTAATAGTATTTTTGTATACGCTTTGCTAAAATGTATACCGCGGTAAAAAAAAAAAAAAAAACATTGCTTAAATTCTATAAAGACAAAAATGGAAAAAAACGCTTCAATAATATTACTAAATTTACAATATCTATCTAATAACGATAATGCAATAAAACAGCAAGTGCAAACCATAGCCACAGACATTAATAAATGGACGGTACTTTCCCCCCGCACCTCCCTCCTACGTCTACGATATGCATGATACGGGTAACAATATTGAGTGGGAAGAGTTGGCGATAGTTAGAGGTATAATTATCGATGGAATGGGTATTTCGGTTATTTTTATTGCACCATGAAACTGTTAATAAATATCTGTAGCCAGATATCAAGCTAACAGACAGGTACCTAAGCACGGTTATGGACATAGCCGTGTAGTCAAGTAATGGAAATTTAACAGTGTAAATAAAACTATTGAACCGTGTCTTCCATAGCTGGGAGCTCACTAGCACTGCATATCGTCCATCTCCCTCACTCAATATCGGTTCCTCGTTTTTTCCCCTCAAAGCGCAGTCCGTTTGTTAATATCTCTATGGCCTAGAGCCACTGACGTTATAATCGTATTACATAATGCTCATTCGATATAGCCAAAGACGCGTGTACCGTTTGGTGTCATAAAGACAAAGGCGGCACAAAGAGCCGGGGATGGTCCTTTCCGGACGGGACCACTTGTCAAATAAAAAAGAACAAGAGATCGACATACTGCATCGGCGGATATTGCAAGGTACGTAAAATATGTTCAAATATTATCGAAGTATTATAGCGAATGAGAATTATTAAAAATATTAGGTATTTTAGATTCCGAGTGTGCCGGTAATTGTGAACAAGTTGCGCTCATTTCTCGGAAAACATTTTAGGTTAGTGAAAATGCCCCGACATTTTAATGCCAAGACTCAGGAAAGATGCGTAGTTTTCACCCGGCGCTGCGGCCGTACTTTACTCGAAACATGTTTAGAAATTCTTTGCAACAGTCTACCCCGCAGATCTTTATCCGATTATTTTTTCTCGGAAAACACTTTTACGGTTAGTAAAAATTCTCCAAATCGGTCATTCACGGAGTACGTAGATAACTTATACACCTATACCGTGCGTTGTTTGCATCAAAGAAGATGCGGATTTATTGCCCTGTAGTAGTTAATTTGAACGATAATTTGTCTAGATTTCCGGTGGCTTTACTAATAAATAAACGGAATTCTTCAGCAAATGACACGATTTATCGGTTTTATTTTCGTCGATTTTTAAAAACAATAAGTACAGCGAGTTCCGTTTAATGTGATTACATTGGTTCAGGCCATTTTGATTCTATATACCGATTGATTACATAAAACATTTGTTTTCTTTTTAATGATTCTATATTTATACGTAAATTTAAAATAAAATAAATACCAAGGTATTTATTTTCGATTCTATTTGAGAAACTATTAATTTAATTTTCATATTAGCCTGAAATTAAAATCCATATTCAATTAATGTATATGAAAAAAAAAAAAAAAAAAACATACGACTATAATAAAAACATAAAATACCATAAAAACGATAAGAATGTCCATGGAAGTGGTTCAATTATCCGGTGCTTGGTGATTTTAATGAAAGGTTAATTCAACATTATTAACATACGATTTTTTTTGTGATTTTTATTTTTGATTCCAATAAACGGTTGATTCTATAAACCATTGATGGCATCCGTTATGCGGAACTCACTGTATTTCGCGTATAGCTACGCGCATGTGTTAGCGATATTGCGTAGGTAGGTGCCTACGGAAATTCTTAAAATGAATCGAAGGGTACTTTCATATTGAAATTAATAGAACGCTATTGTGTAGAATTTAATTTGCTTTCGGTCTCCGTGTATAATTACAGTCGTTGTTAGACAATAGATGTAACGTAACAATTACGTTTATAAATTACTTAAATGTTTTATCGATCCTGTAAAATATGATAAATAGCTCATAAACAAGCTGTTTAAATAAATATTGAGTTCTTTTCATTTTTGTGTTTACGAAAAAACAAACATTGTACGATAAGCAGAATACTTACGAGTGTGCTATTTTTTTTTTTTTTTGTTTATAGCATCACAATGACAATGATTATTAGTAAGGTTTTTGGACTGTATGCACTAAAAATCCACGAAAAAAAAAAAAACAATTTTTTAACGCTATAAAATAATTTTTTTTATAATACGTACAATTTTATTTAAATAAAATTACTCCGAGTTAATGTTAAATATTTTTATTTGATAATTTAGAGCCGTAAAAGGGAGGACTTTTAAATTCTTCTACTATTTTTGTTTTTTAAAAATATTTTTTCCCGAGCCCCAACTATCGGCTTATATTAATGTTTATATTACATTGAGTTATGCATTTAAATTTTTTTTTTAAGGTGGGAAATCATTTGTCTACAGTCTATAGTATATGATAACGATCAAATTATTTCGTACCTATATATTGTCAGATATATTGAATTTATTTCTAACTTCAGTGAAAATTGAGCAGTTGATGATGATGCTGCAAGTGTTATGTGAGTTGTATGTTGGTCATAAGGTAGGTTTTTTTTTCCATTAGATGTCCATGTTAGAATTTAGTTTGGTCTATTTTAAGCCGGTTGAGCACTACTTCTTCGGTAGATTTACGTATTTGGTGTTTCTTCTTACATCTTAGTTTGTTTTCCGCTGTATTGCAAAATTCCGCGTTCCGTATAATATTCATGTGGTATTTATTTATTTAAACCTCTGTTTATGTCAACAAGCGACGAAGAATAAAGTTGATTGCGTTTAAGGCTATACTACGTCGGCTTTCTCGGTTCCCTTTATGTTACAATGCCCTTAAGTCCATGCATAAATCGTACGCCATACATAATTATATTATTAACTATTAAACGATTTTTCGAAAAAAAATAATCGTCATATCAGTCGATTTATGTTTTATAATATAACATAGTAATTATATGTGGATAAACGAAAAGGAGAGAATTTTAAGTTATATGTGAGATGTTTCTCGATATTTTGGAATCTATATAATTATTAACTATTCAAAATAAACTGAAAGACCTAATTTTTTTCGCTCACAAATAAAATTATTTTCATACGTCGATAACGGTTAGTTAGGTACTAAGTTCACCCACATACATTCCTAAATTTAAAGGATCGTTTACTTTATAGGATGCCTTTTTTACTACTATCTAGCAGGTACTAGCAGCTAGTGTATTGGAATATTCGTTTACACGTAGATAGTATAATAGATAGTACACAATGGTCAATAGATATATTGGAGCGTATATAATAACCAGTTGGGGTAGTTTGGTATTCCTATTCGTCTGCACGATGATAGCTCAGGCATCTACTAGTAAAATAGCCATTTAGTTTGTCAAAAAGTTAAACATTTTAACTTTAGTATCTCGCTAAATTAAATATGTATTTATTTAAGATTCTGAGTGTAGCGAGTTTTATTATCAGATTAGTTCCATTATGATGTGCGGTTTTATTTACTTATTTTTTTGAATCACCATTATTCTACGCACTATTTTTCGATTTGTAAGAATCAACTTTGTTTAGCTCCATAAATATACATACAAATGTAACGCAAGGTTTTTCATAAGTTTTTTTTAGTGTTTAAAAACAAAAAGTCGAGTTTTTCATTCTCCCACTTACAATTGTAGTAGCCTGAGCATTAGCAGTGTCAGTTATTATTGTTATTATTATTTTTATGACAATGTATTTAACATTAATTTTTATTTGCACCATAGATCATCCTAGAGGGTTTCGCTCTGTTTGGAATACTTCACCAAAGGTGAAAATTACGAACGTAGAGAGTATGGGAAATCAGAACGAAACCAAAGTGCGCCCCAGATGACAACGCTACGGCGTGTGAAATGACTATAAGCGAGAAATGAGCGTAAAAGAGGAAATTCAGGCGTGTTGCCAATATACGATGTAAAACGGGAGAGAACAGGATTGTGGAGGTTCGGGTAATACGTCATGAAGTAACGGCAAGGTATGCGCACATAGGAGGTGAAACGAAGGCCAGAGATAAATAAACGAGGAAGTGATTCGATGACGGTCACATTGGAAATATCCAACATTTAAGCGTTTGGTCAGTTCGTTTATTGATTCGATGACATTTATTGTGAAACGACAAGATACAGGTACACAAGTGCCGTTAAAAGGATAATTGTACATTTAAAATTTTTACATTTTTTTTTATTATGTTTATAATGAATACAAGTTATTATTGCTCAACTTAATCAATTAATATTAATAACGTAAAGAGAAGAGAAAAAAAATAACAACTAATAAACCGTTTTATAGATATATAGAATTAAGGTATATAATTTTAGGTACGTGAAACTGGAACCACAAAGTTAACGAAAAATAAAACAAATATTCCAACTATCTCTACTCTGAGTTGTTAGATATTGTTGGATAATTGTTAGAATTTGTTGGAGGAAATTTAAAAAGTTTAAAATTTTACCTGTTGTATTTACGGTATGAATTATTTTTAAATGTTTAAAAAGAAACAAAATTGTGACGTTGAGGTTTCGTTACATACTTTGTTTGTATACTGTATAGTATTTAAACATTTCATACAAATCTGAGCATTTTTACCCGCCAAAAGTGTTAAAAATCCATAAAAACAATTCGTTGGGAACCAAGTTAGACCATATCCAATAAAAACAGTTCGGGAAATATTTATTTTTCTTGCGTCAAAAGTTAGTTCCACATTGGCCCTTCAGTCACTCCTTATCAGATTTTAACTTAACTCATTTTTATAGCGGCTTACCGAGAGATTTCCCGATGTTCCGGTGGCCTAGTCCAACCCTGGTTGGGAAAAGTGTTGGGAATTTCGAAATATTTTTCAAACAATAAACGATCAGATGAAATATTCGCACTTTTTGAGATAATGTGAAGTGATTCTGAGACAATGTGTTTTCTGAGAGATGAAAATAACACGTACAATTATAATAGCTTTTTCGTTGTATTCAATATTAATTTGTCACTTATTGCGAATATCACGATAGGTTTTTGTTCGCATTAACAATTTAATATAACAAATCAATATTTCCCCTTTGTCCTGGTATATTTCAAACTTAAAGCACTATATTAGTGTACGATCATGATGTAGGAATTCGCGTGCGAGGATAATATCGCACCTGCGGCGGACACGCTGCACATCGAGTCGGCCGAAAGGTGCGAACCGCCGCCTGCCCGGCCGAGGTCGCCGTCCCGACCGCTAGCGCTTTTGCCGGCCGAGTCGGAAACGGGCACCGGATGGAAATGGCAGCCGGTGTCCGTGTGTCATTACAGTTGCATGTTGCCTGGCACGGGTTTCAAACTGGTCGAGGGCAAAACGTGCAAAAACTGCGATTCCATCGTAAGCATAAAGGTCTGCCATCCGCAGAAAGACGTGAGTACAATAGTATTACGTTTGAACAGTTTAAGTCGATTATTATAAACAAATTGCTGTCCGATCATATAATAATTTTATACGTACCTATCGACTTCCTTTATTGTATACCAGTATAATAAAATACGTATCCGAACGCGGTGCGCAATTATTACGGGGAAAGTTCATTTTAAAAAGCGACTCTTTCTGGTTTTCGTTACCTATACCCATGTTGTTATAGACTATAGTAACTTGTTATATTAGATTCTGAACAGACGAGTAGTGTATTGGTTTTTTTAATGACATTACAAATTGTTTATACTTATACAAGTTTATAATTTCGTAACTACTCAGTTTCGGTATATTACCATCTTCGGGTTATTGATAACAATGTTTTTGGTTTAATTACGCATTAATAAATAGATAAATATTAAATTAAAAATAAATTAAAAAAACGTTATAATTTGAACTTATGCACATTGTTTTATTGTTTACAAAACATTCTAATTAGTAACCTGAAGATGGTAACATACCGAAACTGAGTAGTTAGGAAATCATAAACTTAAAACACTCTTTAAGTAAAGTTTTTTCAAACGATTTTTTTATATTTATGTGTTATATTTAGAGTGTCAAAATCTCAAACTTTACAATGATGTTAATTTTTTCTTGTAAACAACTTTTCTACCAGAAATTTTGTTCGGATTTTCGATTGTAGAATTTTTTCTGAAAGGAAATTTGACTGGGGTAGTACTTTAAGGAGATCGTTTTTTAATTTTCCAAATAGTTTTCATAATAATTGGGAAAATCTGAACAATTTACAAAATATATTATTTTCAAATCGTAAATATTACGGCCTTTCAAAACACGTTTAACTGAACTCTGCTCAGAATCGTCTTTCGTTAGCAATTATAAATCATTGCGTACAGACATATATTCTATTTCCCCTTCTACCTTTCCGATTTCTCACCTACAACAGTGACCTACCTATCGTGCGAAATATGTCCGTTCGTTTTTTTTTTTTTCATTTCATAACGAATACTTTCTAGGCTTCTTGATATCGGAACGATTAGGTCCTGGGCATTCGTGCGTATCAGAATTCGTTTCTTTCCCCGTGATATCGTCAAAAATATAGCCGATCCCTAATAAACAAACGGGTTCAAGCGACATTTTGACATTATGATTATTAAGGACCGCGATATAATGAATATAAAAAAAAAAGTTATCTAACCTGTGTTTGACAATTGTTTTCCGCCATTATTTCTAGCAATGCAAACTGGGTTTAAAATCCGTCGTGGATTACGCGACTACGATCTGCACTAAATACGGACAAAAAGTGCAGAGGCTTTCGGGTTTAGGAATGCAACTTTCGTCGGTGCCAGGCAAGAGAAGAAAACTTCTAAAATAAACTACTAAAAAAATATAAACAAAACACCGTTATTTTATCGCGTTTTTATATTTTCAGAGGACATGGACAGGCCGTGCAGACTGGCATGTCAAGACCAAACGGTCCAGCACAGATTTTACATCGTCAACGGCGAAGTCGGTTGGTTTCCTTTCGGCACAGATTGCGCCCGAGGCGATCCGGACCGGCATGCTTTTTGTCTGAGCGGAAAATGTTTGGTTCGTGCGCGCGCATATATGAAAACCATAAAATACCGTTAACATTAGATAATTATTAAGACAAAACCTATTGAAGTACGGATTTTAAAAAAATCCCGATTCTAGAATTCTAGATTCTCGTTGTTTCCAACTGTATAAATACTTAATATCGAAAAGTACTGCAATGGCTGCGTGTACGAAAATAACGAAAAATTAATATGTTCAATTCAGTGCTTGAATCGGTGGAGGGGTGGGGCGCAAGTTGATAAAGTTTCATTAATACGTATATAAATACACATTTTTTGGCGTCTATTTATACTAATTATTTTTATTGTGATATTTTTGAAACACTTGTTCCTTTCATCAAATCGGATAAACTGTTTAATATTTATCGGCGGGTAATAATATTTCTTTTTCAACAAATTAATCGATACAACCATTATCGTTTTTTATGAAAATATGCAACAATTTGATAAAAAATTAAAATGTAAACGAAGTACATAGTATTATAATTAATGTTATAAACATCATTTAAATGCCGACACACCATGGGAGGAACATTGTTGTGGTTGGGATATCCTACAGGGCGATTCAGTTATTTATACCTGTACAAGACCATAGATTATTGTAAACGAAAAATGATTCTGAGCAAAGTTCGGTGTAAAACAAATTTTGGTGAATACAATTTTAATATTGTACTGAATTGTAACCGTTGAAAAATAAATTACGTTTTCCACGAAATTTTAACATAATTCCGATCTCAAATAGCAGACGAAAATATATCAAAAAATTTTCGTTTACATAAAACATTATAGTGATTAATAAATAAAAAATTTCGGAATATTTTCGAAATTACATTGCGTTTAGAAAGTGCTAATATAAATATTTGGAGAAGGGTTTAGATATCTCTATGATTATTTTTCACTGAATTACCACAGAGAAAACCAAAATCTATTTCCATCGTGTTCTACAGATTTTCATACCTTAGTTAATATTTTATATTTAAAAAATAAATTAATAAATAATATTTAAATAAATAAATTTATAAAATGTTTAATATTTGTTTTAAACTTGGGTTTTTTGTCACAAGAATATAGAGAAAAATTTAATTTTTATCCAGTAATCAATAAAATAAAAATAGAACTTCTTAGTTGTTCACTTTTTAACATGTTAGAAATTGACATTTTACATAAAGTATTATTCCAAACATTCGATTAGACATTACATTTATACCCGATCGATATTTTCATAGTAATAATCATTTAAATTTCTAATATTTTCGATTTTTTACATTTCTAACACTAAAATAATTTTCAATAGGTATACAATAAAATGAAAACTCGCCGATTGTTAAAATAGTGATCATTTGACAGTTGTATTACGGTTGTGATTCCCAATTGCGCAATGCCGTAATAAATACAATTTTTTTCACGTCCCTTCTTTAGAGATTTCTAGCGATTATAAAGGGTGATAATAAAAATTTAATTTTTCTCTAAATGTATGTGTCACATTAAAAAAAAAATGTCAAAAACTAAAAATCAACAGAAATAAAAAAAAAAATTGGGTAAGACACGGTGGGATATATTGTACATGAGGGCGTTTCTAACGGGCTTTTTCCCTCAACCGTGTTATTTTCATGTCGTGGTTCCTCGTGTATATCAATACTACGTTTGCTGATCGTACCATATATTTGTATGGATTTTAAATTTAACCTTCGTTATAAAAAAAAAAAATAAAAATATTATTCATTAATGGTTTTTTATTGCTCAATGACGTAGTCGTATAGTTCGTAACTATTCTACGCTATATTCCGTAAATTAAAATTAAAAAAAACAAACATTATTAATACGATAATATTATTAAGTCGAATATTAACCGATAATATTTCATTATTAACCGTAAATTAAATAAACGTCAGTTGCATAAGTCATTGCCAGTTCAGCCAGTATTTAAACTGATACTCAAATAGAATCCACTTTTACACTCTTAACACCGTGGGCGAGTTTTGAGGTGCAAGTACAAATTATATATCATAACACTCTATTATTTTACTTATACGAGTCTTACAAACTACACAAATGTCTGATCGTTGGAGCATTGTCGAGATTAATTCGTAGTTTGTGCACACCCCGTTACGACTGTGTGCAAATATGTTATAATAATGCAAATAATGTTTCACTTTTGGCTGGTTCTACGCTATTTAGACGGGCGATAGGCCGACCGTCGTTGTTTTCCAGTGTCTGTCCATAGTTTTTTTATGCGATGCTGATTCATTTCTGCCCCGCACGCCAAATATTTCATCATAAGATCATCCTTGATCGTTATTTATAGGCGTCTTCTCCTTGGTCGTACACTGTCCGTTGTTTACGTTTCACGACTGATCTACATAATATTATACGTGCCTGGCCCACTCCATTGTTATTATTTTTTTTTCCCGAGGTTTCTTTCCAGTATTTAAATAAAATGATTGCAAAATCATTAAATCACAAACGCCGCATAAAGCTTATTAATGTATACCTATTTACTGCATATTAATGCGAAACGTGTCGATATTATATTATTCACAGGATTTCGGACCGGACAATATGCCATTGTCTGTGGAAGACGCGGTTTCACACAATAATTTCAGTTCGAATAATCGTATAAAAAGAAGTTTGCACAATTATAGCGATGACAATAATAATAATTATACGCTACAAGAGGTTATACGACAGCTGTTTAACGCGAACAAACGTAAGTTTTTTGTTTGGTTTTTTTTGATTTTGACGAATCAATAATTAACACTTAATTAAGTTAAATAAGCAAAAAAAGTCTTCAGTTAAAAGTTAAAATGCAAAATTATGTCAACTTAACAAGGTTAAAATATTCATTTGTTTTTTTTTTTTTTGGAAGAGTGGGGTGGGTTATACAAATTCAACATCAAAAATATTCGATATAATAAGTAATAAATATTTTTATTAAAATAAACTAAATCAAACTATGACAGTAAATTGTAAAATGCATAAATCGTAGTACTTGAAATTGAATTTCGAGAAAAATCATTTGTCTTCAACTTGTTAACTTGACTGGATGTCTGGATATGTGAAAATAAATTTTTAAAAGTTAATTTTGCACATTGCAAACCTTATCTAGTTAAATTAATTAGTTAACGATTGAAAAAAAAAAAACAGTTAAGGTTAAAAATTCAAATGCCATCGGTCACTACTCTTATTAAGACACGACTAGTTAATGAATAATATTTACTCGGCTAAGTCAACTGAAAAAATATTATAGAGTTAAAATTTTGAAATTTAATTATTTTATTAATAAACCGAGTTAAGTAGTAATACGTTGAAAATTTAATTGATTTAGTTGAGTTTAATATTTTACTTTTTCAATGAATATGTTTATTATATCTACAATTTACAAAGGATTTTAAAAACACAGAGGAAGCATCATTTGTATTACTTATATTAAACATGGAACCCTACAGACAATGTTGAGAAAAAAAAAATATTTTGGTGGTAATTATGATGGTAGTACTTATTCAAATAGCGTATAGATTATAAATTTAATATCGTCTTCAAATATAAAGCAATTTCAATTAACTTAACTCGATACAATATTCACAAAATTCATTCGTCAATTACAATATTAATAGTAAGTTGATGTAAAACTAATTAGAAAAAATAAAATAAAATACTTTATATTAAAATTTTAACTTAATTTTTAATTATTTTAACTCGTTAGCCTAGTCTAGTTTTTTTTAATACCACTCGTAACGGCGTTTAAATTATGTGAATTTCAGAAAACAGACGACCTGCAATAATTAAAGATTACGATGACAAGATATCGTTAGACTTTGACAATCCTGTGGACTTTGACAATTCATGAAGACGTGATAATGTATTTTTATATTTTAAAAAAAAAAAAGACTACATTGGTTATTGAAATATAAGTTAAATATTGCGAACAATCAAATTCGCTGTTTATTGCCTTTTTGATTACTGAGTTTTGTCTACGCACGGCGTTATGCCTAGACAATTTTAATGCACGCACGTTTTGAGGTACCTCAATATTTATAGTGGAAACAAACGTGTAATATTATTATTTTTTGTTTAACGTTATTAATACAATACTATAATATATATTTAATATATTTTTAAACATTTTCAAACACTTTTTTGTTTTATAAAAGCGTACAGGGTGATCAACGTAGCGTAAGACACTCAATAAGTATCAACTTTTTTTTTGTCGGAATAATTTTTGGAAAACTTAAAAAAGCAAGTAGCTCTAAAACAATTGTTTGCTTTATTTTTTTCAGCCCAAATGTGGTCGGGGGAGTAAACCACTATGTCGTTTTTCAATGACGTCATAATATATATTCAACAACAAATATCAATACAACTACCCATTTTATCTTTTATTTCACTTATTTACCATAAAAAAAATTTGGTTAATCTCTGTGAAGCGTTATAATTTTAACAAATGTGAATAATCTTAATAATCTTTAGGCATTTCTTCAACGATTGTTGGAATTGTCATCATAACATAACTTAATTTTATTTTAGTAAATATTATTGACCTTATCTAAACATTGGCGTGGATATGGTTGGAGTCAGAGTGTTTATTAGACGTATTTTTTTCCCCGTAATTTACAATTTTTCTCATTTATTAAGAAAAATACAAAGAAAATTAAAAAAAAAAAAAAAAATTAAAAAAAAAAAAAAAAAATCAAATCAAAATGCTTAATACTCAAACTATAACCAAAATTCTACTATAAAGTTTTTGATTGGCGCAAGATATTCGGCAGGAATTTTGTTTGCTACAATCACAATAAAACCAATACTTCAGTTATTCGTTCCATTAAAAATCTAAAAATACTAAATAGTAGAGTGTTAACATTTGTCTATCGAAAAATCAAAAGACGGCAGTGATTTCACGGTCAAACGTATAGGTAAAGAAAATAATGCGACATTACAGAGCCGTTGCTATTGTCACTGCCGTTTTCCAAAAAAAGTTAATACTTTCCGAGACAATGAGTGTCCGCGTTGGATTGATCGCTCTGTATAATATAATAATATATTATTCCTATACTATACATAATATTTCGATTCCGAACGAGTATCGAGCATATTGTATATTGAGTGCCAGATTAAGAAATTTAGCGCCCTTATTTTATTTATTGTTATTGTGAATCGGAGTAAAATCGTTGATAGAAAAGTTGTTTATAGGAAAAAAAAATAAACATCATTGAAAAACCAATACATTCCAAGTTCCGCTCAGAATCTAAAATCGTATATAGTCTTTTTTTTTTTAAATATGCATTTGACCTTGAAAAAAATTGTATAAAAATAAGTGTTTAGTAACTAAGAATTATACTAATTAATTAGTAATTTACATTTACATAGAATACTTATTTCAATAAATCTTTTTTCTGGATTTCCTGGTAGCGAATTCAGTTACTGTATTAGAACAATCCAAGCTTCGAAGAAGTTCATTTTCTCTATTCAATAGAGATAACGCATTCAATAAATTTGATATTGTTGCACACCTCGTAGATAAAACCGATATGAATAATAACAATTATTTACGGTTTCCTACGTAATATGGGCCACCGGCGACCCCAGACTTTAAACACCATCTATGAAGATCTAACTCAGTTCAAATTCAATAAAATTACGGTTTTCCGTTGTTTGTTTTTAATGGAAGAAGAAAAGTATTCGCGCTCCTTATATAAAATTATAATGTCCCTGGGCCCAGGCCTGCTTGGCGTATTCGTTAATCCACCCCCGTGTACATTATTAATTCATTATGTATTCTTCGACAAACAATATTATACAAACGTTATGCGATATTAATCGAATACACGTAACATTTTCAAAATTGTAGATCAAAATATTTATTCAAACATTATAATATATATGTATATATATATATTTATAAATCATAAGTAATATTTTAATAATAATCATCGAATAACAATGTAATAATAAACACGACGCGAACAATGTCGAATAAAATTTAAAAGTAATATTATTTTAAATATATAATAATAGTATAATAATGACGACAAAAGAATATGAGATTTAAACAAAATTATCAAATTGGATATTATACTAATATATTATTGCGTAGCATAATATAATAATAAGATCGGAACAATAATAAACGTTGAAAAATGTAAAACAACGGACCAAATATTATTTTATGTACAGGTATATACGTTTAAAAAATATAATATTATAGTTAAAAACAAAGTACAAGGGAAACTTAATTTATCGCGATTCGTAAAATATAAGCCCGGATTTTTTTCCTTCTTTTCATATAATATAAAAGAGCAAATGAGACGCCTATATAACACGATATTATATAAATTTTAATAATAATAATAATAATAATAAAAAAAATAAGGAAACCGATTGAGAGCGGACAAAGTTAGAATTCTAAATACGTTATCGTCTATTCGACAAGTACAATAGTATGATAGACGATAATGACGATAATATAATGATAATGAAATGTAGCGATAAAGTGTATAATAACAATAATAATAATATTATATACTCTGAACAACCAAAAGTAAATACCTTGCAAAATTGTAAAAAAGAATAAATAATAATAATAAAAAAAAAAAAAATGAATCACAGCTTCTGTTTTCTTTTCGTTTCCTTGTTAGATTTATCACCTCCGCCGCTACCGCCGTCCGCGCTATCGTTAGTTCTCATTTCTTTGTAATATATCTAAACGAAATAAAGGCACGTTAATTAATTTCTGTTCGTCAATTAAACGCCGTGGGTATGATACAATTTGTTCTTTTGTTTTTGTTTTTTTTTTTTTTTTAACGAGCTTCAACTTTAGCAATTAGCAATATTATTTTTATCGCGTCCGTCACGCGAATACCCGTTTCGCGAATCTCGTACGAATAATCGCGAAGAAATTTCCCGTTCTTGTGCAATATTATAATTTTTTGTGAGACGGATGAAAAAAAAAAACGGATTAATAACGCGTTAACCAAATAACGTTGGACGTCATCCGAGCGCTGCAGATCGAATACAAAACAAATAACGCCAAAGAAAAATGGTTTTATCGGGCCGAATATTCAGGAGACCGTTCGTTTTACCGGCGAATTGTCCGAATTGGGAATCGCGGTAACAATTACAGAGGCGATTTGGGTGTACGATTTTCGGTGCAGCATCGATGTATACGGGGGGGGAGGGGGGCACGTGGTTTGTTGAGTATTAGATAACTACGATATTTAATTTTAATTTTTAACAAATTATCAATAATATCAATGATATTCGTGGACCATTATTATCAGGATAAAACGTGCTGATGACGATTGTGTGTGATAACGAATATTTTAAACCGCAATACGAATCCAGTTTAAAAACAAGCGAACAAAACAATCGTCCAGTCAGAGACGTAGCTAGAAATATTATTTTCGGGTATCCAGATAAAATAATATAAATGTTTTAATAAGAAAGAGTACTGATACAAATTTTTAATTTTTAAAATTGCGTTTATTTTCGGAGAAAAGTGGGTAATTTCGGGCCTACCGGGCTTACTCGCTGGCTACGCCACTGCGTCTTGTGCGCCGCGCTTGAGTATGACGGGTTTCAACAACGAACCGACAATACTTATTTTTCAAAAAAAATAGTGTTGTTTTGAAATTAAAAAACTGTACGTGTATAATAATTTGTTATTGTAGCCACTATAAGATTTCCTCCCAGATGTAATTATTTGTTTTGTATTCTGTTATCTACGTATAGGTGCAATCAAGTGGCGTAGCTATACATTAAAGCTCCCTGAGACTAATTTTTTCGGTCTCTATTATAAATAATGGAATTATGTTTTTTGTCACCAAAACAGTGTTGTAACTGTATGTTTTTTTTTTTTTTTTTGAAAAGATTAACTCAATCACGTCTAAATTTTAAATTAAGTAAATTTACATTTACACCATACATAGACATAAATTTATACCAAATATATTTTTATGAAAATATAAAATAATGTTTACAGTAAACATATTTAGTATGGCCATTGATTAAGTGCACTATGCAAATTTAATGGTTATAAATTATAATATTATCAGCTTTATCAATTTGTCACTGCAGAATGCAAGTGACACATGAATCGCAGTCAATTAAATTGTCATGAATATCTAATTATTAGGCTTACTTCATGTGTACGTTTAAATCGATTACATTTTTAACATTATTTGTCTTTTAAATAATTGACGATTTCCAGAGTTCCTGTCACACATTTCAGCTCCCAACGTCGCACGTCCCTAGGGCGACCCGTCCAAATATCTTCAGTAAAAATATCTCCCATTAAAATAGAGATAATGATAATGATTGTACCTAGTATTTCCTTCTATCATGGCCCGTTTACCAAATAAAGATAATTTAATTCGATTATAACAGTTTAGACGAGAGAGCCGTACAATAGATATTATAGCGGACAATTTGACGGAGATATTTTTACTGGATATATTTTGTGGTATAACCCGCCCCAAGAGTACTGCCTCGGTCGCCTCTGCGGGAGCTACGCCACTTGTACAATCGCTAAGAGATTGCGAATAGTTTTATTTTCAGCGGGGCCACTGAATTCGTTTTATTTATTTTCGATTAAAGAAAAATCGTTTTATAATAATAATTATCGTCAAAAACATTTTATCCAGTACACGCGAATTTATCGAAACGATTAAATTCTAAAATAATATGATATAATTGGATCGTTAATATTTTAAATGGAATAATTTACCAACCATATACAATACCATTTTACACTTTCTACCGATCTTTCTTTGAGTTCCAAACGCTGAAGCTGCGGAATATATTAGATTATTATAATGGTATATTTAATTACGATTTACTATTTTTATTATTTTAATATTATTATAGATATCCATATATTTTTTATTTTTTTTTTTTTGCGTCGTCGATTGTAGTTTCTTTAATTGTCTTTTAATGGATATATTTTAAAATTACATAAATAGATTCGTATAGACGGTAGCTTTGTCGACCGGTGTGTACCCGACGAAATCGTTTACCTTTTCTTCGTTGTCAGGCACTCTGGAAAGCAAATCCAGCAGTTCGTTGTTCGGAATGGTGTTGGGTCGAAGTATTTTCCTCGTAAACTTATTGATGCCCCAGCCCATTATTAAATATCGAATCGGAATATAGTACAGTACAATCGTGACGCCGACTAGCAACAGTACGGCCAAGTACGATAAAAACGGCACGGAAAAGTCCAAAAGGCTGTAAAATAAAAATTCAAACGATTTGTTTGAAGTATATACGTACATAGATCAAAAAAAAAAAAAAAAATCGAGGAAAAATTACTTTTTTATCTTTTCGCCAAACGACGCTATTTCCCCGATTGTGTTTTGTACTAGTTGTGTGACTTCTTGCACCGCGGATAGCCGTTCTTTCAGCGATTTTTTTTCCTCCTGAAAATACGCAGTTTTACTGATCTAATTTCGGTATTCGAATATAAATGCATTTTCAGACAGGTACTTGGGTCGGCGTATCGGTACCTTGGATTTGTCGTCTTCTTGGTCGTCGTCACGGTCTTCTTGTTGGTCGTCCTCGTCTATTTGCTGTTCGTAGTCGTCGTCGCTTACTTTCAACGCTCCCCACGTACGGGCCACGTAATACCTGAGGAAAACGAGCAACAGGGCGATCGGTGCCATGTATGGCTCGAAAAACTGACAAGCCAACACGAATGCGATCAACACGAGGATGGTGTGCATCGGCGATTCCCATTCCACCCAGTATCTATGGGAAAACGTAAACACGATTAATATTGTTTATAAAAGCGATTACCTTTTGTGTATTTGGAAGATTTTTGATTTTTAGTGCATTTTTCAATTTTTGGTGCTACTCTTTAAGAAAAATACTTACATTTTCGTTTCATATTAATCAATTTTTAAGTAGCCTAACTTATCGACTAATCGGACATTCTAAATTTGTGACTTCGTATCGGTAGTATTTATAAATTAAAAACAATTACAAATTTTAAAAAATAAATACATTTTTATTTTTGCTCATTTTCATGTTTCATCACATACTCGTATTTTATAGCTTGTTTTAATATTTTGTTTGGGTCATATTATAGCGCATTTTCAGTGTTATAAAATTTGAGCCTTACTAATAATAATAATACTAGTATCACTCGTGTATCTGCTCCTTTCTATATTACTTTCTCACCTTCCTCTTTTTTGAATAACTTCCCAGCTATCAATCTTATAACACAACGATCCTCGAACCATCGTTCTCCATTAGCCTCTAGCCACATTATTATTATGTTCTCTCTTATTAACTCATCTTAAAAAGTATTAGGTTTGCCACCAACTCGTGGTCACTCTATAATCACTCAAAAACAATAGAAGAAAGCATTGAATAACCTTCATGATCAAAATGAAATTGTTTTTGTGTAAAAATATTTTATTTGTATTTAAAAAATTGTATGCAGCACATATTTATTTTGTTTTAAATTTTGAGCGGAGCTACAAGTGTAGTTCCTTTTCTAAAAAGAAATTTTTATCTAGTTGATAATTTGGGCAAGTAATTTTTTTGATTTTCTAAGTAGTTTTGAGTTGGGAGTCTAAAGTTGTGAAAAACTTGGGAAACATTGAGAAAAAACCGGAAAGTTTACAAAAATATTACTTTTATTATTTTAAATTTTGGTTTTTTATTGTAATTTAGTTCAAGATGTTCGCATAGACTTAAAATTTAAAAAAACAATAAATATTTGCCTATTTTAGACGTGGTAATATTTTCAAGACATTTGAACCATTTTTGAGCTATTTATAGACATTTTAAATTTGCGAGTTTTTACGTACCTAATTTTTATTTGGTGGGTACTCAGTGGATACAATTATTGTTAGACCAAACAGAAGTGTTTAATCATAAATATTACGGTTTTTCAAAATATGTATGAACGAACTCCGCTTAGAATCGTTTTTCGTTAGCAAAGATTAATCGTTACGTACAGATATACATGAAATTCCCCCTCTAAATCTTATTTTCCTTACCTTCTTCATTTACAACAGTGATCCACCCAGCGTGCAAAGTATGTCCGTCTTTTTTTTTATACTATATATTTACAATAAGGTTCACAGCTTATTATATATTACACTTATTTCACTTATTTATTAAACGTTAGAATCAATTCAATTTTTTTTTTTATTTTAGTGTCCCGTATTTTTAAACCTTAGATCGTTAAATTTACGAACAGACGGTACAAAGTATGTTTCAGTAAACCGGTCAAATAACTCTGATGGATATTTTAAGTTTTGATACATAGTTTAAGTATCTAGTAGTAGTTAGGCATCGTTTAATATTAGGTGCGCACATATCTTTTGTAAAATAATCGTATTATACAGTTACGAGATATTTTGTGATCCCTTCAAAAACTTAAAGCTAAATTAAAAATTATCTTTATAAAACAAACACATAATTTTTTTTTTTTATCTATCACGCAATGAACATTTTTATTTTTCGTCTGGTTACTTTTAAAATTTTAAATCAAATCGACTGCAGGTGGATCACATTATAATATAATAATATACCTACCAACAATAATTGTAATAACTGACAGGTATTACTTATCATTGTAAAAACGATTGCGTAAAAGTTTTAACGTCAAAAACTCCGGGCTGAGGACTTATATCATGATAATTTAAATGTTCTTGCGCTTCACATTGCAAAACAATTAAACCGTTGCGTCAGCTACCCGACGATGCACACCCTGAATATAATAGGTGTATTGATCTAGCGACGCGGTACACAATCCGGAATCGCTTTACGACGAAGAATAATGAAATCATTATGTTATTCACGAACTCGATGCACACACTCGGAGATATTATAATATTATTGTTAAAAATTATAATATTGTTTTTACTCGAAATATTTCCCGATGTCGATAGCCCACAAGACGAGATCTTTCAACCGCATGACGTTCCTGATCAACGTTTGGCGTTTGAACTTGATTTCTTGGTGCATGTACTTTTCCTCCTTTGGGTTCAACGTCCGGATGAACGCTCGTATCTAAACTTAACGAACAAGGAAATTATACCAAGCAGCCGAGCGGGTATAAATGTGTGTGTGTGTTACGGTGTTACGATCACTAGACAATACCGACATTTTCCGGGCTTTTCGTGGTGTGAAAAGTGTGAAAAGTTGTGAAAAGTCCGAAGTATTTTACCGTGTCTTGCTGGTTGTCCCGATCCGAAGTCGGGCGACCCGTGAATCGCCCGCGGTGTCCGTGGGCAAATAACTAATATACACCGGGTAATCCATTTAAGTGGGTACACTCATTATCTCGGAAAATATTAACTTTTTTCGTTATTCGTTTTCTAGAACATTTAGGAAACAAACAGCTCTAAAAATTTATATTTATGTTATTTTTGATAGTTAACCCACTATAAATACTACACTGCTCTCCTCCGACCCAAACTTAAAAGTGGATATCTCGTCAACGGATTAACGGAAATAAAAAATGTCAACACTAAAATATATTTCAACTAATCCTCCATCCATTCATGGAATTTTTAAAATAGGTTGTTTGTTGCCTAAATGTTCTAGAAAACGAAATCTGGAAAAAGTTAATACTTTCCGAGATAATGAATTTACCCACTTAAATGGTCACCTGGTATTACACATTATCACATTATTGTGAAGAGGATTACAATATATTATTACATTGATTATTTTTTTAGTGTGTTTTTAATCGCCGTGCACATTGTCGTGATCGTCGGATAACAGTGTGCGGTTATTTAATAATAAATAAAAACTGGATTTAGCATAATATACATATTTCATAGTTTTACATCTTCCGACGATGTTCTGCGTCTTTTTTTGCATATTTAGTCACTACATGCAGAGGTGAAATAAAATTACGCCTCAAAAAAGTGAACACGGAACGCACTTTGGTAAGTAACTTATTGTTTTTCTAATTAACATACTACATTCGTAGTCAATTAAAATGTACTAAATTCGATTAGTAAAATACTAATTACATGGTTATTGCTATGTATAATTCAAAATTAATTAAAAAATAAAAATGAAACGTATTCTTAATTTATTGTACTTGTCAGCTTACAGATTTTCATTAACTGTGTTTAATTTAAAATGCTCATATTCACTAACAAAAATTAAATATTAAATTTTTGTACTGCACATGACGTATACTATATTATATATTTTACTTTTTGTTTATAAAAAGTATAATAATTAACAACTTACGCTTCAAAATTATGAAATGAAATAAACAAATTTAATACAAATTTAAATTTTACCCTGCATATTTTGTAACTTTTTCTGGGTCATTTTGACTTTTTTCAGTGGTTGTTTCCTTTGTTATTTAACAATTATGAATTGATAATATTTATTTATTATAATATATTATTAACGTTATCCGACGATCAACACGTAAAAAATACCAATGTAATTATATAATAATGTAATAATGTACTACCTATGTAAATCTCTATAACATAATAAACACCTATATAATCGTTTTGCTCATTGTTCACGAATTGCCCAACTACAGACTGGGTAAAGTAAGAAATAATACCATACTTCGAACTTTGCTAACGGAATCAAGTATTCTTCGAAATTCTCGAACAATTTTGACATTGCCTAGTAATCGTTCATAGACCGTAACATATATCACCGTTAACGGGACAAAAAGCAAAATGAATTTGGAAAAGATACCGGATTCCAGACTAGTCGCAATTCCAATAGGATTTTCGGGTTGTTCCCTTTGGCGCGGGTCATTAGCTTTTTGTCCTTGAGCGGATACCATTTTTGTACGCCGTTATTGACGGACAGCAACGGTATAGCCACTTTGCCCAAAAACTCCACTTTGTAGTCGGGATCCTCGTCGAACACGGTCACTTCCAGGACAGAGTTGATATCTCTGATGTTGCTGAAATACAAACGGGAATGGAAAAAAAAATCACCACATTATCAAACAACACAAAAACATAACGACCATATTTCATTCATAAAAATACGAAGCACTTTCACCCAAGTATTTATATTTACCCATTGACCTATTTTATTTGCGGAGTTTAGTACATGAACAAGGATTTGATAAAACAATTATTGACATCAACAGATCCAAACTTATTATAATATTAGTGTTTTTTTTATTTTTTATTTTATTAATTTTTGAACAAATTTTAGACATTATAATATTCATAATGTTCAAAATATAGCCAAGAACAAATGTTATTTTGGGCGTGATCGTTTTTATAAGGAGCCGGATAAGATCCGTGTATTACTGGAGTAAAAGAAATAACCTAAAATAACACAGAAACAACTTATTCGTTCAACAAACCCTGCGGCCTGCAGTACCCACCCATAAATATTTCCCGATGTATACAGAATATATCCCGATTCATTGACCTATTTTCGCTATATTAATAGTAAATGAGTATTAATGTTCAGTAATTTTTATATCAATGACCCAGCTATTCATCTCTAAGTCTTAAACAAATTCGAGAAACAATCGCTATTCCAAAGACCACGTTCGTTTCGTCACGGGTGTCACATATGTCACCGACGAAGTATCGTACTTTACGTCAGATTTAGCCACGTGTTAAGAAATAGTCCGAAAACAGATTTCCAATATTCGCAAGCTTGCAACTGTGTTTTCTTTGGGATCATGTATTATTTTTTGTCCGCACTTTCGTATCCCGACCGACGTTTTAAAACATTCAAATATCAAATTTAAACGGAACTATCCGTTATTTTAGTAACAGCCGGTCTGGAAACACCACACGAAGTCAAATTTTTTTTGTTTTTTATTTTTTCTGATTTCTTATGACACTAACGCGAATTAACGGTTAACCAGTACAAAAGGAAAAAATGACTACGTAAGCGTTAAAAAAGGGTAAAAACCTTTGTTGGTTAGAAGAAAATTCAGTAATAAGAATATTAATAATATCATAGCATTGTTTTTCACCGCTAGTAAATTACAGTCTACTTTCGACTTGTATTTTAAATTTTCCACCAGCAGTTTTGCTTCGACTTACAATAATAGCACTTTTACTGAAAGGAAATCTGGTTGGGGAGGTACTTTAATGAGGTTATTTTTTTGATTTTCCCACGAGTTTTGTCAATAAACTGGAAAAACATGGTAAAAACCGGGAAAATAGGTACAATATTAAACAAATATTATTCAGGAAAATGTGTAATGCATATGTAATTATTTTACCAAAATATGACTGTAAACTGTCGACAAAGCATCACTATCAGCCAAACTCCGCTTAGAATCGTTTTTCGTTATCAATGGTTAATCGTTGGTTACAGATCTACATAATATTCCCGTCTATAACCTACCTTCCCAACTTCCCACCTACAACAGTGGCTGCAACGGTCCCCATTAGCCTACGACAACTTATAAACGATTATATATGATTGTAGACGATTTGTATAATAAATTTGTTACATTTGTTTCCATATTGCGACAACCCACGTTCTTTGATAACATAATACGGCGTCATTTTTCGCCGCCTCTTTCGCGTTAAACGGCTATAAGTGTTTAGCCGTGTAAACCTCTTCTATAAGAGTCTGTATAGAATTTTTAGAAAACTCCATTTTAGAACGCCTTGTCGCGGATAAAATACGAACGCAATAATTTCTGATAGGGTATACCATCGCGGAGCCCGTTGGACCCTCGGAGCTGCCGAAATGTTTTACGATTTACGACTCTGCAGTTTCGGCACCTTCATAAAACTATAATCCAAAGTTATAATATTTCAGATAAATACCTCTATAAATACCTCAGACCTCTAAAAAATAAAATATTCCGTACACTATATGCGCCTCGAGTTTTTTTTTTTTTTTTTTTTTTTTTTTTTTAAATTAAGTGTTTTTCCATCAAATTATTGTAGCCGATCTGATCTAAGAAAATTAAATTTTCGAAATCCATAATCCTTCTCCTATATTTCAATAAATCATTGTTACGCAATTATTTATGACCTTGTAGTGTTTGTGGACACGTAAATCCGCGTACAGAACAGACAAGGGGAAACAAAATATATATATTCGTTATTTTTCTCATTGTTCTGAAATTATGCGTAACTCTAACATTTAAATTTATATATAACATAAGAAAACTAGGTAATTGGATTCGTTTTTGTAAAACAAAACAAAATTAATGGGGCGCTCCGTTGTTATTCGCACAGGGAAATAAACTATTTACAACCGCTGCAATAGTGGATTTTTTATTTTATTTTCAAACATTTCATTATACACGCGGAGACGTGTATACTAATTTGATGAAAAATAAATCATAATCTAATCATTTTCGTTTTAAAAGAACGATAGCAGTTATTGTTGTTTTTCCGTTTACTTTCGAAACGTTTCGCAGTTTGCATTCGTTGAATTTTTTCGTAAAATATACAAATTTACAATTATACATATATTGTGAACAACGCAGGATGCCTAATAAACTACTCAAATGAATTGTTTCTCCGTTAGGAACGTAAACATCAACGATATTAAAAAATAATAATGATTGTCCTTCTCCTGCGTCCTAAAATTATTCTACGAGACGAAATGAATCGTGAATTTCGAAAAATTAAATAATATACCTAAGGTTAATAAATCTTGATTCCTTTGGTTTTTGTTTATGGATAAAAATATTTAATAAAATATCGTTTAACGAGTTTTTGAGAATTTCCGTTTCTCATTCTACGATATATTTTTTCGTTTTTTTTTGTTTTTCGTATACGTACTGCAGCTCTAGTGGTATTTTTTCCATTACTTATTTTAATTTAGCGTGTTCGTTAAAATAATGAAACCGGCTATTTGTATGCTATGCGCAGGAAACGTGTTTTCTAAAAACAAAACGCTGTCGTTGTTGTCGCTATATTTCTCATTTATACAAGTACGGTGGAATTTGAAAGCGAACATGTCTACGCGTACAGGGATGCGAAAAAAACGATAACGTAGGCACGAAAAATAGTCAAGACGAATTGTTTATTGAAGTGTTTTGAAAGAGCGATACGGCTAATACGAGCTCATTTCAAGAAAAAATAAAACAATCCAATTATCCGGCGATTTACTAAAAAAAATAGCGACCGTCATTTCCACTTGACATCACGAGTGACCATTATTACAATTTCGTGATTCATGAGCTCGCACACATATTTTTAACGAATAATAATTTATCATCGTGACGCTCGGGTGCGACTTATTATTTATTGGTCGTACCGAAGAATAATGGTGTACACCTGCAGTAATGGTTCGAAACGAATCCGAAACGGAACAGCGGGTATACAATGTGTTTTATTCAAATGTTTTCGCGAACGATTTCAGCCGGATGTATCTAGATTGAATAGGGGATGTTATTTTTTTTTTTTTTTAGAAATATTGGGCGTATCGAAATCCATATTTTGAGCGAATTTTCAACATTTTAACCAGCGCGTGTACGATAATTTTACACCCACTCATTTAGAAATCGTGCGTCACACACAACATATTGTTATTATTATACTGTATATGGATTATTTTAGATTCGGAGCGTAGCGAGGGATCTATTGGTTTCACTATGATGCGTGTTTTTGTATTTTGTGTGTCTGTGAACAATCGAAATATAGACTGTGGCGCCTTTTCTGAAAAGTGATTTTCCGTCGATGGTGAATTGGAGGGAGGTCGTTTTTTTTTGATTTTCCATACATTTTGATATATTAAGAAAACCAGAAATAAAATTTTATGTAAAACGGTAAATATTTACGAAGCGCCGCGGCGTTTCCGTTTTCATTGTTTTTATTGTATGTTTACACGATGTTTTCTACCAGAAATATTACTCCAACTCAATAATTACAATTTATCGATTTTGTTTCTCTTTTAATATTTCGCCACTGACAGAGTAAGTTGTTTTTCGATATTCAAAGTTGTTTTCGTAATAATCGGGAAAAACTAAAAAAGGCGAAATATACGATTTTTTTTTTCAAAAATTACTACATGTTGGAGATAATATACACAAGAGGGAAAATTGGAGTATTTATAAAGAGGTTAAGAAGCGTAGCATACGATGAAGATGGTGGTTATAGCCATGGAAAATAGAGTGAGTTGGAACAACGAAAAAATAGAAATTGTATGGGTGTTGTAGAAGGGAACTCTCAAGGAAATTATCTTAAGCAAGTCAGGTGCGTGCAAGGGCCTACAATGGACTGCAGAAATAAAATCTCGATTCGATTTAAGGAGGCAGGAGCGAAATGTAGGAATGTTTAAAGCATTACGTATGAAAGTATAGTCATGACGTGTGTAAGGAATCTCGAGAACATAGGCAGCGTGTGCTAAAAATTTGTTTTGTATGCGTTCGAGAAAAAGTTGGTCTTTAGCGAGGAATAAATGCCAGACAGGTCACAATATGTAAAATCTGAAATATGATTTACTGTGTCTGCTCTTTTTTTCTTTCATTTCGCATTTTCACGAAATTACCACGACGGAAAAAACGAGCACGTCAAAGTAAATTGTTTGCTTTGATCACGGTTATTGCAAAAAATATATGATTTGCGTATCGTTTTTCTCCAGTCTGGGACACGTGCGCAGTGATAGGGTAGTCGGCAAGAAGAAACTTTTCCAACTCTGTATTTTAACATTTTTTTCTTTCTAATACGTTTATTCACAAAAGTTTTTATTCTCGATACTTTTCTTAACAGAAGTTTATTTTTTTTCTCCCCAGTGACATTTTTCCCGAAATGTCTAAAAAAAAAAGTCACGATATTCGAAAAAAATGTTTCATAAATAAACGAAAAAACGTATTTACGATTTTGGCCACAATATTAAATGATTAATTTGAAAAATCAAGTATCAACAAATTAAAAGTCACACTGTGACTGTCTGAAATATAAAACCGAACCCATGTCGATAACAAAGGTATAGGCTATAATAGATATTAAAAATGATAACATATACACGTACTGCTGGGCTATTCCGGAATTAACTGAACCATTATTTACAGAATATATTACCAGATAGTAATAATAAAAAAAAACAATAAAAAACGGTCTGTATTACTTATAAAATAAACAGTTCTTATCAGTACCTATCTACTTGGAATAAACGACACAGCGATAACAGTTCGTACTTCATTATATGGCTGCTATAGTTGTGAACGGTGACTACTATCAATTTGAGGAAATATTTAAACCTAATATTTATATTATTATTTTGCGTCCACATCATTAAATCATTAAAACCTAGGTATATATTTTAAAACAGTTAGTCATCACTTGTGAGTAAAGTAACCGTATCATTTATTCCAGTTAAGCTGCAGGTACTGATAAGAACCGTTTATTATATTAGTGATATACCTGAACCGTTTTGATTTTTTTTTTTTTTTATTGTCCGGTAATAAATTATATTCCAGATTACAGACTATGTAATATTACACACACGCGCGCGCCCTTCGAAATATTTTGTCGAAGACGATTATTCGTGATAAAAACCCGTCATTCATCGTCATTCGTGGCTATTGTCTCGCCGGGATTTTTCGGAAAAATGAAAATTACATCGGACATTTGTCGTCGGGGAAAAAGGGATAATCGATAATCGGGATAACACGCGTGTTCACCGACACGCACGCTGATGTTTCGGACGGCAGTAAGAGGGATAGATAGAGAAAGAGAGGGAGAGAGTGAGACGATTGACGTCTTTGCTATGCCGCGAATCCGAAAGGGCTTATCGCGTTCGATTAATATACTCACAACATGAATATCTTGTCCCACGTGGGCGAAAGGGTTTTGTATTCCGTGTGCGTCTGCAGCCGGGCGTTGACGAGTTCGAGCACGCAAAACGGGTCGGACTTGCCGCACAGGTCGGCGGACGTGAGTCCGAGCGCCTTGTACACGCGGACCGTCAGCACGCCCACGTCCCGCAGATCGCAAAACGTCCGCCTCACCGAGTACTTTTCCCGGATGTGCTCCTGTTCGGTGATCTCCCGGTCGTAGTCGGACAGGTCCGTAATCATTTCGATCGTCGACGTGCCGCTAATGGTGAGCAACAGGTACAGCACGCCGGAGGCCGCGGTTTTGTGCGGGATTTCGCCGCCGCTGCCGCTTCCACCACCGCCGCCGCCGCCGTCGCCTCCGTTAAACTTGTGTTTGATTTTGTGCGTCCTCTCGCGTTCCAGTTTACTCAGGTCGATCACGGTGCTAAAACCCAAAGACATTATATCGTTACACCGGATTACGTCCGACAATATTCTCGATACATTATAATATTGTTATAGTACAGTTTTGAGCCAACGCGATATCGAATTTACTCATTGATTATTAATGTTTTTATACTTGAACACGGCAGCGACGGGTAATACTCAGCTAGTATAGATACATAATAATTCTGTATGCATATAGGTAAATAGCTTTTCTAGAATAATGGGGATGAGTGCAGCCACTGTTGTTGGTGGGAAGTTGGGAAGGCAGGATACAGAAGGAAATTTAATATATGTCTGTAAGCAACGATAAACTAATGCTAACGGAAAAACGATTCTGAACGGAGTTCAGTTGATAATGATACTTTGTCAACAATATATATATATATCATATTATCGTAGCGAGATTTCTCGTAAAAATGTCGTTCACAGGAAAAAAAAACTGTAATATTTTACTAATACATTTCGTACATTTTCTCGTTTTCCTCCGTTTTTTTTTCAGTTTTACACATTTGATGAGAAAATCGAAAAATGAGCTCCCTAAAGTACCACCCCAAGAAAATTTCCTTTCAGGAAAAGGTCTATATATAGGTGTATACCTTATGCATCGGAGTAAGCTTTCTGGTAGAAAAAGAGTTTATATAAAAAAAAAAATTAAAAATAAACCTTACAAAGATTCATTTCGTGAAAAATGTCGAGAACGCATTGATTTTCGAATGCATGCATTCGGTTTTTTAAATATTATACAATGCAGTCTTGCGGTTTTAATTTTCAGTATTTTACCGCCATTATTTCCATTTTAATTTAATTATTTGCACAGTCGATGTTTCGAAAATATATTTTATTATCGTAGACGACGTGACGTGATGAACACCGTCTCCAGTATGCGAATATTAATTAATTCCGTAATGAACTCGTTATTAGACAGGACGCTGCACCGGTATTTGAAACGGTTGTCTGACGTCTAACGTGTGTCGCATAAATGTGTTTGCGTACTCCCAATATTATTGTAGAGGCTGTTATAACAGACTTAAAACGAAAATTATTTCACCGGATTAAAGACGTGTTAACTGAACATTAACTGTCATTTTTTACCGCCGATATCGATACTGTATGGTTGCACAACGAGCAATAATATAACGGCCCAAAATGTTATCATCGAACGTTTCAAAAAAAAAAAAAAAAAATCGCGTCATATTAGCGCCCCTTATTCGTATTTTATACAACGCTATAAAACCACAGAAAATAAATTATCTGCGAACGAAATCCCAAACCTGGTAGGTTCGTAGATGTATGGGTAGTGAGTGAGTGAGTTGACTCTTTTATGTGAACTGAATGCATTGATTCAATATGGTATAGATTTGTGACTCAATGACTAAGTGTTACCGCTGGATCAATAAAATTCACGAATCACGGATGTGTATTATCACTTGTCAGTTCCTGAATTATTACACAGATTTAGTACCTGTTGGCTAACTTAGTCACAAGTCTGGTAACTCGCCTATACCATAATGTACATACTAATCATTAAATTCTATCATATTTTCGATTTTAACTATACGAACAGTCTGTGGGAATTATGATAACGAAAAATACCTCCGTGAAATAATGTTATCGTCTTTAATTCGGTGAAATTGTTGTTTTAAGACTTCTAATATAGATCCTGAGTACTGTTGGGAGTTCGAAAATACAAATTTAACATAATTGTATTGACCATTTTAGGCGGAGACGAGAAATGTCGGTGGCATACTCTTAAACGGCATCGGTCAGTTCGGTTAATTTGCCATTTGTATTCACACAATTATTATTATAGTTACTATTGTACATCACGACAACGGACTTTTGTAGTTTCGCCCTGTTCGGGTAACGGGATATTTTAGTCTTTCGGTCGTTCAAACGTAGGTACGCCGTGCGGTTGTCGAATGACAACTATATAATTATGGTGTTACCCGAGAAAACATTTGCTTGATAGTTAGTTGTAGTGTTTTACGCGATTGTTTTCGTTTTGTCCTTGCGAGTGCAGCTCTTTTAAACATTAGTTTCTACCACAGACGTATAAAGAAACGAACGTAAAGCGAGGTCCAGTCACGGCCAAAACGGTCAGAAAAAGATAATAGCACAATAATGACAACACAACGCAAGTCCATCTATAGTCTGGGGGCCTATTAATATTTAAAGAAAGAGAGAAGATTAACGACAGAGAAAACAGTGATTTGTTAGAAAAATGTAGTATACAGTTTAGGTCTTATCATATTATGCCAGGGTATTTCTAACAAAGCTGCTATAGGCGAACTAATGCCATACATTATAAGTATTATGTCTATAATTTTTACGGCTCTAAATTCTGTCAATTTGTATTTGAGAGTAACATAACATACGACAAAATGGTACGATATAATATTGTATCAATATACAAGTACAGACAAATATTTTATAAGAAATTGACACATAAGTAAGTAGGTACTTATTCAAAAAGTCTATTTAATGTAAAATATTTATAGACCCGATCTGTTATACGGTCAAACTCATATTAAATGTACTGTTATTTCGATTCAGGCGTTATAAGGGCTCGGGACTCATTTAACTTAAAATTCACAAAAAAATCACTTAAAAACGTCAAAAAAAGCACTTCAATCAAATAATATTAGACTAAGTGGTAGAGGGGTTTAAAGGCCCTCCGTCAAACGACTCTAAACCATTAAATTTAATTTTCTAACACGACGCAAATGATTAACAAAAAGCTATTTTGTTTAAATAAAATTATACGTATTATACAAAAAATAACTTTGGGTTTATAATTTGTGTAGCCTAAGAAAATTACATTTAATAATTTAAAGTCGTTAGAAGAGGGACATTTAAACCCTTTAACCGTTGCTATATTGAATATTTATCAAGTGGTTTTTTTCAGAACGTTTTTGACATTTTTAAGCGGTTTAAGTAATAAGTAATAGTAGGGGTAATAAGTTCCAAAATCTAGTTATAAGTGACAAACAAACAAAATCTATTTATTGCTCCACGGGAATATTATAATATTTTATATGTCATCACACAATTTACGAAAATTTTATTACACGATCATTTTAGCATTTCTTGTAGAGAAAAAAAGGCCTTTTTTACAACCACGCAGAACTTTTAAAATTTATTGATTTTACAACGATTTTTATTTATTATTTTTTTTTTTTTACACTGTGTACACAAATTCTAAAAACAAGTATTGATTGCGGTGGTGCAACCAATGTATTGCATATTTGTATGTATGATTAATGTTAATACATAATACAATATGGAAATGCAATCTTAACCTAAAGTATACTTAAATATCCTAAATAATTACGTTATATTTAAAAAGTATGTAAAATATTCAGGGAGAAACGTACGTATATTTAATCGACTGTAATAATACTCAATAAGTAATATAAGTAATAGTATGACGAAGATGGCGATATAATAACGATATAATATTTTAACTGCGTAGCGGAATAACGCCGCATTGAAACGTTACTTATCTTTGTTTATTATTTTTTTTTATATCCCTCTACATTTTCGTTTCCAGTCCGGAAATAATATAATAAATCGTTTTAAGAGGATTTCGGCGATATACACAACAGTATTTCGACGATAAACGTACGGTCCCAGGATTGGTTTTCCACATTTTTTTTTTTTTTTGTAGGTAATCGGCATTTCGACCTTTTTCATCGATGACAAATAATACGTTTCTCGTTGGCGATTTTAATATTATATCCTGAATATACTTATTGTAAAACGATACCGTTTGTTATTTGTCTGCAGTTCGTTGGAAAATGGGAAATGTGTGTATATAATTTAAGAATATTACCGAGAAATCAAGGAACGCATAGGATTTGTGAGAGTCGATTTTAAAGAAAAAAAACACCAAAAGGTTCACTTCAAAAAATATAAATCGCAATATTAAAAAGACACTTATTAAAACATGTGTTTAGAGCGTATAGCAACATTATATAAATGTATAACTTTGATCAATATACGAGATGAAATAACGAGATGCTTTTGATGTGTAGTGCCGGAAGCGTATGAATATAAAGTTGGATGGAGAGGAAAACTTATGAACAGGTACTAGGAATGCAAATTCATGGACGATGCAATAGAGCTAGACGTTGAAAAATAGTTAGACATGTCCTGTAACAGCCCGGAAGAGCTGCATAACGTAGTTGTAAGGGTTTTAGTTATAACTATAGAAGTCGAAGGAAAGGAAACAGAACTACATGACGACCTCGTACGTAACAGCCATAACACTTGTATAGGACAAATTAAAAATGATGCAAGAGCCAACACGTTTAAGGCACCAAAATAAAATGAAAGCAATCGATTAGAATGAAGAATATCGAAGTTGTAGATCGCCCTACGGATTGATAAATGTGAATATATATAAGCATATATATATATATGTTATTTATAGAAATATATGACAAAGAAAGATCGGTGCCTGTTTCTTCAAAAACTTCCCCGGGTACAGCCTGTAGATAGAGAGGATAGGGGTTCAACCCCACCTTCTCCGAAATTATTAAAATAGGTATATATTATTATATAACGAAAACTAACTACAAGTTCATAAAATATTTTAACCCCCCCCCCCATCCCCCGGAAATCGATCCCAAATACGAGTTTGGGTTAAAGCACTGTTAATACTATTACTAATAAGAAATAAAAGAAGAAAAAAATCAATCAATTCGGTTAGTTAATCGTAAATATTTAAGATGATTTGTGTAGTATGAAAAATTATTATCATCGTATAGGTGATAATGAATTACCTTGCGACTATCTCTTCGCGCGAACGGTCTTTGGCACACACGTTTATCTCCAGGTCCTGTGTCTGATCGTCGAACAAATGCAAATCGAACTGTTCCGGCCAAGTAGGCGTAGGCATTCGGTTACTGCTTTTGCTTTTGTATTTTTCACCTCCCAATCTATAAACGACAATTGAACATAATCATTAATAATATAATAGTTGAGATTTATATTTATTTGCAAACGCCATTGAAATAACGTTGTACAAATCGATAGGTACCTACCTAAATCGAACGTACGGGTCGCACAAACCATCAGCAATGGAAAAATGTTTTATTTTAATCAACACGATCGTCACTACCGAACTCCAGACTTGACATTTGTATTTTCTTCCCATTTCAGACATTTTTCCAGTTTTTTGAAGACTCTGAATCAAATGTTTTTTTTTAATAATATAATATGCAATTAATTTTCAGACGTATTATCATTATTATACTTCGTCGAGAACTTTAATAAGTAACGATATATTTTTTTATCTTTTTCAAATTTTTAGATTTATATCATATTTGACTAGTGTCAGACAATAAATTCATTGGAGTACAACAATTAAATTTGAAGTATATTACAGGTTGCTAAATATCCAGTGAAAAAAATTCCAACATACAACAAACAGAAAAAAAAAAAAGCACACATAATAATAAAACCAATACAATCCTTGTTACGTTCAAAATTTAACATAATTACAAAGATTATTATGTAAGAAATACATATTTTAAATGTTCAATAGAATTAATTGTTATTACCGTGGAGTAATTTGTTAACTAGGTTTACAGAAATCGTGATGAAAAAATACATATTTTAATACAAAGCTTAAGTTTGCGTTATTTAAAATTCTAACTTATAATTTATAATTTAAACGGAGAAAAAAGTACTGCAGTTGAGTGCGCTGCAGAAAACTCGTCTCATTTACCTCATTTTGGCACGATCCGGTAATATTTTAAATTTAAAAGCAAAGATAAAACCGTTGCTTTCAGGAAACCATTTAGGACAATATATAATACGAAGTAGTTGTACAAAAGTTTTTTAAAGGCTACTTAAAAAAAAAAAATATTCAAAAAAATGTTTTTTACTCTTCTTCGAACATGGAACACTACATTTGTGATCGATATTGTCGTGTGATCAATATTGTTGATGATTAATTGACGGGGGATTGACAATGCTTAACACTTAAATAATCGTCTACAAAACCAAATAATAAGGCACTATATACCTTATTTTAAAAAACATTTTTGATATTATATGGGAAGCGAGAGATGTATGATTTTTATAAACTACTCTCGTACGTCCTACTTTATAATGTATTATTCATAACGAAAAATATAAAAAGCTATTGTTTTTGCGTTGACGTAAGTTTTAAAAAAAATCGTTTAACCCTTAAGTGTTCTTACGAGTCGAGATAATATGACCGTGTTAAAAGTATAAAATTATTTAAAGCGAAAATAAACGTTTTAATATAAGTGAGGTATACACAAACATTATCTCTCTGCGATGAATATTCATCATTTACACTTTACCGAGCGATCCACTTATCGTGAATCATTGATTTCTCTCTAAAGATTTAAAGTGAATTTGATTTCTGTTTTTTATTTCCATTCATTATTGAAATCGTTGACACTTTATTTTAACATAATTTTCAGCTTATTACCCCTGCCCTTATACCTGAAGCGAATTAAACACTTTGGATTTTCAAAAAACAACACCACTTTTAAACACAGAATCAAATATATGAAGATATTTTTTAAAAATGTTAATACTTAATAGATAAACGTATAACATTGATATCGGATTTTCCGTTTATAAGTTATAACAAGAGTTTAGACCGGGGGACTAGTGAATGTTATGAATTTATCATCTAAAAACGGATATGAAATTTATACGTCTTCCCTGCTGCTGCTCCGATATAAACTAATCTAATTCATAAACGGTAAATCCGATATTATACTGTTATACATATCAAAATTTTCAGACAAAATTTTATCAACATTCATATATGAGTTTCTGATAGGAAATCGAAAGTATGGGTTCACTAAGGCATGAGAAGTAGAAGTAAAAAATTAACAAATAGTTTTAAAATAAAACTTAAACAATCTCAAAATGATTAGCAAAAAAAAATAAAACAGAAAAAAAATTCCCTAAACATTCTCCGAAAAAACTGTTGATTCGTGATAAGTGGATTATCCTGTACAGCGTATATAATAGAATATATTATTGTCTGTAGGTTAAAAACAGACTACATTATCTCGATTTATAATTATTATAATTGCTCCGAGTGTTTTATTTTTATTTCTGTCTAAGGCACTTCACTTTAAAACTACAGAATAATAATTAATTTTAAGATATACAATTAACGCTATGAACGTTATTAACTAATTATGTCTTCAAAGTTTAATTTCTATGATAGTATGATTAATATATACCTAAGCTCACTTCTTAAAATAAAACTGAAAACGGAATAACGATCCGGAAAACAATAAAGCCGTATTCTGGGTCAGCTAAAGTTCTAGATAAGAAGTTTTTATATTAATTATTGTATAATTAAAGCAAAAAAATCAAAAAAGCGATTCTGATCAGAACTCGTAAAACCGGTACCTATTGGTGATTTTTTCAAAAAAAAACTGATCAAATTAATTTAGTTGAAAAAATCCTGGTTATTAAGCTACTTTTTTTTTTAACTTCCCGGAAAAATGTAAAACAAAACATCACAGTAAAACGAATAACTTCTTATCGTGTACTCAGAACAGAAATTAATTTAAACTTTTTGTATCTTAAATGTTTACAAATGCAGTGAAATGACCACTCTCAAAAATGTCTGAACATAAAAAAATAAAATGCAGTTTAAAACGACACAATTTATAATAAAAACCATTGCTTTAAAAATAATATACAACCAAAATACTACCATGTTTCCCTATAATGAGCTGTAAGTTTCAATAAAACAGACTAAAAATTAAAAATATTCGTATAGTGTATAATGATAGTAAATATTTTTTTAACCAATTCTGAAATAGTTAATAGTCGTACTATATATAACAGACAGTCCATTTACGTATCGCTTGAATCTCTAAACTAACAAAATATTACACGAATTATTTTAATCTTTTATAATTTGATCTTAAATAGTTTTAAAGGATCGTAAATAAAAAAAAAATAAAAAAAAATACGGAAATACTTCGTACGATGGGTAGGTTACTATTGTGGGTGAACAGTTGGGAAGGTAGGATATAGAGGAGAATTTAATGTATATCTGAACGCAAGTTAATCTTTGCTAACGAAAAACGAAACTGAGTGGAGTTTGTTTTTACATGCTTTGAAAAACCATAATATTAAGATTTCGTCAAAATTTGATACTAAAATTGTTATAAAAAAAAATCCACATTATACACAAATTTTTTTTAACCCATTAAATTTTCAACGATTTCTGTTTGGTCTAATATTTGTATTTACTGAGTTATTTTTATTCAATGAATAAAAATAACCTAAAAACTTTTAAAATTAAAATGTCTAAAAATAGCTCAAATGTTTTGAAAATTTTACCACATCTAGAAAAGATAAGTATAAGTTTTTGCCTAAATTTCAAGTCTTCAAGAATATTTTAAACTGAATCACAACAAAAATCAGTATTTAAAAAAAAAATATGTTTCGTAAATTTTTCAGTTTTTCCTACGATTTTTTCTTGTTTTTCCAATTATTAGAAAAACCTCTTGAAAAATTTAAAAATTACTTTCTTAAAGTACCACTCAGATACAATTTATTTTCAGAAAAAGTGCTATACTTGAAAACAGGAACAAAATTTCTGTTAACTTTGTTAACAACATTGTAAAACCAATATATTCCTCAGTCCACTCAGAATCTAAATATCTATAAATGTCTCGTATACGTAAATAATAAAGTCCACGCTAAGTCATAGATCGAGACACGAGACATACTACCAATATTACAGAACAAAGATTAGGAATTTTTGAAAATAGAATTCGGCGGAAGATTTATGGCCAAAAGTTTGATAATAATTTTAGATGACAGAGAAGGAAATTCAATAAGGAATTAAATGATATAGTAGAAATGGCGTCAGTCACAAGCTTCATAAATTACAAACGTTACAAAGCCTCAGACAATTAATGCACAGAAACGATGGAAACACCGTTAAAGTAGCTAAAACCAAAGTAAATTGGGAGCAAATCTGATGGAAGCTCTGGAAAATGTGGTTGTGGAAAATATCGTCTTATTTTAGAGTTATGAAAGTTAACGATTGTTAGAGTTATAAAAACCAGAAAAGAAACAGAAGATAATATATTTTATAATATGAGAACAAATAAATAATTTACCGCAAAGACGATTACGTGTTTAATATTTATATTTCTTTGTGTTTTTTAAATACCTATGGAATCATACTTACATAAGTCACTGTTATAATATAGATTATATTAGGCCGTCTAAATTAAAATTGTAAATTTTATTAAAATGTTTTAGAAATTATAGACATTTTTAAATTAAAAAATACATATATATTATATTGTGTTATAACGTCTCATTTCTAAAAACTGTATGAAAAATTAAATTATTTTTGAAATATGTAAATTACTCAAATATTAAATATAAAGGTAGACAGTGTATATATTTTAATGTTCCTGTAGTTTTTTAAAACATTAATAAAATAGTGCGAAAATTCATCACCATTATCGTAATGAAACCAGGATTTCTCCCTTCCTTACCGATATACCGTGGTATTTAGTCATTTCTTTCCAATTTTCAGTAATTATTTTGGAAAACGAATCGCTTTTCAGAAATGACATCTGTGTCCAGCTTTCAACCTGTATAGTGGTTAGACATACGTTCATATATTATATGAAACTTATGAGTACATTATTTTTACCCGATAAATAATAATACCAAAAAAATATATAAAAATACCGGACATAATCCGGAAATCAACAAAAATAAAACCAATGTATCGTCATTTTTAAACAGTTTTTTTAAACACTGTCTATAATACAAGATTAGTATTCCAAATAAAGTACCGCTAGATGATAAATTTCGCACATTTTAAAGTACGGCGTTAAAATTCGGAGCATTTCAATAACGGAAAAAGTGCTTTCGACCAAATAAACAAATGTCGGTAAAATTAATAGCTTTTCTGTTACACTAGGAATAATATTATGTAAAAAATTTTAACGAACTAAACGCATTACGAACGGATAGTTTATACAAATAATTATATTCGTATGAAAATAAATACCTAACCGAACATAAAAAAAATCGACATAGATTACAATATCTCCTGGTGCCTACACTCAATGTAATCATAATGCGATTAAAAATTAAGTAAAATAATTATATTTAGCGCATTTAACGCATCAACAATGGATTCGTTTCCTTTACCCTTGCCTGTCGTATTATTTTCCAAAAAAAAAAAAACAAAGATTTGACGATCACGATCTATGGAACAGGTTGTTTTTGTCAGGATGCGATAATGTAAAACAACGTATCCCGCGTACAATACGCAATTTCAAACGTTGTATTGTCGTTCTTTACGCGTAGGTTTCGTATTAAATGAATTATATTTATACGAAACGTCAATCGAATTTATAGTACAATGGGTACCTATTCGTATATCTAATGATTAATCTATAAGTCGATTACCTGTTCGCGTTCTTCGCGCGATTGTGGCGTTAAAGTCACGTCCAGATAAATCTCACCGAGGTACTCGGCGTTTTGGGTATCCCGCAATTGCAGACACAGTTCGTGTTGTCTGGAAAAAAAAACCGACTATAATAATAATGATAATTTATCAGTTGAGGCGGACAAAAACCATATACGAATTACCAAATTACCAAATTATTGGAATCCGAGCGTAAAACAAGGAATGTATCGGTTTTGCTGTTATGATGTTTATTTTTTCTCTTTTTATTTCTGTCTGTGAATAACTTTTCGACCAAAGACTCGTTCTAATCAACAACAATAGAGTGTTGATCACTAGCAGTTTGTCAAGTTAGTTTATTGGTAAGGTGATTTTTTTATAAATAATAGAAAAAACGGGTTTTTTTTTTTGTAATTCACTGCTACATGATAATCATAGTGATCTAAAATTTTCAGGTAGAAAATTCGTTCAGAGGTAAAAAGAAAAAAAAACACATCATAGTAAAATAATAATACCAATATATTTCTCGCTATGCGCTCAGAATTTGAAAAGTTCAATTTAAAATTTATCAAAAATTATACTCTGCGTAAAACGGTTTTTCGTTGGTAATTTTACATCGTTTCTTACGTTACACATTATTGTACTGATACTTGGACACATTATGTATTCTACCTTCTTTACTTATTTATTATATTTTTTTTGTTTTTAATGTAGAAATTATTAATTATTATTAATGTTAGATTAAGCTTTCGAGAGATTTAGTCTGATTTGATTTAAACCTCGATTAAAATAATTATATTATTAATAATTATTTTAGGCTAATGAAGTTACGACATATTAAACTCACTTGCCCAATTCTAAGGCCGCCAGAGCGACCTGCGACGCTCCCATAAAGTCGTCTTGAAGGCCCCAATCGTAATCAAAAACCTGAAATAATAAAACAAAGTATTAGTCTGCAGTTTCCCATAGTCAATGTATCGTTTGGAAATGTCATAAAACAGACTTTTTAACTTTATCGACAATTTGCATCGCTATTTTAATTTTATACATTTCAATTGATAAAAGCGCAATCTATACATTTTATGCAAATATTATAATTCCGGGATTTAATAGTTAAAAAAAAAAAATTATAATTTTTTGTTTATTTTCTTTATTATTATCATATTTTTTTTTTTATACAGAATATATATTACATATATTTGAATTTATTTCTTTACGTAAACCAATTATGTATAGTGGTATAAGGTGTAGTGCATGAAAGGGCGTTATGTAAAAAAAAAAAAATACCACGTATTATGCATTTTGTTAGTAAAATTATAATTTACATTTCGTGACATAGACTTATTTTCCATAGAGTTTCGTGTTATCGATTTCCAAAAGAGTCGATAAAACGCGTGGCGCCTAAAATGACTTCAAAAAAAAAAAAAAATTAAAATAATTTAAAGTAATAGCAAATAAATTTAATCAGACTAATAACAAATGGTTTAAGACGAACGTCGATTATGATACTTATATACTTCTTTTTTTTTTTTTTTTTAAAAAAAAAAGTTTCTAGAACTTTTAAACGTCTAAAATGTAAAATCGCTAAAAGCATAAAAAACTTATGAATATTAATATCAACTCAATCGACAAGATACTGCGTTGTCGTTGTAACGGATTTGTCGTTATTGCAATTTGATATAATAACATAAAAAAAAAAATTGGTATTACATATATATTTATATTTTCTCCGTCCGTACATATTACGGATTACATATTGGCTATTTATTGTGTATCTTCCTATTTCTTTATTTTCGCGGTAATATAAGAGATTAAATAGTAATTTTTATCGCACAACTATAGAATTAGTAGTTAGTAAAATATAATTATGGTTGGAAATTAATCTAGGAAAAAAAAACAAATGTACGGGATTATTAGATAACGCAGGAAATGACACTGATGTATGGAAGCTCTAACTTTCGACAAGTACAACGAATTTCAGTACGTGGGAATAATACTGAATAACGACTAGTCAAGAGAGACATGATTGATGGCGACAAAGGCGGAAAATCGGTATTTGCTCTATGTAGATTCCTTAAGTCCTTAAATCCTTCTCGAAGTAAACCAAAACATATGGATAAATCAGTTTTGGATTGGAAATCAATGAGCGAGAAAACTCGAGATCAGCCTAGGAAATGTATGCGAGTACAAGAGTGGAGAGAATTAGTTCGGGATTGAGTTAAATAAGTGTAAGGAGATTGTGTTAACGGCAAAAACTCTTAGAAAATAGAATATGCTATGGAAGAAGAAGTGATAATAAACAATTAATGGGCAATTTGATTGATATCTTTACTTTTGAACTTTGTTAATTAAATAATTTTAAACAAATAAACCTGCTTTGAGTGGTTTGCAGTATTGAATAAATTACCAGCAATTAAATTAATTATGATGTGCAAGTAGCTATAATATATAAGTCGAGAGAAATTGTTGGTCCTTTCAATTTTGAGTTGTGGATGTTTTACCGTATTATAAATTGTTAAATAGTATACCCACCGTGCATATTGTTATAATACTGTTACGAAGTTAGTAATAATATAATTTAACGCAACGGTGTATTATTTTTCTAATCCAGGAATCTCCAAACATTTTTATCCAAGGACCTTATAAAACTCTATATTAAAATCTCTGAACCGGCCCAAAGGAAGGAAGGAGTTCATACTTTTTCAACTATGATCAAGGTTTGATTTTAAGCGTTTCATTACATTACAAATCCATAGTTTTCCCATTTGTAGGGTGGTAAATATTAACTCAATATCACAACTGAATTTAAAAAAAAAAAAAATGTTTATTTCTTTAGATAAACGTTGTTAGAACTGGATTTTAAGTAAAGTGATTAAATTTTAGAGATCAGAGATCCGGTTAAAACTTGTTCGCTGACCTCATAGTTTGGAGACCCTCGTAATTTAAACTATTAAATTGCGGCGCAAAATCAAGTATGTTTGTATTAATATATAATATAAATAAATCGACAACCTCGAAAATCAATCGACTAAAAAAAAAAATTTAAAAAAATACCTATACAAATTAAATTGTGTAAATGAAAAGTTATTCGCATAAATAACATGTTTATCCAAATACGAATAATATTAATTAGACTGTTTTTAAATTAATTCACATCAGCGTTTATTTCCACCAGTGGCGGTGCGATAGGGTATTCATATTCATGAATTGGGTGGTGGTACCTCCAGGCTAAAAATATAAATTATTGCCAATTGATACTTCATACTTAATACATTATTCTTTAGTTAAAAGTTTATTGTTATTAATATAACGTAAATATATATTTATATTAAGTTAATATGTTATGTTTCACTAATTCACTTTAACTTTTGTTCATTAAATATTCACTGTTAAGGTAACCAGCAAATATTTCAATAAATCACAGTTTTTGCGAATAAGATAAAATAAAATTGATGATTCGTTAATTGTAAAAATTAATTTTAAACAAACAATCCCACAGACTCCTAACTCTGTCGATTAAATGTCACATGTTTTATATAGCTCAGAATTTTGATCATTAGTTCAGTGTTCTATTGTATTGGCGGATAGCGAAATAAAAAAAAAGGTGTAATGCATTATTAAAATATACGAAGTGCCCAATTTTATTAATTTTTAATATTTATAAACTACAAAATTACCATTAATTAAAACATATCTTTGTGGAATGGTAAATTTGTGAATATGGGAGGGAGCAGTGTGTGGAGGCTCTGTCTAATAACACTTAGGTGGTGGTGGTCAACCTCTAACATCTATGTTTGTCTCATAAAATAAAAAAGTTTACGTCGCCACTGATTTACACTGTTATTATTATTTTTTGTTCTGCTTAATCAAAATAAGATATTTTTGATAATTATTTTGGTATGGATTTAATTTCAGCACAATATTTTCATTTTGGATCTAATGATAAGCGTACATGTGATGAATCAGTTTTTATACGTAATTTAAAGAAATTATCTAGAGTTAATATAGGTTATACGATATTCCTTTTGAAAAACAAAAAAAATGTAAAAAACCTGACAAACCTTTGATTTTTTTTTTTTTTTTTTTTTTGACTCTCGCCAAAACGTCTTATAACTAAGCATTCAATGTAATTATGTGATAATTAGTTGTAAACTAATGTAATAATTTAACCGTAAACTCATCTAATATGATTTATTTAACGAAATATATTAAATTTATAACTTATTTGTTATAAATCGACTGAGAATCGGCATAGTATGCCGTATTATCGGTACTGACAACGTTTAAAGCTCAATTATTGGTATAAACCGTAGCAATTATTGGTAAATCGAATTGAATCTAGAAAGTTAGGTTAAAAGTTACACGGATATTTTTGTAGTTATTGAGGAGAGAAGACACGGAAATGCCATCAAGAACGAGACGACAAATTGTGACAGTTATAGAGAGATGTCGAATTAAAAAAAATTAACATCAAAATAAGATAATCGGATCCTACTGAAATAAACCCAAAGAAGAAGAAGAAGAATAACAAGCTGTTTGCGACACGAAAATAAAAGATTTGAAACAATGCCCTTTCGATTACGAACTGAGCCGATTAATTTAATACATCAGACAGGATAATACATTGACGATATTTTAGGTTTTTATTTTCATTTTGGAGTAGAATAAAATTCAATTTAAACTTAAAGTAACCTGCAGTAACGAAGATAAAATACAATTTGTTATTTTGTGACAAATAGCGATCGTTTCGATCCAAAAACAGTAAATAATTATTAATTATTATTTATTAGTGAATAAACATTCATAGCAAAAAAAAAATACATAAAATATATAAAGGTTGAATACGATCAATTGCATAGAACAAGAAGAAGGAGTCAAATTACATAATCACTAAAAAGAAAAAAAAAATTAACACAAAATTATACTGCCTCGTAAAATAGAATGTAATATAGTTAATAAGATTATTGTATGTAATTTTTTCTTCATTAGATTTATTTTTTTTTTATTTTTGTCATTCGATTTAATTAAATAATAAAAATTATAAATCGATTACGTTGACTGATGACTTTGTTTCAACGGTATTGACGAATGAAAACAAACAAGTGCAATAATTATTAAGCGTCTGTTGTAATTTGTAAATTGCTTTTATTATTATTAACATTTTTAAATAATAATCATTTCCAACACGTCTGTAAATACTAAAAGAAAATTTCATTTTTCTTTTACCAAAAAAAAATGTATACGATTCATAATTTAATGAAACTTACGAAGAAATACTAGAACATTTAAAAAATGTACAATTATCGTTAACCACAGAAATAACCTACAAGTGATTGGAAATTCAATTTGCTTTTATTAATTACATTACGTTGTTGTCAAATATTTATTCGAAAAACCGACCCGAGTAAAGCTGAAAATTGAAATTTAAACGCTTCCTGCAGTTAGCTTAATGATTCTCCACAAAGCATTATATTTATATTCTATAAATATATCACTTATTTTTTTTTCAAATTCCTAACTTACACACTTCGTAGAAAAAAAATAACTTTTTTATGATTACCAAAAACCGAAACGACGAAACATATTAAGAATAACGGATAAATATTAATCGTTTTGTATTATTTGCTTAGAACGCAAAATCTTAAGTTGACGAAAATTCTTCGACTTGGTAAACAATTAACGTTTATGTATATTGTGTTCACCACGTATGAGTATACGATTCCATGATAAATATTTTTAAACATATTATTGTATGTTAGTATAAGTATAGAATTTTATTTATTTACTATATTATTTGTATTAATTTAAAATGTTTACCTAAGTACGTTTCACGAAACATCTAAATAGCACGCAATATACAAATACAGAATTTGAAATAATACTATGAAGGAACCTATTGCAAATAAACGAGATTTATAGCATTATTAAAAACACCTACTGAAAATCGTATTAAAAATAAAGTGAAATTTGAAAGTGTTAAAGGCTAACCTTTTAAATTATCCGAATTAATTACAGATTTAAACGTTCACTAAAAATTAAACGACCTATTGTTATTATACCGAATATACATTATATATGTATATTGTATAATAAAAATACGCAATATCCTTTTGGCGGACTTAATTCGTAGATTATCATTCAACGTTTAAAATTAATGACTGCACAACATTTTGATAAGTCAATATATTTTCAATATAGCGGACTCTACTCCCACCACAAAAGAATACCTATTAAAAATAATCAAAATTTGTTTTGTTAATTTTAAATCGCGCCATTGTATAATTATTGTTACGATAGAATTTTGTCTGTACCTTTATTTGAATCGGTTCAAACGCATCGTCCAGTAGGTATGTGAACGTTTCGTCCCAAGTAGGATTTAGATTTTTATACACAGTTTTTGATTTATGTATCAGCCTTCCGCCAATTTTGAATTTCACGTAGGGATCGCTAAGGCCTAAAAATATGAACAATTTCAATAAAATATAATAATTATTTGGTACCAAATTACATTTCTTGGAGTTTTTCGTTGTATCGTAAATAATTGATAATGTACGTACCATTTTTATCTCGGGCAATAAGATCTTTTCCTCTTTTCAAATGTATTTTAAGTTGGAAATAATCGTATTTTCTGAGCAAATTTTCATTCTGGACTGGATTTTCACCTTCCTGTAAAAGATATAAATTTATTATAAAGTATACAAATGTCAATTATTATAAAATGTGTAAAATAAAATTGTACCATTATTACATCAATTAAGGTTAAATTTTAATTAATTAAAATAATAATCGTTTTGTACATTTTGGAATGAGCATATTTTACCTATCCTCGTAGTACGAGATGCCCTTTTCTAAAATAAACGACTTAATCAATGTTGATTCCAATTAATTTCCATTCAAATTTCTAATTTAACATTGATAATTTCCTTAGAGAAAACTGTTTCGTGAAATAAATAAAAATATATAAACAAATAATTTAACCTATTTTGTTTTCAACCTACTCGTTAAAACTTAAAAAGGTCTGCATTTTACTATTTACACACTGTTAAAAATTAGTCATGTGATAGTAAAGAAATTAATTTGTAACTATATTTATTTAAATTAAAAATTACCGGTGTGATTATGTCAATTTGTTGTTCGGATCTAACTGAATTTTGTCTCCGAAGCCGAATTGGATTATCACGCGAAACGACTTTCTGGAACCAATTTTGAGTTAAACCGAATTCTGAAACAATCAAATAGGTAAGAAATATTAAAATTTTTACTTATACAGTATTCTCTTTGGATAAAAAATATTTTATCAGTGATTATAGACATATTTGTATTCAAATATAAAAATGAAATTAATTTTATTTAATATATTATTTTGTAAGTACGTTTAATACAATTTTCAAAAAAAAAACCACCGAATAAAAAAAAAATGTTTGTGTTCGTATTTGAAGACTTTAATACGAATTATAAGCTGTAATAATAATGTTCCATTCTTAATTATGTACTTTATCTTTATACAATGGTATTTTAACTTTTTAATCAGTTTGAATCTTTACTGAATAAAATTATAATGAGCGAACATATAATATAATAATGAAGATTGAGAAGTATTTTTTCTCCCCGTCCTTGAAACTGCAGACACTCGGTTAATTATTTTACGCCGTACTTAACATGACTGAGTTTAATCTTAATGAAATTCTCAAATTCGGATTCCTCAAACAACCGAACTGTAAGATGAGCCAATACGACCATGTCTATCACGCATTTTTAAAACTTGGTATAGCAGCTTTTGAAAAACTTTAAAAAACTTATTGTACTTTGTAAAAAAAAAAATAACCACAAAATGTTTATTTCTTTTAAATTATAATAAAATAAATGAGTAATTTATTTACCCGGCAAATATTTTCATATTATAAATTATTAGTGATAAAAATGTTATTTCATTATACAAACCACAATAAAATTGCATTTTAATTTTATCCAAATAAAACATTTTTAGGTATATCGAAACTCAATAAGTTTGAAACTTTTATACCCTACCACTTGTAATTGAACTTTGAGTATTTTTTGAGTCTGAAGTTTTGGTTTGTTGTAACGTGTCGGGACGAACTAATCTTGATAGTATAGGAGATTCCGAAGGCGACTCATCAGTGTCGGAGCCTCGTGCTTTACTTCTCCCTTTGGACCATTTTTCCTGAAAAATGTATAAATATAATGTGTAACAATACCTGCTAATACGAAAAGACGATTATCGGTTTTCAAATTATAAAACGACAATATATTATTGATACTAAATTTATACTAAAGTCTAAAGTTATTAATATTATAGACTATAATAATTTTAGATTCTGAGAGTAGCGGATAATGGATTGGTTTTTCTATATGGTGTGTGATTTATGTTTATTATTTTTGTTTTGTAATTTTCAAGTCTATAAAGAAGTTTTCAATCATAAAACTGAAGATAGAAGTTTTCTCGTATACAGTTGGTAAATTATTAGGTTATTCTTTATAAAAAGAAAATAAAAACAACAACAAAAAACTCGTTGTAAAAGCCGCGGTGAATTTTCAGGACTCACATTACTATAATATGCAATTTATATTAAAATAATAATAGCTATGCGTGACTGCGAGCAATGCTCTTATCTCAACAATTAAATAATAAATTATGTTTGCCCAATAAATTATGGGTAAGTGGTTTATTTGATATAATTGGTTTTTTTTTTTTTGTACTCAAAAATAGTTAAATATGTTTTGCACGATATAATAGCATCTACCTATAATACTATTAGTACGGCAAAAATAATATTATGAATGTAAAATATAATTTTGTTTCTGAATATTGAACACAATACTTGTCTAAGATACTGAATGGGTACAGATCGTAGATCAATAAGATATCCATCCGGAAATGATATTATTATTATTATCTATAACCGTTGTTGTATAGAGATAAATTTAAAAATACCTAGATGAAGACACGAGTTAGTAGAATTATAATGTTATTTAGATGGAGATAATTAACTAAAAAATGTTTATCTATAGATAAAAACGAATTTAACATTTCGTCCTTTACCTATCAAAACGTAATAAAACTAAATCTTAAAAGTGGTAAAAGTATACCAGATTTGTTACACGTCTATATTTCAAAAAGGTTGTGTGACCGATGAAACCAGTGGCGAACTTATTTATGGAGAGAGGGTCCAGGGGAATAGTTCCCATCCAAAAATTTAAATCAGAAAAATATTTCTGCAGCATAAGTAATAAAGAGTATAGAAATTATAAGAGTAATCGTGCCGATGTGCTAATTAAAACTAATTATTGATGGATTATAAGTAGTTATAATTAGCTAATAAGACTATTGGAATTTACATATATATTTAATATTGTATCCCCAAAAAAAAAATTTCAGGTATACAGTGGCATGTGTAGAGGATGCAGGTTTATAGTTAAATCAATTGGCTTAAAAATACAAAAAAAAATATGAGTAAACTAATACCGAAATGCGTATATTTCAGCCAAGTTCAAGAAAAAACTTGATGTAATGATTAAAAATTGGCTTTTTTTTTAGAATCCAGCTATTAAATTACCAATTCCTATAGTCGAGTAAAATAAAGGAGACGACTTTACGATTTATTTACGATTCTTTTTTGCTACATTCCCTTCCATTGAAAATTATTGGGTACGCTCCTGCAGGTACATAACTGTTATAAATTATGGACCTCCATCCAATTAAATAAATCGCAAATATGTTTTTCCGGTTCTTCCTTATTATTATGAAATCCATTTGGAAAAATAAACAATGACCTGCTCAATACACCGATTTAATCCGAAATTCGACAAAAAATATCATCAGTTTTTGATTGGATAGCAATATTTCTGATAAAAAAGTTGTACGCATACACAAAAAAAGGCACACGTCATTGAAAAAAAATACATTCCTCGCTACGCTCAGAAACTAAAAACAACATATTGTATTTTTCTAAATTAAAAGAAAAGCTAAACAGAATCTTATTATCTTTATTGCCTCAGGAGATGTTGCGATTGGTATATCTTCGTGGGAGACTCTGTATACGTACAGTATAATTTCTATTCCGATTGTATCACAAACATATAAAATAACAATTATCGTCTATAACTCGATCACGTGTACCTATTGTATTTACTGTTTAGAAGGGATAATAACTGCGATACATTTTGAATGGGAGTACTTAATACTACATTTATGTATAATACCCCGGGATCTCTACAAGATATTTTGTGTAAGACATTTTTCTAACTAGACTATTTAGAATTGAATTTATAGTTAAATGTTGTTTTGATCGTGGGATATTTTAAATGGGCGCAATACGGCCTTACCTAACCGCGCGGTGTTGGAATCACAAAGAACATGATTTTGGCAGCGTTTCAAAGGCGCGTACGACTGCACGTGATGTCACAAACGATGTTTCCAACTTCGTTTAATTTCGGCTAATTTACCTCTATTCCTCTGGCAACGATTGATAATTTGGTTACTGTTTGTATCTCAGTTTTCGTGAAGAAAATCATTACAATAAATGTCGGTAGACGAGCACTGTAATGAAATGTGCGTTTGTGTGTAAGACGAAAACTTTCCGCCCCGTTAGTGGTTCTGAACATGTATGACACGTACTACTAGTACGGTACTAGTAAATAATTTCGTTTGTTCTCTTTGTGCGCTAATAAATCTTTCCAGACTTGTAACTCATTTTCAATTTTAGAAAATAAATGTAATACGTTTCGAAAAAGAAACACCACCAACCGACACAAATGAAACACTAAAACGACTATCAATAGGTATAAATATACTTCATCATACGCGATTATACTGTATCCGTACTTGTATGGTAATTTACAATCGTTTCTATCAAAAGTTTTCTATCGGGCAGTGATAAATAATAAATAGCCTGGTTATTTACTACATATAATATATTTGACAACGTTGCGCGAAAAGAAAAAATTATGCAACGCACACGTAAAAAGGTTAAAATTTAAAGGATATTTTGAAAGAGGTATGTTTTGAATACGATTGCGAACGTACCTTTTCCCGTACCTCGATAATTTTTACCGAGACATTGTCAAATTCGATGTTTATCAATTGCGCCGGATTTGGACGACTACTCGGTGTTATATGGATTAATATGATAAACGGATTTAATATTATTCGTTCAAATTTTGCCTTATTTTCAAATAATCGAATGATATAATAATGTAAACAATAATGGTTTTCCGATACTAATATGAAGGGCGATAAGATATGATGTAGAATGTATTTTTAAAATTTGATTAAAAAAAAATAGATAGATTCGTACAGTCGTGCAGTAGTAATCGAGATTATTCGTTTGAGTCCGTTTCGTTTTTCGTTCGTGTGGAATATGGAAATAATCGAGGCTGAAAGAGTTGAGTAATTTTACACAGGTACACATTAATTAGTAAGCATAAAGATTAGTGGGTATATTATCTTTATGTTTTCTAACTAAAGAGTACCTATTTAAAATTACTCAACTCTTTACCTCTTTCGGCCTCGGTAATTTCCATATTGGATTTCTATACTAAATGGCTCTGCAAATACAAACATGTAAGTATTGTAACAACTATAGATAGGTCCTCTCTACATCTTGTGTTGATTTATTTTTTACAAGTAGATACTAATAAACGAAACATGAGTGTATTTCGCGTAGTCTTGCTTGACTCAATAAAAAGAAAAATATACAATATCTAAACTTGGCAACGTTGCCTAAAAAAACGTTCGTAATCGTTTGCCTTTCGGTTAAATAAAAAACCTTTGATAAGCGGCATCTGTTCGTAATCGTATTAAAAAAAACGTAAAACTTTCGCAATCAGGTTTCACACATTTGAACGTGGGATGTTTCGATGTACAATCATAACATATATTTTAGATTGACTGTATAAAAAAAAAAAGCGTATCACAATAATAATTATCATTTTTCAAATATTATTTGATATATATTATTTTTATTATACTACATTGTTATTTATTTAATATATCATTGTATTCAATCCAATAATATAATTATTGTTTCCGATATTATTAATTTTTTTTTTTTTTTCGAAAATTAAATTAAACAATAATATCTATATATTATTATGTATGTGTATGTATGTACTATTTTAAAAATACATGTACATATATACAGTGAAACTTCCATGTAACGAAGTCGAATAAGCAGCCAAAAAAAAAATCGTTATATAGAGGAATTCGTTAAATAGAATTACGTTTTAAATTTAATTATGTATGCATGTAAAAAAGCAACATCAAACATCATATTACAGTTTAATTTAATTTTTAACCTAAAATATAATTTAAAAGAAATAATCTATAAGTTTTGTTTGCTTATTATTTTTGAAAATTGTCCTTCTTTCGTAAAAAGTTTCTATATCGTCAAGTTTTAAAAAAATTCCATTGGGAACATTTGCTTCTTGTCTAAAATTTCTTTTGTACGGAAGAAGAGAAAACGAGAGAAAATTCATACTCGNATTAAAGTTTAATTTAATTTTTAACCTTAAATATAATTTAAAAGAAATAATCTGTAAGTTTTGTTTGCTTATTATTTTTGAAAATTGTCCTTCTTTCGTAAAAAGTTTCTATATCGTCAAGTTTTAATAAAAAATTCATCGGGAACATTTGCTTCTTGTCTAAAACCATTTCTTACCACTGATAAAGCGTTTAATATGTTTTCTTCTGTGAGTTTGGACTGTTCTACTGCATGTTCCTCTTCGTCGACTTCTTCTTCAAATTCATCAGGATTTACTTTTTTNTACTCGTTTGCATCAATATTAAAACTGAAGTACTGCAGTAAAATAAATCAGTTTGCTTACATTCGGTGTCTTATCTTTATCGGGTAAATTGTTCATGTACAATTTTAGAACTATGACATAAACTATCAATTTGATAGTGACAACATTTACAAAGCTGGTTTTTATCGAATAATTATTTCGTTATATAGAAACATCAGATTCGTTATTTGGAGATAAAACGTGTAATTAAATATGTAATTAACAATGAAGGTCATAGTTCTTAAAAATATTTCGTTAAACAGAAAATTTCGTTACATGGAAGTTTCACTGTATATAATGTGTGATAAAAATTAAAAATAAATTCAAATCTAACAATCCAGTTGTATTATGGAATGAAATAAAAACGTCGTTGTGGGAAATATTGTTAAAATTATTAATTAAATAAAATATGTCTCAAAAATTATGAAATAAGAGAAATATACAATAAAAATAAAAAAAACACAAAATATAATATTATGCGTTTATACGATAAATAAAATTACAAATTACAAAATTGTTCTAGGCTGAAAAGGTGTTTGTTTCTTGCCACGTAATATTGTTTTGAATAGTGTAAAACAAATATGCAATTGCTACAAGTTCTCTGCCCAAATCATAACTTAAGTAGTGTGTTGATACATGTTAGTTAATATTGTTACAATGTTAAGTGAAAAGAAAAAGAAACTCTGGGCGCTAAATGGTTTACGGAGAACATCAAACGGTGGATTTTTACAAAGAAAAGTTTGTAAACCGTTTGAATGAAATTGAAGAATTATAGTCACCACGAAGACAATCAGACGAAAAATATATTTAAAACATATCGGACAGGCAAGCATTAAATAGGTGACAAGATAAAACGAACAACACTGTATGTGAACGATCCACACGAATAATATTGTAAATATTGTCGTCAGTTTGTAAACGTTTTTATATTAAAAAAGCTGTACAAGGATAACGGGGACGGGGTGCAGCCACTGTTATAGGTAATTTAATGTACGCAGCGATAACCCATTGCTAACAAAAAGACGATTCTGAGCGGAGTTCAGCTGATAGTGACGTTTTGTCAACAATATATATGTCACGTTACGCTAAATTAATTAAATAGGCATTATATCTTTTCTTTAATAATATTCGTTTAATGAACCGATTTCCCTACGCTTTTCCTGGTTTTTCACATTTTGCCGGGAAAAATCTTGGGAACATCGAAAAACGACCTCCCTAAAATACCACCCCAAGACAATTTCCTATCAGAAAAAGATCAATATCGTATACACCGGCATAAGCTTTTTGGTAGAAAAAATTTTTTTAATAAACATCTATGTAAAACCAATACATTCTTCGCTCCACTCAGAATCTAAAAATGACAATTCGTCGGAACCACGAATTCGTACGTTACCTAACCTAACCTAACCGGGAAAAAACTGCATGCAGGCGTCCGGAAAAAAAAAAAAAAATAATAATTTGTCGATTTTGACGGCGTAACGGGATATGACGGTGTATGGAGATATTATGTTTGATAAGAATACCCGTTTCGTATTTGACGTGATCATCAGTGATCACTCGAATTTGATAAGTGCAGTTATCAAATTAACGTCATAATACGGAGGTCGCGAACATTAAGTACGACGATTTGTTATTATAATGTTCCACTTCATATTGTTATCATCATACCAGGTGCGCTCGTCGTGGGGTGAGTTGTGAGTATTCACTGACCGCGTGTAGTATGCACGCGAGTGCAGTCGGACGGAAAACGCTATTGTAGATAACGTACGGTGCCGGTGACGACCATTATTAGGTTTGATGATCTGTTTGGCCATTTTTTTTTTTTTTTTTAGTTTGTACGATTTTTTTTCGTCTATACTTAACATATATTTATACGTTACGGCCAATGTTGTTAAACCGGTTCATGTCGTTACGTTTGCACGTTAACCGATTCCGTGCCATTCATTTTAATATTAGCGTATATTGGCTAATTATCGAACCCAAAGGTGAGAATATTGTCCGTGTTTGTGCGTTGCGTTTTTTCGATATTTCAATTTTCAAGCAATATATGATGATTTTAAAACTGTCATTTAATACATGTTCGTAACTCGCTTGAAAGTTAAAATATCGGAAAAAAACCAACGTACAACAATAGACAATGCGCTTACCTTTAAATCTGATTGTAGACAAATACATCCAATGTCAAAACTAACAGCACGAAATCGGTTTTCATACACAAAACGTGTTGAGTATGACGACATTAACCTATTTCACAATATTTAGCGTGCCAAACATATATTTAACAAAAGGGAAAAGATTTGATTGCACGTTTTGTAATGGATGAGCTCAAAAACTACATAACCGCCGATTTTAAAACTTCTTTCGCCAATAAAAAATAACCACATCATAAGCGAGTAAACGTGGGCTGTATTTTATTTTTCAAAAAAAAAAATTATAGACCCCTACGAAAATCGCAACGACTAGGTTTTTAGGTGTTTTTATCAGTGCGAATATCTAATTGTTTTTTTTTTTATTTATTTTTGTTTATTCGTCGGTTACCTCGGTGACATGGATGGAAATTCGGTTGTCACGGACAAAACAAATATTATCAAGCAATAGCATAACATGGTCAATACATTGTAAACATGTTTTCGTCTCGAAACGGTAATCAGAAACAAGCTCGAACTTTTCCAGAACTCTAAGTTTCGCGTTTTCAATTTCGAGTAAACATTTCAATAAAAATCGTACATGCGCATTGTTTTATGTATTATATATATATATATTATATAATATATAGGTGCCTATAAACAGCGAAACGATTTTTGCATATTTACGTTTACTCTAGCATAGGTATTGTGTTCGGGTATTTTAACATATTATTGTCTTTATACTTTATATTGCCATATTAAATTTGAATACAATAAATGTCTAACAACAAAAAAAAATAAATGCACATTATATAATAGAGAGAAAAAAAAAAATGTTCTTTTAATTTAGTACAGTCCCATATAGTCTCCCCCGGCTACTGACGCTGTATTGTAGTATTACTATAATATATAATGTCGTCGTAATACGCGCACGCTCATAAATCTCATTGATCACGATGCACACGTGCGCACGCGGGAATCGGTACGGTGATCACCCTGTACGATAATAATAATAATAATAATAATACAATGTTCACGCGGTGGTAACGTTAGGAAATAAATCCCATACCTAGTGAACACCGCGGGAGATAATCACGTCTGCGAATTTGCCGCGAACCCTGCCGAAATGAAACGCGTATAGTAAATCAGCGTCAGCGGTTGGTTTGGGATTTTTTTCGGGCGGGAAGACTGGCACTGGGAGCGAATAGATTTCTGACTTTAGAATCAAGACAAATAGAAACTATTATTCGCTGCCGCATAGAAAACTGTTTGGCACGATTCGAAATTTCGGGAGATGGGAGCAAGTGTTCCTCAAACCCCTTATTCGGTTTATAATAGTTTCTAATGGTTTTTTTTTACCTATACGAGTTTTTTTATTTTATAAGTTATTATTATTCGATGTAAATACCGCGAAAATTGAATCATGATGGAATCTTATAGTTTTACCTCAAAACTATACAATTTTAATATTGTTATAAATTCAGGGTTCGGAAATTATTAAATTCAGACATAGGTAGTATTCCGAGTAAATTATTGTGAATACGGTTTTTTAGAATACATTTTTTCTATCTGAATATTTTTTAAATATCTTCTTTCAGAAGATCAATACTGTATTCAGAATATTTTACAATTAAATTATAATTATCAATTGCCTAGCGTCATATAATATCTGTAGTTTATTCAAGTCATACGAACTTAACTTCATATTTTGTTTACACCGTTTGTTCCTAAAATGTATTGTCAACACTATTTTTGATGCGTATCCGAGGATTATATTTGTTATGGACACTTTTAAAAAGTATTTCACCCGAGTTTGTATTATTGATGTCACGTCAAATATCTATACCCGCGCTCGTGTACCGTCGGAACTGCATAATTTTTGCCGGCCATTTCAAAATTAATACATTCCCTTTTTGGTTCTTTGATCCGGCTGGTTGCAACGTTATTTGTTGCACGTAGGAAATACAAAATTACATCATATAAACGCGCCCGCGGAGAACCCAGTCGATCAATACAAGCGTACGAGACGACGTGTGCGCACACAAGTCGTGCTTCGCTCCCGCGGTTAAATGCGGATTACGATGCGCGTGCAAACGTAAAATATACATGCCAGGGATGCGAAAATCTGGATTCCGAATTTGTGCGTTTCCACGTTTTCGCGGCATCGAAATTCGAACCGTACAAATTGTACGGAATGCAAAATGTTTCGACGAAACTGTAATTGTCGATAGTTTAAGGCATTTGATAACTATATATAATTCATACATTTTCAATTCTACGTTTGCTCGGTTCGGTTTCAACATCCGCAATACCTAGCCTTACACTTTCCAGAATAAGAATCTGGAACGTAGGTACATTTGTGATATGTACATTCCAGGTTTTTATAAGTGCCCGTTATTTAACCAATGGATCTCTTGGTCCAGTCCGAATCTAAAAAGACGGACATAGTTCGCACGATGGGTGGGCCACTGTTGTCATAGGCGAGAAGTTGGAAAGGTAGAAGGGGAAATTTAATGTACATCTGTACGCAACGATTAACTATTGCCAATAAAGAAAACTATTTTGAGTGTTGCTTTGTCAACAGTGTATATGTCATATTATAGCAAAATAGTTACATATGCATTATATATTTTCTTTGATACTATTTGTTTAATATCGTACTTATTTTCCCGTTTTTCTAATGTTTTCAAGAAAAATCCTGAAAAAATTAAAAAATTAACTCCCTAAAGTACCACTCCAGTTGGTTTTGGATCACTTCGTTCAAAATCTAAGACGATAAAAATCAAAAGGGTAAAACTGCTTTTTTTATCACGATCTATATTATGTAGCTTATTTGAAAGTCGGTTCTATTACTCATAGAAACTCAATATATTTATAACGACTTTTTTTATTCAAATTTTCAAAAAATGGATCCGTCTGATTATTGCACATAACTTTTCAATTATGTTAACATTTATCGTGAATTATAATAATCGAAGCGCCAATTTTTTTCTATCCACTTTGATTATTATCGATATTTACTAAACTAAGGTCCCCACCGGGTTCATTTAGACAATTTTATTAGGAAAATTCTCAAGAAAGCTTTAGAAATTGTGCACATTATGTCTACCCGATAATATTATTGGTCCCCCGGAAGATGGGCTCAAGCCAATGTTTATAATTGTTCGACATTAATATGTCGTCTTTTCTAGGAATCGAAAATATATGTGTAACGAAAAAAACGTAACCTTACTAACGATAGTTACTATAAAAATTGAACAAATTCTCGTTGTGAAGGGAAACCATTATTTACAATATAACTTATTGATAAATAAATAATCCTCAAGACCACGGCGTAAGAACGGTAGTATGTTTTATGGCCTGCCATAAAACATATTTAATGATCAAATGATTTTCCCGAAAATGTAGAATTGTTTTGTATAATTGCATCGTATGTAATCAGTTTTTTTTTTTTTGACAAAAAAGGCACAAGGTGATTTAAGCCATTTTGGACGCCTGCATTTAGGTTAGGACGTTTAGCGATTCGGCCATTTAGCAATTATCCGAAATTTAATTCGCGCCTGGTAATCGTATTGAAAACCATATGGAAAAGACTTTGGCCCATCTACCCCGGGACCGTAGACAGTAATGTAATAGATGCTATCGAGCGGATTTCCGTTTTTGATACGCTCCTCGAAACGGCTCTCCGCCGTCCGCCCGCGCAGCTATTTACGGACGGTCGATAATTTATTTATCATAATGCGACACTGCGGGCACTTTTCAGAACGACCGTGCGTGTGCGGCGGATAGGTGAGAGAAAAAAAAAAATAAAAATAAATGTCGCGATAAATAACTGCACCGCGACGGGTCGAGGAGGAAACCGCCGGCCGTGCGGCGGCAAAACACATTTGTGTATTATAAGGTGTCTGGCGTACATATTATCATTACGTATCCGCTGCAGGTATTAATAACGTAATAACGCACACGGCCGGCCCAAAGGCCTATAAATGGCGATTCGCGAGCGTATATTGTGCGGGTTTGTTTTTTTTTTTTCCGTATCGTTTCGTTCAATAGCGAACTCGCTTTTTCGCGCGCGCCAGGGGAGTCCTTGGACGAGGCGAGGCTTCGCGGAGGAGTAATTTGTCGACGGCGCCGCCGCGTCGTATATGGCCAGCACAGCAACGCCGCCGAGCGCGCGCGCGACCGACGAGAGAAGAAGCGGAAAAAAAAACAGACTAAATAATAAAAAACAAACAAACCACCTCCGGCGATTTTGCGCGCGTGGAAGAGAAAAAAAAAAAAAAAACGCGTACGACTCCGTTGCGACGGCCGTATTTGGGGTCGAAGGCGGCGCGCGCCCCGCGCCGCCGCCGTATTTGGCCGTACCTACCGGTCTTTGCGCGCGCGCGCGCGCGTCCCGTGCAAAAAAGTCGTATATCGGAACGAACGAGTATTTTTTTTTTTTATTATTATTATTATTTTCGTAAAATTATGCGCGTAACACTATATTAATTCACGTAATAATTCACCTATAATGTATTATGCATAATAATATATCGGCACGTCGTGTCGGCGGATTCTATGGGCGGAAACGAGGTGGTTTTTCCTTTCAGTGCTTTCTTGTCCCCTCTTCTGTAGTCACCCAAAGTGTTTATACCGCGCGTTTCGACGACGACGACGACGGTGTAATCGTTGCCGTACGCGTTTAAGTACGGGAGAATTGAAAAAAAAATAATTATACTTTTAAATATTGACGGACGAGAAATAAAACCGCGTACGTTAATCCGACGGAATAAAAACGCGGTGGGGCAAAACAAAAGCCGGTCGTACATCGCGCCACGGGCCGCTGTTGTATGGGAAACGGGTATGGTTGGCCAAGTAAATGGTGTATGAATCTATACCGCCATCGAGAAACCCTTAAGCACCCTTAATAAACCGTCTATCGGATTTCCGGTAAAAAAGTTGTTTACGGTAACGAAACAAAGTGACAGAATCGCGGTAAAACTATATTGTGGGTGGGCTACACCCATAATCTAAAAGGTCGATGATGGCGAAAAAAAATCCAGTTCAAGTTAAATGTTTTCCCATTTCCCATTGCCGAACTATCCTGCAATACTCACTGTCTGCCAGTCACTATAGCCAGAATTTATTCTAGGAGGATAGTTTTATATTGTGTTTAGATGTAACTTATTTGTAACTTTATTGTGTGCATATGACATACATAACATATATTCAATAATTGTACGCGCGTAAGCGCATAACATAACACATTTTGTAGAAATCTAATCCAACACTGCCATATGTTATAAATTATAATTTTGGGCATAGATATGGTCAAATGGGAGTGTTTGAACACCAAAACACTCCTACTCGGTACGCCACTGACTATCCGAGTACTCTTGCATTTCAAAACGTTCGACTGACCGTTTGAATTCGATGCGACTCGATTTAAAAAAAAAAAAAAAAACAAAAACAATGCTCGCCCGACTCCGTATTGAATCTCTCTCTTTATCTGAAATAAATTTTAATTTCCTTATTCGATTTGGTCGTCCAAATTAAATTTAATCCGCGGGCATTTAATTTGTCCCGGGCGTGGCGGGCATTATACCTATATAGTATATTATATTGTGTTTTAATATTACATTAAACTTCTTTCCTATACACGAAAGTGCTTGAGATAATTGTATGTAATATAACCGCAGCATATTAAAATAAAAAACGTGGGATACTGATAAGTTATATAGGCAATAATATTATAACGATATCGATAAAAAGAAACCAGTAAATTCGTCCGGAAAGTGCACTCTGCAGCGTTAAATCGAATGCCACGCCGCGTCCATAAAAATAACTATTATTTAATTACAATCGAAATTTCTCGTGGTTTTTTTTTTCCATCCATTAACTATATAATATATCGGTGTTTTTTTTTTTTTTTTTTTTTATCATAATTTCTTTTCTTGCGTCGTGACGCTAAACGAAAAAAAAAACGGCCGTAGAAATGCACGACGACAAATAACTATAATATAATATATAATTATACGTTAACTGTTAAAAAAAAATGTTCGGAAGGAAATCTCTCACTCAATCAACCGAAATAATTATTATGTGTGGGATTTATATTACCTTTATATCAGAATCGGTTCACAAGAGTGATGCGCCCCGCGATTGAATAGAAGACGGGTTTACCTTATTCACGATCCGCGGATAAGAATGCCTCGAAAAAAAAAAAATATCGAAACCCGACACGACTGAACGCGATAAAATCAAGTAAAAACATATTAGGTTTTTTTTTTTTGTATTTACATAATATCGAAAATACGCGTTTTCGTATTAGACGCCGAAATCGTAAAACGAAAACCCAAGAGGCAAAAGCGACCGAACACCGACAGTGTTGTTATTTTTTCGGTCGTTTCGAATCTTGGCCGATATACCCACCAGTTTAGTTCCAATAAACCGCAGAGTTTATTAAATATCTCAATTTTTCCGTAACACGAATTGCGTACATTAATTTTGTTTTGAACAATTGTTAAAATGTTTTCTGCACGGCGAAATACGAATCGGAACGTGTTGACGTTATATTTAAAGTAAAATTAAGACAACGCCAGGTATATAGGTACGGTTTTCTACAGTGTTTTAAAATGATTTTCGAAATAAGATGCCGAGTAATCTGCATTAATATTATCGTTGTCATTGCGCAGGTATAAGGAAAATTCGATTTTTTTTTTTTTTATTGCGCTCAGTCCGGACAATCTGGTCGTCAAACGGGTTACCGAAAATTCGACTATCGCCGGACAAGAGGAGTGATTCCCGGCGGTTATCTACGAACGGCGCACGTGTATGGGAAATATGTCATTATCTTATCTGAAACGCGGTAGGTACTCAAAGGTTTCTCGTATCGTATCGATATGAGCATTTTTTCTCACGAAAACCTAAACATGTGCAACACAACGCTCGACAAATTGTTAATGTGAAATTTGGTCTCGCGTATAGCCGATAGTTGTTTAACAACGACTACATTGTGTCACCATATGTGTTCGGGAATTTGTTCGTAAAAACACTGACGGTCAATACGACGAGCGTTGGCTGCGTTATAATCTTCTCCGTGCCGTAGACCGTCGTCGACACTATACAACTCGACGTAAAACCTTTCTTTTTTTTCATAATCGAAATTTCTGGTGCAGTTGATTCTCCGACGGCGCAATATTTCGCTGACCTATTCGTTTTAGAGTCACTTCTTTCGCTGCGCACGTTAAAAAAAAAAAAAAACACAATGCGTTATTTATCTAAAATCCGCGCCGGGTCCGACTTCTAGAGTCAAATAATAATCAACATTGCGAAACCGCGGATAATGAATACCTTTATTCTGGTTTATTTAATTTGTACGCCGTCACTCTGCGCCGATTCATTTACCTCGGCGTTTGGGTCGAGTTCATTCGCTACGTATTACTCGTTCGTTCGCTTATTATTCCGTTGCTGTAATGTTTCGCTGTGACGGCACGGGCTAGAGTAACGTAATAACCGAACCGTCGGTGGTTCGGTCCCGGGAAACGAGTGATTGATCCGGCTTCGTAGGTTTTCGATAAAAGCGAACTAAATTTGAAAAAAAAAAAACAAAAAAAAAAAAACGCCACAACGGCATAGTTGCTAAACGACCCATAGTTCTAAATGGCTTCGAGTCAGATACAATTACAATATGACTGCAATGTCTTATTGCCAAACGAACACGATATCGTACGTTTTAATTTATGTTGGAATACCTAAATTGTACACTTGTGCCGTTCGGACCGAACGGATATCGGGGGAAAAACTACACCAGACACAAAATTGTAACGGACACGATTCCGGACACCGACTCGGGCCGTTCATTGGCGGCACCGAAGACACGGTGTCGTTGATGTGAAAATGAAAAACCGCGCGTTACCGTCAAACACGAGGCGGCTTAATAACGCCGCGGTCGCCATTCGGACGACAATACAATTACCTCGGCGTGCGGCGAATTGAGCGGTTACGTACGCTGAACGTTGAACTCCGTACGAATAATTAAAAGACATTAAAAAAAAAAAATAATAATAATAATAATTACCTAATGGCCGACGAACGTCGGTCATTACAGATTATACCGTCGTTTATATTCACTTAGCCATACAACTGCCGCGCTGCATTTTCGTTTTATTCCGTCGTTTATATTCACTTGGCCGCGTATGACGTACAGGCATTCATATCTGCGCAGTGTTTGCTTTTGTCCCGTTTTTTTTTTTTTTTTTATGTCTAACGCCAATTATTCCGTATTAATTCAAATTTTATTTAATTTGTTATAAATGTTTTATAGTTTTGACGTACAGATCGAGATTTTATTTTAATTTTGACTAAAAATATTCGTTATAGATTAGCGATTATACCAGCGATTGCGATTGTCGTGTTTCGTGAGAAATAACAACCACAAGGATCGATACCGGTGATAATTTATCCGAGATATACGGGCGTATTTAAAATGGTCAATAATTTAGGCGTATTTATGAAAAATTAAAAAAAAAAAACTCTAACAATTAGTAAATATTGATTTGAATGTATTACTGAAATTATGTTGTCCTGTTTTTTTATTCTTTTAAATAGGGTCGAAAAATAATAATCAAATGAAACCGAAGTTTCGTTTCCCGTCGGAAAACGGTTTATGTTTCGTTAATCAAAAACACGTACGGGATCGTGAGAACTGTACGATTCGTTCTCAATGAAAAACGCAATATTGTAACGCCGAACCGCGTCTGAAGTTATGAATATCGTTACGTGCGCATTCGAAATGTTCGTGCGCGCCAGTCACCGGATACTAATGGAATATTATTCACGGCGGCTCGTTAGTTAATAACATCGATTTCCGCCGGACGGCAAGACGTGCGCCGATTTTCACATTTCGATCGATAATTCATTAAACGCACCGATAATATTTTACCGGTACGGGTTTTCTATCGGAAAAGACGCGTTGCGGGACACGTTTTACACGGTACAGCCTGCGATTCGCGCTAAAAAATCTCGTCCAGTTCACACACGCGCTTGGCTACACCCATCCTGTACCGATATTACAGTTTCATTACAATTTTCGTCTCGGCGTGTCGCAGTTTTGTATTTTAATCGATGCGCGGCACGGCATGTGGGCGTGTTGAAGAATCGAAATTTTCACAAAATCATATTTTTTCATATCGCTTGAAGAAAACGAGTAGACATTTTGACCGTCGTGCAGATCGAGTTTTTTTTTTAATCAATCTAATAAATCATACGTGAATTGATTCCGACTGACACCGACGGACCGACCGAACATCTGAATCCGGCCTTTAGACCCGTTCCGGTGTGTTTCGTCACGGTCGAGTTTTCTTTCCTAGATGGCCCGCAGAGGACGTAGGCGTGTAGGACGGTCTGGGTGATCGTCGAGAGCACATCTTCCGATTATACCAATTGAAAACACGTGTTTCCTAATGATTAGGGAACAAATTTTATTGCAAAATTCATTTTTTTTTTTTTTTTTTTTGTTTTGTGGGAGAGCAAGGTGATCTCAGATTCTAAGATCACTTTGTCTAAGACTTAGACAATGCTCTCCAAATACGTAATTCGATTCACGTATCAGATATTTCAAAAGCGAAACTTTTATTTGTCATAATTTGTTTTTTCCACCTTCATCTGTTTTTCGATCATTTCATTAGTTTTAAGTGCATATTTATAATATAATATGATACGAGTTAAACGTTTAAATTTAAGTAAATCAAAATATTAACTCGCGAGAGAAATTGTTATGAAATTTGCTCCGGCATGCGTATAGGTTTTAGCTATTCTTCGGCAATGCAGGTTTTCAATCGTTCTATGTATTTATAACGTATTTTTTAACGGCTATGACGCGTCGCCAATCTCAAACAAATATATGAAAAAAAAAAAGGAAACTTTTATTTCGCATTTTCCGTTGTTTTTACATTTCGTAGAACAATGTTTAGCGTTTTGCCGATACTATTTTGATTAAAACGCGTTAATTTTTTTCTCGATATATTTCGACGATCGCCACACCGCGCGCGTTGGAAACGTTGGGTTACGTCGTGTTGTACGTCACACAGTACACATGAACGGGGTCGGCCGAATGCGGTACGTTGAAGTGCCCGTACAGGAAAACGTTTCCGGAGACAGCGCGTCATGTTATTGTACGATATCATTGTGATACCGTAGCGCGAAAATAACATTATCGTTTCGGGCACGCGGGCCGTCGTGTGTCGAGTTTTCCGAGGACGGAACAAACGTGAGGTTCGAAAAAAAAAAAAAAAAAAAAAAGGCCACCTGGCAGAGCCGCGCGCACAATATTACGCGTGTGTAGGGGCGAAAAGCCGGGCCCGTCGTCCGTTTTTATTATATTGTCGTATGCGGCGCGCGCGTACTTACAATATACTTACTTACGATACATAGTCATGAAAGTTTTTTTTTTTTTTTTCTCCTTCTCCCCCCTCTTCCCCCCCCCCCGCTCGCCCGATAACTCCGGGGAGAACGGAACGCTCGCGGCCCCGCGGGCCGGCGCTTAATTACGAGACCGACGGCCGCCGCGCGTACACGTGTTTGCCGCCGCCGCCGTACTTGCGCGCGGTACGGGCCCCCACGCCCGCGTCCCGGTGCACGTGCACGCGCACGTGCAAAATAATTTCCCGATCCCGCGGCCGCCATTAAAACTAAACCGTTCATTACGGACGGCGGCGGCGGCGGAGACCCTTTTTTTTTTTTTTATAGCGCGCGTACGATACGAATCGAACCGCGGCGGCGCGCTCTCTTTTTACACAGTACCGTGTTGTACGGTTTTCGTTTTTCCATTTTAATTCGGTCCGGTGCGCGTGTCGCCTTCCGGTATCCCAGTACGATTGTTACATTTTATCGGCCTCGGCATTTGCGCCGTCCTCGTGTCATTACAGTATATACCGTACCGCCTACACAATGCGTAGGTGTATACCTACGCTCTTATCCCTTGCCCCCCCCTCCATTTTCGGGGGGCATGACCCGTTAAATAAAAAAATATTGTAACATTTTAAGCACAGAAACAGGACCGAGGGGCCATTGGATTTTATGCGATAACAATTATAATCAAAGAAAACAAATGCGATATCACAATAGTGTACAGCGCGTGGAATGTGGTTGCCCTTATGGCTTTATCAACCGCAGGCTGCAGGGTCCGGAACTTTAACGTTTAAAATACAAAACAAACAACAGAAAACCATTATTATAAGCCGGAAAAGCACTTTCATATTTTATATTCGAGCTCGTAACATTGCGTGAATATCTCTATACTGGATTAAATAGCAAGCCAGAAAAATTAGCAAACGCTATAAGTCTCGGCCATAGCTATCAAAATAGCTATCACAATGTCATACCGTTGTGATATTTCTGTACGCCTGCCATATTTTACGCCCCGATGTGTATAAATGATAGTCGAAACCCTCAAATGTATATCATTGACCTTAAAGCCATTCAAGCACAACATTTTGTTTCCCTAGTTTCATTTGGTGGGTGTTCAAATGATAAAAAAAATACCCTCCTACCATAACAACCTGCTGAAATTCATCTTGAAAACGAATCCAAACCTTTTCTAATCCGTTTTATTAAATAATTCTAATGCCCGAGTGTAAGCTTATTTAATCCGCTGAAAGTATTCAAAAATAACAGAGATAAACCAGGTAAACATTTTTACGATTAAAAATTCGATATAATCTCATAACCCATTTTACCGAACCTGTCAGCCGTGGGATTCACTCGAATCTGGTATTTATAGGGGATTTCGGCTATAGTAGGAATCCTCTGGTCCTAGTATCTATTTTTGGGGAAAATTTGATTTGAAAGGGATCATTGAATGTCACAAAAATCGAATTCGTTCCCCAGTTACTTTGGTTAAACAGATAAATAAAAACAAAATTTATCCTTTGTATAGTACATTTGTCGTGTATATGCGAAATTATGCGATATTTGACAAAACCGAATTGTTTCTTTTTTCATACACCTGTACCGGATCGTAACGTTAAACAAATTAAAACTAAATCAATTTGAGTAACAATTTAAAAAATCAAGAGCAAAATACCTCAGTGATTTTTTTTCGAAAATAAAATATTTTTATAGTTATGACAATCGGCCAATTGCCGCTTGAAAACTTATCGACGAATTTGAATTACTTTAAAATGTATACTTTGTGCATACAATAATTATAACCATAGAACGAATTCCATTAAGAAATTGACTTTCAACAAAAATACCGCACCCGAGAAAAACTCTCGGTTTCTTCGGGAAGGAGGAGGAGGGTATTTTGTTGTGTTCTATTGTAGTGTATCGTAGGGTGATTGAGAGAATATAGTCTCGCTGTACATTTTCTAATGCTAAGATTCCGGCCTAAAATTTTAAATCCCGGGAGGGGGTGGGGGTGGGGTTAGCATTTACAATGCCGCAAGCCCCCTCATCCAACTTCGCCCACGTATAATTTACTTCAGAAACGTCGTCGTGTGTGAAACGGACCTACGACATTCTAATATCGCTAATGGCCGTTTTTGACGTCTGACGTGGTGCGAGGGGTTTGTTCGCACACTTTAAACTTGCCGCAGTCGGTGATAACGGCTCATGTTCAGACTATTATACGGTTTCGCGATGTACACGCGCGACACGGTGTTTTTTTTTTTTTTTTTTTTTTAACGACGCGCATTGTGTTCGTTTTGCGACCCTCTTCCCGTTTCTCGCAGTCCGGGCTCTCTGGCCGATGTACAATTATACGTAATACACGAGACTTATCGATGAATCGATCTGTAATTATTACAGCGCACGTCCGTCAGTACAACGCGGTACAATCGGCGATCTTTCTTTTTTCATCTCGACACGTGCCCGAAATTATATTACGATAACCGCGCCCAGTTTCCACGCGTGACAATATGTGTATAATATTCTAGATAAATCCGAAATTCGTTTTGCGATTTACATTGTACGCGGTTCAAATGCGACATGTGTATTCCTATTGCATCTGCGGTTTTGGAAATCTCGTGCGCCAAAACGATATCCGAAAACTGCTTGTATTATTATTATATAACAGTATAAGGTCTGAGTATCATTCCACCTTTCGTGGCCGAATCGTGGGGGATGGTTGTGCAGGACACGGAAGTTCTCTGCCAATTTTTTTTTTCCACTCTCCAACTATTTTATCACGCTGAGACGGGGGGGGAGGGGGAGACGATGGATGCATATAACATTGACACAACATATTTTTTTAAAAGTTATTTTAAATCTATCGTGAAAAAATTTGTATTTATTATTTATTTATCAATATGTATTTTATTTGTTGTTTATAACAGTTTATCAAGATTCAGTTAAGAAGCGTCGAAATTCGTAAATTGATAAAAAAAAAAAAAACGGTCACGGTCATAATGGTTACTAGCTGTTATGCACAAGTGGAATTTTGACTAGCGACCTTTTATTTTATATTTGTATGGCTTCGCAGAGCTTCTCTGCTTTAATTTTCCCGATTCGAGCACTGCCCAGTGTGCCCGCCTTACACCCAATCCTTCACGCTTCTGTACATCATTCTACATACTTTATTTTATTACATCATCCAGTCTACTTCCGGAGTCTACCCCGAGGTCTTTTTCCACACGAGTTCTGCTCCATAGCCGCTTTCATTAGCCTATTATCATTTCTACAAACATATTATACCGCTCAGTCATCTTCTCGTTATTATGTCTACTGTACTTTTGGAATAAGCTCCGAATTCTTCCTGTTTCTCCGCTCTCCGTCAGTTCGAAACTACTGTCATAATCCTATGGGTTGGCCAACGATTTTGTGCGGACGTTATTATTTTTAGTCGTTAGACATTTTTCTCGTCTAATCTCGTCTCAGAGTGTGCTATTATACTGACGAATTATCGTTTTGTTAATGCGGGTAGTGAAAATATGATCGATTAAATTTCTATATGATGTATTGTGCAAAATATTTTTAAAACTAAACGGTCGCGTCTAGATAGTTTTGTTGTTTTTCGTTTGGAATGTATACGTTTTTATTTGAATTACTATAGCAAGCAAAATCGTTAACATTCAGCAATCGTTTCCGAGAACCGTACAGCTCGTAATGAATGAATTTCCTATGCGATCGATCGTCGACGGTATTATGTCGTTACGCGAGTTTTGCTAACGTCGTCGGTAATATACGTTTTTTTTTTTTTACATTTAAACGCCGCATTATATTCCGATACATTTAAAAGCGATACAAATTTATCGACGTTCGAAACAATAATACTATTATCGAGAAGCAGGCCCATAAATCCTAATAACAAAAAAAAAAAAAAACCTTAAACAAAAATACGTGTTGTAATTATTAGTAATTATACTGACTGTACGATGTCGTTGATCAGTTCCAACCCGCATAATATTTATAATATACAAAAACGAATGGTCTCAAGCTATCTGGCTAAATTGGACTCGAAGACACGACAGATGTTTTTACTTATGGAAATTATTTTTAGAAGATTACCGTTTTTTTTTTTTTTTCTTTTCGAAAATGTCCAATCTAGCCGTAGACTCACTCCTTTGGATTGTATACAAAATAATAATGATAGGTACCATTAAAACGCAGTATTAAGATGTTACACCAGTCACTTCGGCGACGACGTGTCAAAAAACTAACAATTTGTCACGGATTTAAAAATATACGATTTGGACATAACGCGCTAGCTAACTGGAAACGTTGCACTCCGCACACCCGTTGAAGTACACGCAGAAAGTAATTCTTTTTTTATTATTATTATTATTTTTTACTAAATCCTCGAAAAGTCCACGAATAGAAAACGCGTCGTGTCGAATGACCGCAGGAGAAGCTCGTAATTGTCATCGGGATTTTTATGTTTACGATTACGTATATAATAATTTCGAAATAAATCCGCGGGGCGATTTTCTCAAAAAAAAAAAAAAGAAAAGAAAAATGCCTTCGTTTGAAATAAACAGACGACATTAATTTATTATTATTTGAAGTGGATCCCAAAAATAAAATGCCTCCGTACGCGCCAACTCGACGGTCATTGAACAACGACAATTTCGACGTTGTATTTCGTGTCCGTGGGGAAAAAAAAATTGTATTCTTAGCATTGCAGGTAGACAAATGTTCCGGCAGAGCCGCCCTCACGCAGCGATTTGATATTTCCGGTTGGTTTTACAAGCGCGCGTGCACGTCGTATTATCGTTTTAATAATACGCAGCAGTTCGTTAATCTGGCCGCATTGAAAAGTCGTGTACACATTTGTCTGCATCACTTCTTAAAGATAATAATAATAAAATTAAAAAAAAAAAACAGAATTATATATTTTTAGTGCGTCTCGGCACTTGGCTGTTAACTACACGAGCGGCGTAGTGTGCAGTGGCGTGTTCGAGGCGACGGAGGGACGAGTTTTTCTGCAGTAAAACGTAACACATTTTAGTCGCTTTGTTTTCGTCTCTACTTTTCGAATAACACACGATCATTATAAGTCATGTTGTCCGTATCGCGCTGTTCTGTTTATTTTAACGGCCTTTACGACTGGCTCTGCGAATACTTCCTCCTCCGTCTATTTCTGTCCTCCGTCGCCTCTTTCCGCTGCGCTTCGGGTTCCAATGCAACTCTAACGTCCCCGACCACACAATCCTCCAATCTTCCGCCTAGTTTTCGCTTACCCCGTTGGATCGTTTTCGATTTTAGCCCTTATTATTCACCCATTCCTTCTTCGCGCATGTCAAGGCCATTTGATTGTTCTCGCGTGAAATATCGATCGTGGAGCTAGAGCGTTGAACAATTTCTGGAACTCTCGGTTATATCTTGTCCTCTATTTTCCGGTTCGAGTGTCCGCGCATGATTCTCCTCAGAGTATTTCTTTCCGAGCCGCGTCACACTTTATTTATTGAGAAAACTCTTGGGAAAATCAAAAAAAAAGACCTCCCTAATGTACCATCCCAGTCAGGTTTCCTTTCGGAAAAATGAAAACCCTCTAAAAAAAAAATTAAATATCATTGTAAAATCATAAGCTCCGTCGCTCAAGAGACTAAAAGAACGCGAAAACCCACATTTCTTCAAAAGTGTTTTATAAGCCGAAATTAGTCGATAGGTAAATTTTGAGTAGGTTTTTCAAATCTGACAGATTTTACGAGACGTCCGTACACCGCGAATATTGCTAGTTACCGAGTTTACCGTGATCGGTGTATTTTTTTTTCGCGAACAAATTTCGACCAGAAGACTGGCTTCGATTTTAAAAAAAACAACAGCGAAAGTTTCATCTTTCACGGTGATAAAATATTTTCCGTTCTTATTACATTCTTCTTGCGTTATTCGCTTCGCTCGTTTCGCGTTCGCCCGTATCTTCTGCCGCCGAGCGGCCGACCAAACGAAATGTATTACCGTGCCTCGTGTACATTGCGTGCAGGCGAATTGATTTTTCCGCAGCGCGGAACGCGGAGTCGTTCCGCAGGGCCGTCCGGCGCGCGGCGTGCTCGCGATAAGAGTGAGAGGAGGGGGGAGGGGAAGACCCCCGCGGGAAAAGTCGACCCGGTGTATTTATTATTATCGTTATTATTTACGAACGTACGTGCGCGACCGAGTGTGCGATAAAAGACAAAAAAAAAAAAAAAACGCATCACGAACGCGAACCGACCGACCGGAATTGAAAATGCAATATTCATGGCATCCGGAACCGTGCCGGCGCGACGGCGGACGTCGGCGAGGGGACGACCGCGCGTCTCGAATTTCTTGCCCCCGCGCCGCCGCGCGCCCGCGTGCCGGACATGACGCATGCCCGCGGACCGGAAGAAAAACGCACGCGGCCGGATCCAAGATGGTAGCGGGCGAACCCTACACAATACACGCGCGACCCTCCGCACGAATCAAACTCGCGGGGGTGCCGCATTTGTATTATTATACGGATATTCGACCGAAAAGCCGACCGCGTGCAGTACGTGGCACGAAAAAAATGATAATAAAACGCAGTGTCCCACGGTGTTGTGGAAAACAAGCCGACGGCCCAAAAGCCCGCGTACAGAACGCGTCCGCTTTTTCGGAAATCCGTTTTACTCGCGATGGCGTAACGCGAAGATCTGACACGTGAAATATCGGTTACGTCCGAGTTCCGTCCCGATAAGCATTTTTTTTTTTTTACACCGATTCCGTCCGTAATAAAAAGAAATTTAACTAAATTATACAATGTTACCATAGCGGTACGATAAAAAAAATAATAAATCCAGACGCGCGGACGCACAAATAATGCCCGGAATGATAAAAAGTTGAACAGTATTAGATATCTTTATTTCTAAATAATATAAAAACTGTTAGAATAGTCGTAAATTGTATGCTATACTTATATAGCGTAGAAAATGCAAAACGGGACGGGACTCGTATAACTAAATAAATTACGCGAAACGGAATTAGTACGTCCATTTTAAAAACCCGAGACGGAACTGTAGTATATCATTAAATTCAAATTTTACATTTGAGACGGAACTCGGATGCAGTCGAAATAGATTTTGGTCGATATTTGAACGGTTTTTAATATAACCCTCGTTCGCGGTCTAATGCACTTCGTCGGCTAGAAAAGATTTTCTAACCGGAAACATATCTCGGAAGTTGCCGGAACAAGATTTCTGGTCGAGACTGGTTTGCTAACAGAAAAAAAAAAATAATAAAATCACGCCCGCGTCATAGCTAAACTCTAATAAATTCGGCTCGGTATCTGAAATCAAATCTCGTTTCTAAAACTTGCGTAAAAACACAAAACGATTGGGCACCAAAAAAAAAAATAAATAAATATTAAAACAATAATAATAATACAAAGTTCAGAATTTTCCTTCTCAATCTTCAGCCGCAATTTTTAATCCGACACTGTTTAGTTTACCAGTTCGGTGCACTTTGCAGACAGAATATTATACATGAACAGTGATAGCGTCAAAATGTAATGAAGTATGTCGAATCGCATTTATTTTAAATCGATTAACAAACTTGTTTACGTGTATACAAGATTATTATCCGAAAAAAAAAAAAAAATAACGAATTTAACGAGATCCTCAATTATTTGCAAATGCGAATCGATAATTCTTTGTCAGCAACGGAATACATGCACGCAGTATGCGTGTGCCATACACACTGTACACAGTACTCGCACACCATGAAATACATTAAAAACACGATTCACGCTTACTTATAAAACGTAAATCGTTAACTATAATATGAGTTTGTGTGTGTGTGTGTGTGTGTGTAGACAACTTTTCCACCGGAAATCTCCCTTGACGTCAACAACATTTAAGAACTCCCTTGTCAAATTTCTGACCTAGTCAGTGGATCGGGGAGGTCATTTTCCTGTGACAATTGACGATTCTCTGTGCAATTTTCGATGTCCGGATTACGTTGGCAACATACAGGAGAAAAAACGATTAATAATACTCTACACGAAATCGTTTCTCGTTGGTCACGGACTGTCGTCGCGAACAGATACAAATCATATTACTTTATCCAGATATTATGCTCCATTAAAACAGTGGCACACCTTTAGTTACACCTACTATTAGCCCTTTTCTGGTGTAACGCAATCAAGTAGGATTTTAGCTATAAAAAAAAAAAGATCAATAAAAACAAAAGCTTATTGAAATGAAAAATATCAAAAATCTTCAAATCAAAAAAATGAGTCAACGGCACGTAGTGTTCCTAAAATTAAAGAAAACTTAAAAAGATACGATTAAAATGTAGTTAATTAATACCGAAAAAAAAAAAAAACGTAAAACACAAAAAAATTGCCAACAGCACGTAGTGTTCCCAAGCGGTCACCCATCCAAGTACTAACTACGCCCGACGTTGCTTAACTTCAGTGATCGGACGAGAACTGGTGTATTCAACGTGGTATGGTCGTTGGCGAAGTGCTATGACTTTATCAAGTCATTTAAACGTCCCGCTAACGCTAACTGATTTTATAATATTTTAATTTTTGTTGATCGGTTCATTGAAACTGGGACCCGAAAAATGTACAGGAGGTGTTAAAAACGTTATATTTTAATTATACAATCAGTTNAAAACGTTTTTCGCGTTTCGAGTTCACGCTAACGCATCGGAATTGTTGATTAAAATTAGATTGGGAATGTATTGGTTTTGCTATGACCATGACTTGAAATTTCCGTGTATAATTTTTGTTGATTATTGGGTCAGCTGTGGTAACCAGGGATCAACAATATTCTGTTCTGAATCGTTTTTTATTTATCGTTGCGTGCAGACTCAAATTAAATTACCCAAATAATTATCCAAGTCGTATAAAACACAAGTACAAGTAAGTTTGAGTATAAATATAAGTCGGTACATGCGGAAATATTGAAGGACGTTTTTTTTTTTGTCCCCTTTATTTTCGAGAATGAAACGATTTTACAAAAAATATTTTACTGTTGAAATGCCGTTGACGGGATATTCCACTTTTAAGTACGGGCAAGGAGACAATGACGGAGAAATGTAAATTTTAGAGCCGCTCGTTTTTCAAAGTGTCGAAAAAGAAAAAAGAAAAAAGTTTCGAAAAAAATCAATACTAATCGATAATCGCCGCGTGTCATCACCCGTTCTAACGCCACTCCTACGAAAACTGCGCGGCACATCCATTAGCTCCGAGTACCTGTCGGCCTTTACTTTTTTTTTCTTCGCGAAAATATTCTCACGCTACAATATTAATATCGCGGCAATCGATCGCCAGCGTTTATTTTATAGTCCGCCCTATTCCGCGCCGTCGTATTACTCGTCACAGGCAGGGATGGTGACGCCCACCCATAACGCTCTTCGGCACTAATCTGTCGTGTCGCTCGATGTCGGTGGTCGCGATGAAACTGCGGCCGTTTTTCGTACACGTGTAGGTACCTACGCTCGTAAGGCGATTTTTACGAGTACGCTAACATTGAATTTTTTACGTCACGGATAACAACACTTTAGTGTTACGAATTCTATACGCGCGGATTCCGTCGTCTTATAATCGTTTTGATAATTTACTATTTATTTTTTTTTTTTCATATTCCTGCCGCATTACGCAGCTGCAGTTTTACGACGAATAACTGCAATTTTACGATACGCGATTATCCGTACACACACACACACACACACACACACACACATATATATATACGCTGCATCTAGATTTGCATAAAAATTTTAATAAATTCCGTTTCCGCGTCCGAAGCGATAACACGTTCGTCTATCGAAATCATAATATTAAATATGATTTTTTTTTTTGGTCTTTCGATAACACGCTATAGGTATAAATCTACGCGTTTGTATTTCACAACAGTCCGCGCTAAGAAAATTGTCCAACTCTCGAAAAAAAGTCTTGCATATTCAATATACTCTCTAAAAACAGTTAGAGACATTTTAGTTAAAACAATTCAAGGCGTTTTTACCGGTTTACCGAGCTCCGCTCAGAATCGCGTTCCGCGCGCGAACGCCGCCGTACCCTCCGTCGTCCGTTAAACGCCTTCGAGGCATTCCCGCCCGTACCGCGGAATTCAACGGTTCTATCGTTTACGTAAATGCTCTCCGACGGAGTTACGCGTGTACGCCGATTTCACCGCGAATCGCAAAAGCGCAAACGCAAACCCGCGGGACAAAAATCACTATTGCCGACGCACGGCCAGCGGGTTTCTCGCGCGACCCGTCGTGGGCGGATTTGCCGTGAAAGTGTTTTTGCGAAAATACAACGGGAGTTTTCGAACGAAAAACGCGCGCATATCCGCGCGCGCTTTAAACGGCGGCAATACATTTACGTCTGTTACGGGACGTAATAACATTACGCGTGCCGACGCATTTGAACCGGGGCGGCGGCGGTGCGCGTACCTGTGCATGCGAAACAAAACGCGTCGAAAGCAATAAAACCGCGTTCCCACACACGCGTTCCGTTAACCGGGCGTACGCGCCGGACGACCGGAAATCGGATCACGGTTTACTGTTTATCGCGTGGCGAAATCGCGTAGTAGGTATCGCGAAATTGTTGTGTTTTGTTTTCTTTAAATATTACACACATTAAGTGTGTCGCAGTGTCCGTCCGTTAATCTAATATCGTACAACATGTCGTAGGCACACAGTCGAATCGGGCGTTTTATCAAACGCCCAAGCGAATAGTCGACACATTTAAATTTTACGCGATTTTACTATTCGCCTAGACGGTTGACTGTAAGCGCCGTTGTTTCCTCAGTAATAGAAACGAAACGATTTTGTACAGTTTTAAAATCTAAACCGTATATTTTCTTACCGGTATCACTAAACAACATAAAAATAAAAAGTACTGGTTCGATTGCTATCGGTTGCCATAGTCAATGTCCAAAGTAATAATTTGCTGTATAAAATATAATACGTGTACATACCGGATGCCCACTACTTCTGTTGACATTAAGGCATTCGGCTAAACAAAACCGAAGTTACTAAATATAAATTCAAATACGCGATATATTACTATTGCGTATTCAGTATAGAGTACAGGCCATAGGGCGCTTCCGGAAGTTTTAGTAAATAACTAAGGGTGCCGTGTGTCACAAAAGTTTGGGGACCTCCGGTCTAGCCATGTGCAATTAATTGTCCGGACGGATAGTAAAATCGTATAAAAATTGAATTATTTGAATATTTGCCAAGGCATTGAGTAAAACGCCTGAATTTACTATATGCCTACGACACATATACACTCATATTTTTCTCCGCTACTTTCGGAGACTTTTAGCGGCTTCCGCTGGACCGAACGCGGCCAAATTCGAAAATTAGAATTGTTTCATTGGTCGATCGAAGCGACGATACACGGTTTTTCAGCTTTTAACCGGCTTCCAAATCATTTTTACATTAAAAATTGCGTATTTTACATCCGGGAATAACGGTTTTCAAATATGCCCATCGAGTAAACCCATCGGGTTAAAATTTGTATACATAAACAAAAAACAAAAGTATTTTTGTGTAAGGGATGTGTCCTTAGAAGGTTTCAACTTCCCAACACCGTACCGCCTCCAATTCCCGTTTACTGTTAGTATGTTAAAGACCGAACAAAATTGTAGAAAAAAATAATTGATAACAATATGACTATTTTGGATAATGAATAAAAATTAATAAATATTTTTACAGCAACAAGGAGGAAAATTTGACTATAACGACGGTCCACTGGGGCTTTTTTTTTTCTTATCGAAAAGAATAAAGAAATATATTTTCCGGTCAAGGTATGTGGTTTTTTTTTTTTTTTTTTATCTAATATAATGTATAGTATTTGATTCGTGTGTAGGAGTAAAAATTGTAAAATATCGAGTCACATTATTATACGAACACGGCAAATACATCTGTCCCGTCGTTACCGTGCAGGCACCTTAATGGAATGAATTTTGTTACGATGATATCTGCAGATTATATCAATATAGTTAAAACGTCACCGTGTAATTACGACAATAAAGATTAATTAGGATAAAAAAAAAAAACCGACCGCGTTTAGAACATATAAAACATATAACAAACATATAAATAAATATAAAACAAGTCAATTTCTATACTAAATACAAATAAAAGTTACGTTCGTAGTTTTTATACGAATATCAAATTATACTATAATGAAATCGCCCGAAAATAAAAAAAGTAAACCGCTTTCTTTATTCTCTCGCGTGAACATAAAAAAGTCGGGCACGAAAAAATAGAAATACCGCTGATGGGTGTGCCACTGTTATAGGGCGGAAGGTTGGAAGCCAATAGATGTATAAAGTTAATTAATTTTTATATCCGTACACGATGATAAATCAACGAAGTTCTGTTAAACTACAAATCAGGCTCAATTTTTCTTCGAATACCGAGTACAACTTATTTTGAACTGTCAACGATTTCAACAGACCCACAGTATTCCGAACAAAATAACGACTCTAGCTGTGAATTCTTAATCATTTCCCAATCTCCGCTATCTTCATATTTTATTGTTCCGACAATATTTGTTTTTTCAATATTAACAACCTTTTCCTCTTTTTCTGACGATCATGCATGTACAGTAGTTTTTTTTTTTTTTTATCGTATCGCTCATAGTTTCGCTTTCGCTGACATCGCCGATTTACTGAACATACAGCGCATAGTTTTTCTTGGGATTCTTCTGTTGATACTCAATCGTCCGCATACGCTTAGGTGTCCTCAAAAATAATTGTTGAAATATCAAGCCCCGTTCTGGTGTTTAACAATATAATGTTTGCTAATTACAATCTCCGGTACCACGGTTTAGCCCATACTAAATTGAATACGACTGGTGATAGGGCGTAAGTTTGTGAAATGATCGTATCAGCAGTGGATCCCCCACAGACACTGATGTAATTTCGATAAAATATCGTCTAAAAAGAGGCGTGTATTAACAGATACCTTTGAAGTGCGCATGGTTTTCCAGGACCCATTTCGAAAAACGTTGAAAATCCGCCACTGAACCGTACATTCGCATGTTAATCGTATTATCGTATCTATACTCGTGTCTGAAAAAAACAAATCCGCAGGATGCGTCCAAAATGAGCGTTACATTTGAAACATGCACACTGCATGCTGCTGTATAAGAATGTACGTTCACAATATTACAGAGTGGACTATGTGATGGGTCTGATTTTTAAAGAGGAAATTACATTATTACGTATACGAACAGATGGCACTTTGGACGCGTGGCATTTCAGATAATAATATGCGGGATATACTTACAAGAGTCGAAAGGGGAAATAATACATTATGTACTTACAATATACTCGTAGTAATTACTATTTGAAGCGAGTTATTAAAAAACCGCTCCCCGAATTAACAATAATTGTTAGGACGGACGTTGAGCATAAAAGTATACGGGATATTTCGAAATTCTCCGGTTTTTGAACCGGTCGTGTATAATTGCGGTGAAATATCCGCATACGAGAGTTGCGCGTTATAATATTACATAAAACGGCCGGGTACAGAAAATAATACCAATATAATACATTATGATATGTTAATTATAATGCGCGACATTTCCAACAAACAATGTCATAAATCTCTCAACAGATATTATAATAGACAATTGGTAATTCGCGAATTTACATACTGTACACTGCAACGGAAAATCATTACGAGCGGAAAAAAAAAAAAAAAGGATTCTGCTCGAAGTAGTAAATTGGTAGTGTTTTCTCTTTGTTATCAATAGAAGTTAACACAGGAATCGACAAAAATCGAATGACAAACAATTTGTTTGTAAATAAGTATCGACAAGCGAAAATTCCACGTCTTTTGAGGTGGTCCGCGAAGAAATGGTGACTCTGTCCGAGTCTCTAAAAAAAATAAAACACATTTTTTTACATTGGTATTAGGAATTAAAAAAAGTTTTTCAAATAAAGTTCTATACAGTATTAGGAAACAAATACGGATCTTTTTTGAGTTATGTGATTTAAAAATTAGAGCGTTTTTCACAGTAAAATTACTTTTTAGAAAAGACAGGAAAAAAGGGGCGGTACTTGTCAATGAGTATGGCGTTGTTGTAGGCGGGAAAGATGTTAGAAAGGTAGGATACAAGAAAGTTAAATTATTATAATTATTAATGTTAACGAAATACGATACTAAATGAACTTCGATTAAACAAATTTTTAAAATAGTTTTTTCGTCAAAATTTTAGTTTAAAAAAACGTATTATTTATGATGAACCTCGTGTAAAATTGACGACTATTTTTGCATAGTCAAAACAGTTTTATCTACCTAAAAATAATAACAATAATAAAAAAAATAACGGATTATTTTGTGCAACAATACTTTATTTGTATGCATAGAATTTAGTAAGAAAATCTCAAAACTAACAAAAATGTACGAAAACATTGAAATCAAACATTACCAGGTTTCCGAGCACAGCACAGAATACTTTTTAGATTACAAATATTAATCATTGATTTATTTTTTTTATAATTCTTACAAATTATGTAATCATTTCACATAATAAGCTAAATAAACAATCGTGTATATAAAACAAACTGAAATAAAAACCCATTGGGTTTACGTTTTTCAGTTTCTAAGGAAACTATTCGTATGTCATAATAACGGAATTGTATTTTAATCGAATTGTAATATCACTGAGTGTGTTGGTTTCGTGAATGTTTTTTATCCGTTTTATAATGTTTTCGATTATTGATTTTTACGCGTTTTCAATAGCAGATTTCATTTCCTTACATCATTAAAAGAATCTTTGTTCAGACATTACGGTACACAAAGTAAGTTAGGTAAGTATATTTATAACAAGTCTGTCCGTCAGTGATATATTATCATATAATACTCTATTAGGGATAAGATTGGTCCGCTTTCAGACATTTCCACCGTTGTGAACGGCCTCTTCAAAGGACGCTACACGCGACCGACGCGATAGTGTCGCTAGCCACCGTCGTGCTTAACGGAAGCGAGAGTAGCGGACGGTGGGCAGAGCTTAACGGTAGGCAATGCCCGAACGGGACGCATTTTCGCATTCCGAGCGGTTCAATCTTATACCGAATAGANAAATATACAATTTTAGTTCTACTGTGCAATAGTGGATTAGGCCTACCCGGGGACACCACTTAAAAAAAAAACGCGCCTCGTGCAAAACCTCATGCTATGAAATGACGTAGATTAAAAAATGACAATCGTAGTCGTTTTCCGAGCTAAGGTGGTGTGGAAAATTGCACATAGTTGTATTTCAGTACGATCAGCAGTATTTTTTTATTTATTTTTGTTTATTGCTCGTTGCCGTTTTTTCCGTCTAATGTTTTAGAATGCGATTGAAATTTCATTCGGGACTGAAACGGACTTCGCTGTTAACCTTCGAGGATCAGTATTATAGCAGCGAATACAAACGTGGAATCACTATGTATCGCCTATCCGGGTGATAACCAAAATTACTTTGCAAATCTAATATTACAAAATGGAATAGTGAACAGCATATAGTTTTAATATAATCGAATTGCGTTCGACAGGTACAATGTCAATTATTAAAAGCAAATGATAAAATTTGTCTGTGTCGAAAAAAAAAAAAATAGGTACAGTCGAATCGTAATACGAAATTCAAAGTTGGAGCGACTTTGCATATCCGAATTTTTCGGTCGAAGAAACTACACGAATAATTGTCACGTGTCGGCGGTTGATTCGCTAGAAATCTTTTTGCGAGCAACTGACGAGTGACGCGTGTGTACCTAAACTCAGGGTTTTCGAATTATTCTACTTCACCGTTTAAATAACTTAATAAAGCCACTGCCTTTCGCCAACGACCATACCACGTTGAATACACCAGTTCTCGTCCGATCACTGAAGTTAAGCAACGTCGGGCGTAGTTAGTACTTGGATGGGTGACCGCTTGGGAACACTACGTGCCGTTGGCAATTTTTTTTGTTTCACTTTTTTTTTTTTTTTTTCGGTATTATTATTAACTTCATTTTAATTGTATTTTTTTTTTTTATCTTTTTAAGTTTTTTTTTTCTTTGTCTTTCGAATAAATAAAAAAATCTTACTAAATTAGTAAAATTATTAAAAAAAAAAATGATGTTCCACTGTTTTAGGGACGAACGTTAAAACGATGGTATGAATCCAGGGTTCGGGTCAAAAAGCGCTAATGTTTTGTGAAAATAAGTCATATTATGGCCAATCGTGTAAAATCGTGTAATATACTTTTTCCAGTGATCTGAAGGGCGTATCTCAATAATCATTATTTTGAGATTTGAGAAGACCAATGTTATCGGAAAAATTACTATTGAAACATCAAAAAGGCCCAATAATGTGTTTGATTCTTAATTTCCCAAAATTGATTAAAAGATAGATTGGCCCTTTTGATCCGAGCCCCAGAAATGTTAAATTTAATTTTTATCAGTACGCGACGGTAAACCGTTGCTAACAAAAGCACTATGCTGAGCAGAGTACTGTCAGTCGCGTTTGTGTCCGCGGTAACCCAAAAATTAAACAAGTGTTGTCCGTCTATTCAGGAAAAGAATATCGTAGAAATCGCGTCTCCCGAAACGCACGGACCAGACCGAAAACCTCGTGAGAAAGCCGGTGTAAAGATTTTGATTGGAGCGAGCATTTTGTTAATTGCTGTTTGTAACGTGGTATTATCCACTCAAATGTAGAACGCGTAAACTGTAACCAGTAAAATAGTGTAATGTCTTGATTTCAGCGCGGTTTTTTTTTTTTTTCAAAGCTAATGTTCACGTAAACACATTCCCTTTACTTCCCGGTTACTATTCAATATGCAAATACCGACTTGGTATCTGTAAGCTGTACATAGGTTCGGCAGTCTAGTTTTATCTCGTACCCCGTCCGAAGACCGTCCCGCAGACGCCCTCGAACGCGGTCCCCTCGGTATTATAGCTCGGTATCCAAAAAAAAAAAAAAAATCGCGCGTTCGTAAGGCTGGTACAATTGTTTCGTCGTTTCGTTTCGGGAATCCACGGAGGAAAAAACAAACGGAAAAAAATGGTAAAACGCACATTCCCGTACATTCCGATGAACGCGTGCTCGGTTTTTTTTTTTTCGGAATTAGGATTTTCACCGCACGTCCGCGGACGCGATAACGATGAGAGATTCGATACGCGCGCGCTCGCTCGCTTTCCGCGGACTCTCGGCGAACGCGGCGGCGCGCCGGGCGGAAACGTACGAAATCCGTTGAAACGCCGCGTCGCGCGTCAAATATTGTCAACCGTTCGGCGTTTGTCTCGCTCCCCGCCGCCCGCTGACCGCCAGTATCGTCCGCCTGTTCCGCAGGTACGGGTAAAGCCGGCGATTGCGTCGCGGCCGGACGGGTTCCGCTCGGGGTCAACAACAAAACGGACCGAACTTAAATATTTCTCAATAAATAACAAAAAAAAAAACCAAACGAACGAACCCGTACGCTTTACGTATACGCGTGCGCGTGTCGTACGGGCACGCGAAATAATTGCAAAGTCCGCGGCGTACCGTAATAATTGATTCGGGCAACGAGGTCATGCCTTTCGGGCGGGTTACGCGCGCTGTACCGTTGGCGCGTTCGCGAAAACCGACAATTCAACGACGTCCGGAAACGGGTACACGATTTTTTTTTTTCTTTTTTCCCGCATATTATCCGAACCGCCCGATTCCCGGGACTCGATTAACAATTAATATCGGCCGGGGATTTTTCAATTAAACGATCGGCCGCTCCGCAACGGGTATACCCGGCGGGCGACCGTCCGCGGACGTTAAATTGAAATTTTCGCCCGTGGACGGCCGCCGATACGCGTACGCGAGTTGCCGTGAGACTTTGGGAACCACGAATTTGTTTATCGTCCGTACACCGGTGCCGGCGAGACGGTTCGATTATGGAAAGGAAGAGAAGGAAAAAAAAAACTCCCTATACGGCTATAATTATATGGCTGCGCGCGTATGAAATCAATTTCTCAATAAAATCAATCGGTAAGTATTATCGTATTATTATTAACCGCGTCACGTACCCGTAAAACGTTTCGTGTAATTTCTAATCGAATCCCGTAGCCGGTGCGTACGGATTTAAAACTATAAACACGCGTTGCCGGGCGCGCACCGGGCTTGGTTTTGGCGAGGAGAACGGACGGTTTTCGGAAAACTATGTCGAAGCGTTCGGGGTGGATTTGGAGACTCGGTTGGGGCCGGGGGCTAAGTGATAAATTTCAGAAATCCTCGTGACAAACACGAAAATGTTCGCGACAGAAACCCGAACCGTTCAATTGTATTTTTCGGCAAACGAATCATCGATACTACGGTCTGAAACATCGGCTTCGCCGTACACACCGACGGAACATACGTATGACGTACGTTGACGGTCTAGTTTCGGTTAGATAAATGTATCACGACAGACGACCGGTGGACTGTGGCCGTACACGAACGGTTTACTCGACAGTTTTGGCCATTCGTAATCCAGAACTGTCACTTTGGAACGGCAGTTAACGGATGCGTCAAAACCGTACAAACGTCCGTCGCGAATTCGTCCATTAACAAGCATTCCAAAACTGTGAATATAATTCATTGAATTAACGTCTGAACCCAATGACAGTACTGCGTAAAATCCTCTTGGGATAATAGGTCGATCCGAAGGGCCACGGGGCACATCCGGATTGTAGAAATCTGGCAGTTATTACACCGCTGACCGGCGACTCTGATCGTTCGAAGGGTTTGTACTTTGACAACCGAGTGATTCCCGTAGTCCGTGAACTACCAAATTCGGAGGCGCCAAAACTATGGACACATCAAAGACACATCGGAGTTACGCTCCCGCAGTACCCTTTACGGTAAGCGACTACACATTTCGTTTACAATTTGATCGTAACTATTCTAACGTTATTTTTCACACACGCACGCATTGTGTGTAGGTAATCCCTATTTTGTTCTACCCGTCAGTAGTTATGAAACACGCGGATTAAATATTTAATCGTTACTATAAAAAAGCTTATTGGATTTTTTGAGGGGGGAGATGATGCTTGATAGATCTCCTAGCACTCTCGACCCCCCTTAACGCTGCTATGGATAGTAGGTACATACCGTAAATGTACGAAACTAAATTATCTTTTATCCTATAACTTTCCGATTTACCACCCGAACCAATAGTGCGAAATGTGTCAGGTTATACTAAAATTCTTACATATTACCCGTGTATTATTCCGCAATATAAAGCGAGTCGCACACGTATAACAGTGACAATGATAATGCACGAGTTACAAAAAAACATAAAGAAAAAATATCATCGCGTTGGCCGTTATTGAATTTGCATTTCTCGTCGTTTCTAAGGTAAATACGATAAATACAATATAATGACACGGTTGCATTCTTATCGAGTTGTAAATATTATCTATTGTGTTAGTTTCATAAATGTTTTTGTTTAATTTCCAGTCTACAAATTCTATTTATTATTATTATAATTTTTTTTTTTTTTTTGATTCTACATCGTTGCAGGGAGCAGTGATCAAAAACTACGGCACACAAAGTAAGTTAGGTAAGTATATTTATAACAAGTTTGTCCGTCAGTGATATATTATCATATAATACTCTATTAGGGATAAGATTGGTCCGCTTTCAGACATTCCCACCGTTGTGAACGGTCTCTTCAAAGGACGCTACACGCGACCGACGCGATAGTGTCGCTAGCCACCGTCGTGCTTAACGGAAGCGAGAGTAGCGGACGGTGGGCAGAGCTTAACGGTAGGCAATGCCCGAACGGGACGCATTTTCGCATTCCGAGCGGTTCAATCTTATACCGAATAGAGTAATTTTATAAAATTTAATTAGAGTGCGGCAGAACGAAAATATACAATTTTAGTTCTACTGTGCAATAGTGGATTAGGCCTACCCGGGGACACCACTTAAAAAAAAAACGCGCCTCGTGCAAAACCTCATGCTATGAAATGACGTAGATTAAAAAATGACAATCGTAGTCGTTTTCCGAGCTAAGGTGGTGTGGAAAATTGCACATAGTTGTATTTTATCACAGTACGATCAGCAGTATTTTTTTATTTATTTTTGTTTATTGCTCGTTGCCGTTTTTTCCGTCTAATGTTTTAGAATGCGATTGAAATTGGAAAATTGCACATAGTTGTATTTTATCACAGTACAATCAGCAATATTTTTTTTTTATCAAAATGTACGTGTTACCGAAACTATTAGAGCAGCGAATACAATCGCGGGAGTACTATACGTTTCACCTTTCCGCGTGATAACTTAAATTACTACGAAATTGCCAATAACATATTATTTTAATGATCGAATTGTGTATGGTAAGTACAGTAGTTAATTAGTTGGATTCGAATTAAAGGAAATAAAATTAATACAAATAACGCGGAAAACGATGAAAATAGGCAAGAAAAAATTTAATTTATGTAAAAAGCAATTGCAAATTTCACAAAAAAACTAAATAGATTTCAGTTGATTTAACTTGTTTGTATTAATAAAAAAATGTTCTTCCATGTACTTAGATAACCTGTCTTCAGTCTTTTGTCTTAAGATTACTACTTATTTAATCGCCATCGTTATCACCGTCAAAAAAAGGAATTTATAAATAAAAAGGCAAAAAAAAAATTCAACCATTATCTTCGATATTAAACGGAACACATTTTTATATGAAAATTTTTTTTTATTATTATTATTATTATTATTATGAAAATAATACTTTGCCTTCAAATCCGAATCCCATTAATTAGTAAAGAAAAAATAACACAATTCGTCTTTGTTTTATATAATAAGTATAGTCGTATCCCGGTAAAGTTCAAAGTCGGAGCGACTTCATACTGCCGAGTATTGGGCGGAAGAAAGCACCGTCCAATTACCACGGCGCTGTCAAGGGGTTGGGCGTTTAATTCGAAAATTTCGAATTTTCGCGAGTCGACTGTACGTACAAATTAATCTCTGGATCTGCTTGGGAGCAAGTATTGATTTTCGAAAAATTAAAAAAAGTAACCGCCGACTATACGCGGCGGACGCACCACCGATTATGTTATTTTACGCGCGCGTGTGTGTGTAAGTGTGTATATGTGCAGAGCTGAGGTGAATAAATAACTACTAAAAAAACACCCGACGTTTTGTCTGGACGGTGGAAAATAAAATTAAAAAAAAAAAACAATAGACGAACGGCATTCCGGAATTATTACAATTGCGCGCCCACCAGTACACCCATTGTTCATAAAACGGACTTACCACATCCGGTGAAAACATAGATAACCGTCGGAGTACGTACGTGGCTACTGCTCTCTTAGATATCAAAATAAATCTCTGAACTGGAACGAAAATTAGAATGACGATTTTGCCACCGAGATTCATTGGGACCCAACTACTGTCACAGTCGTTGCGATTACTGCGGTCGAACCAATAAAACTCGCACGGTACAATAGTCGTTGTCATCGCGTTTTGATATTGCGACTATTGCGATAGTCACTATCACGACGACGTGTATATAATAATGTGAGTGATAGTTTCAACGGTAGTCGAAGACATCACGATGCGAGTAGTGGACAGTGAATTTCGCTAAAAAAAAAAGTGTGCAAGTGAAAAACCGTTAAAAATGCGGCACGGCGACAGTAAAATCTATAACGATAGTATAATTTTTTTTTTTTTTTTTTGTATATCGTTTATGAATGATTTACTCGAAAAAATATAACGCTCTCTATCTGTTGATAGAGCTGACTGTCAATATTGACTGTCGATGATAATATTAAACTGATTAAACAAATTAAACGAGATAGTGATTTTTTCTCATTGACATAACGATGTAATCATGTTTACCGATCGGTGCAATGTAACAACGGTATGGCATATTGAATACAGATAGAAATGTACTACTATCTTTTTTTTTTTCTTAAAAAGAAAAACACTTTGATAGCTATGTTACAAAAAGGTCTCTGAATTATGAGCATTTGCCACTGGATACGGAACGATAGCTTACCATCAGTGATGACAAAAAGTTTCTCGCACGGTCTCTGTAGCCAAATTAAACTCCTGTAGCAGCACCTAATACTTGGTCCATTTCGTATTAAAAAATCATATGATTTGCATTAACGCGTCAACTACGTGAATCAATAGAAAATTAATTAATGATCCTTTTAGATTCTGAGCGGAGCGAGGAATATACCTATTGGGTTTACAATGGTGTTTTTTTTTTTTCTGTTGACAACTTTTTTTACCAGCAATTTTGATCCGATTTTTAAATAAAGCACTTTTCCCGAAAGGAAATCTGACTGGAGTAATACTTTAAGGAAGTCATTATTTGATTTTCCCAGGGGTTTTCATAATAAATATGAAAAACTTAGGAAAAACGGGAAAATGTACGAAAAGTATTACTTTTGAATCGTAAATATTGCGGTCTTATAAAACATTTACAACTGAACTCCGTTTAGAATCGTTTTTCGTTAGCAAACGTCAAAAATATACATTCAATTTAACTCTATATCCTACCTACCCAACTATATTCACCTACAACAGTGGTACACACGTTGTGTAAAGTATATTCGTATCTTTTTCTTTGGCATTTAGATTCCGAGCGTAGCGAGGGAACTATTGGTTTTACAATGCCGTTTATATACATTTTTTTTTTCTAGTCTTTTCCTAGTAAACTTGCTCCGATTTTTACGTAAAGCACTTTTTCTAAAAGTTCAAGTTGTCTAGATTGCACCTTTAAGGAAAGGAAGTCGTTTTTTAAAATTTTTAATGCCATTTTTTTAAATACAAGCACTTAAGTGGGGAAAAAAGATAGGAAAACGTACAATTTTACGACTTCATTATTTTATAAAAACACGGACGATGTTTTTTCTCAGAAAAAATGATTTAACCGAAAAATCACAAGATGCTTTTTTTGTTGCCGTTTTGGTTTACTTCCTTACGGTATTAATGCCAAAACTTTTGAGCTTTTAAGGAATTTTAATTTTTGAGAGTTTTTTGCTGTGATTCAGTTGTAAATACACCGTAGAGACTTGAAATTTAGTAATAATACTAGGATTGGACTTATCTAGTTGTGGTAAAATTTTCAAAATCATCAGACGGCTCTTTTTATTAAATAGGCGTTTTGAAATAAAATTTAAACGAAAATCGCAAAAAAAAAAAAAAAATACGGCACTTCAAATTATGTATGTATTACCGAACTGCGCTCGGGATCATCTTTCGTCAAACAATGGTTTATCGTTATAAATGAACAGATATAAATGAATGAATCCTATGTATCCTACCTTTCCAATTTCTCACCTAAAACAGAGGCCGCTCCTATCCCCACTATCAGCTCTTTTAAATTTTGTCGTTGCGACTTTGCGAGTTCTGTATGCAGTGGCGGCGCGATAGGGTATTTCATCAGGCGATGGCCTCGTGACCAATCGGGCGATGGTATTTCCAGGCTAAAAATATGAATTATTGCCAACTGATACTTTATACTTAACATTTCGTCGTTTAAACAAAGTGTTTATTGTTATTAATATAAAGTAAATATAAATTTATATTAAATTAATATATTTTTATTTTTACTAATACACTTTAACTTTCGTGTATTCAATATTCAGTATTAATGTAACCAGCAACATTTCAATAAACCGCAATTTTTACGAAGAAGATAAAATTAAATTGATTGTTAATTGTATAAATTTATTTAAAAAAAAAAAAAAAAGACTCCTAAACTCCGTCGAATAAATGTCACGTGTTTTACACGGCTCGTTATTTCGGTCATTAGTCCGGTGTTCTCTTATATTGACGGATAGCGAAATAATAAAAAAAAAAAGGTATTATGTATTAGCGAAATACACGAAGTGTCCAATTTTATTGATTTTTGATATTCATTAAGTACAAAATCTTAAGCCACGACTTAAAGTATATTTTTGTGAAACGGTAAATTGATGTTGATAGTGGGAGGGGGGCGTCCTCACGACTCTCTGTTTAATAACACTTAGGTGATGGCGGTCAACCTAAGAACATTTACGTTCGCCTCGTAAAATAATAGCGTTCACGTCACCGTTGTTCGTACGGAGTTATCAAAATCAGTTTGAAACAACGAGGAGAGAGAACCAATACAATTATTTAATCATTTTTGGATGAAATTTATTTTATTTTTTTTTTTTTTCGTACAATTTAATATGCGGTTTCTATTGTTTTTATCGACGCATTAATTTACGAAATTGTTTACTCATGATGTAAACAAAATAATTCAACTTCAAAAATTGTTATTTGATATTTACTGTTAAACGATAATGTATAATTTCGTCGAATTAATTTAATAACACAGATCTATTACACCCATCGTTTTCAGAATTAGTTACACGTCTCCATCGACAATTAATTGTTTCTTCTATGACGCTTGTACTAAAATTACGTATTTTTATTAAAAATTAAAATCGATTATATTAATACGATTTGAATCGTACGCGTCAAGTTTACGGATTATTGTAAATTGGTTTTTTTGTTTTTTTTTTTTTTGTTTTATTCCGTAGCTAAAATTATTATTACAGTGATACTCTGTAGCAATAACGTAGCAACTTTCAACTATCACGCTGTCGACGCCGTGCCGTAGTTTACGGTAGTAAATGTCACGGTTCCGAATTCACAACTATCACGATAGTAACTTTTTAAATATTGCATTTTTCCTAACGTTATTCGCATTAGCCTTATTGGGTCGAAGCTTGTTTTATTTTCGTATGGACAAATTTTAGACGGAACCACGGAACCATATCGTCATACTAATATAATATAATGTGTATCGCCAACGAAATTTAAAAAAAAAAAAGCTACTCCTGGGTCTCCGCACGAGTTTCCGATCAATAAGGCACAGTAATCTTTTTGATAACAAATAAAAATATGTCGTGTGAATTCAACACATTCGAAATCGATTTTAGCGTATAAAAAAAAAAAGAACGAATTTCATATTTACCATTGGCTGTATTTTTCGGTTCTTAATTTTCCTGATATAAAAAAAAATAATACGCAATAATTATGGACGTTTAAATCAATATGAACCGACCACGTGCGCGCGCGCACGTTTTTTATGAGTACCTCATACTCATTGTTTGCTCTACGTGCCGATGTTTTTAATTTCACTAATGGAAACGCCATCGTTGCAAACACGCAATCGTTCGAGTCCGCGCCTTTCATATCGTATGGGGAAAAAAAAAGCGGTAGGTATGAATACGTTGACGAAACCTTTCTCGTTAGAAACCCCGAACTGCGCAGTGCTATATTGAAGTACAAAATAAATCATGCTCGATATTGAGTTTTGTTTTTTTTTTTTTTTTTTTTTTTGTAAAGACGAACCCAACCATCACATTAAAAATGCCGAATCAAGTAAATGCACATTTTTACTGTACACGCGCGGATTTATATTTATATTTGTATCTTTTTTTTTTTTTTCGTGAAAACATAAAATAGTTTGTTATGCAATCGTTTGGTACGGTCATTGATTCAAATACACTATCTATATGTATATTTTAATCAACGACCGTACGAATCAGCCTTATCAGTTTGGTCACTGCGGGCGAGGTCCGTGAAGTAGGTGAATCGGCGTGGACAACTATCTGCTTTACGTGCACATTTAGAGAGCCCGCAAACTATACAGACTTTTTATCGGCCGATAGTTTAGTCGCGGCTTTTAAATTAGTAAAAAAATGCACGTGAGAGCGCACGTTGTAACGATTCGGTATCGGCCGATTAATAAGTTTGATGGCCAACACGATTGCCTTCAAACTGAACAGTCGGCGAACTATCGGCCAACTGCAGCTCAAGTGCGGCATGGCGCACTCCCGCCGATTCAATTTCAACCATAGTTTGTCGACCAAATACTGGAGAATCACCAGCGCCCCCTATCATACGCGTAGGTTTCTGAACAAAATTGTACGCCCCGAGGCGATTACCTCGGCCAACCCGGCGGTAATAACGCCACTGGATTTTTAGTTCGTTTATCGATGCCGTTCGAAATCAAATGCATTCAAAGTGCATTACGTAAACATATTATACTAATAAGATTTCAAGATAAACATAATGAATTTGTGATTGTCCGGACGAGCAAGTTCAACGAACGAGTGTACAGTTATTTTATTCACGCCATGTTGATTCAAACACGTCCTGGCTTACTCGATTGATCGTCGCACCGTTGAAGAGTTAATGAAATTTCGATCAGAGATTTCTAGTAAATATAATGCTCTAGACGAGCACCGCGAAGGAATTTTTGAAAAATCAACCATTTAGGAGATGGGGCATACCTTTTGTCCTCACATACAATACGAAAATTGCTTTTGATTTGTTTTGTTTCTTTCAATTGGTTACGGCTGGAGAAAAAAACTATTATTGTTATCTATTTAATTCGGTTGTCATATTGAAATAATAAGAGCGTATTGGATCCCGCGAGCAGTTCATTAATTGTAACGGGCCAGTAGTTCGTCTCCTTGGCATCGGTTAATCGTCGGACCAGCGTAACTCGTTTGTACCCAATTTGTATCCATTTGTATCCCTTCACAGAACCGCAAAACCGCATTTTAAACACAGCCCCCATCATCCTAACACCTATGGCGGTCAAAAATCGTCTTATTCATTTCGAGTCAACGTCATTTGGTTGTAACTAATTGATAACCATTTGAATCGCTTTTACGGACATTCGTGCCCCTTCATTTGAACCAAGCAACACGTAGAATATTTCAAAAGTAGTATACTAATCTGATTTTCTTCCTAGCTGTTTTCCGTATCTTACTCGACTACAAGTCGTTCACAACCCCGACAAAATTTGCTCGGAATTTTACCACTAAAAGACGAGAAGATTGTTCACGTCGGATTTTGGATTGGCCGAGTTACACACATATAACTATATGTCACAAACACATGTACATAATTTTTAAGGGCTTAGCTATTTAGACTGTTGACTGCCAAAACTATTTTCTTCCGTCGCTCTTTATCATACGCTTGTTCCCATTTCGCCCATATTTCTTCTAGTAATTCCTTGACGCCATTCTTCCATTTTCTTCGCGGCTTTCCCCTTGGCCTCTTATCTCTCGTAATATCTATCAATGCTCTTTTCAACAGTCTTCCATCAGCCCGCCGTACATGACCTGCTCATTATATCCCTGTCCCTCTAATGAATTGAACTACGTCTTCTGTTTTCTGTTATACGTTGCTGAACACGGATCCATAAATTCCCTTCCCTAAAGACCGTCCGCTCTAATACACGTAGACTTTCTTCGTCTCCGCTCGCCTTTAGCAACGCGGTACTTGCGTGCGTGTAAATACAGGTCGGATGTAGCTGGTATATTAAGTGGTCTTGGTGTTTTCTTCGACGACGGATTGGTTAACGCACAAAGGTTAACGCATAAAGGCGTCGGTTAACAGAACCCGATATAATATTTCGGAATTATCGACGCCTAAAATCAGTAATAAAACACGAAACTTTCGTGCGGAAGAACACAGCGCATAAGCCGATAAATCCAAAAGGAACACGATTATTAGCGGATACTAGGGAACGACGGGCGACGACGTATACACGCCGACACGAGAACCGCAACGCGTGTAATATTACGTCGCGTTCACACGCGTTCAAATCGGGTGATAAATAGATCGGGAAAGAGAATATAAAAATCGACAACACGTCGTATTATGTACGATTTGTCAACCGAGAGGCCCGAAACCCCCGTCGAGGAGGCGGCGTACGACAACAATATATAATCATAATACGTAAATAAAATAATATAATATACGAGGACCGACATATGGTCGTCTACGACCACGTACGTAATAATAATAATACACCGAGTCTCGCGGCGACGGACGGTCACCGGGGCCGCGTACTCCGGACACGCACTCCTCCGTAAAAAAAAAAAAAAAAAAATATCATATCCGAGGTACACGCGTATGGTAAGCGCCTGATCACGTATAATAAAACATATATAACGTACCCGTGACTGTGCGTGCCCCCGTAACTCGCGGTGTAGGGGAAGTGTGCGTATAAACGTTGTAAAGACGAACGTTTTCGTGATTTGAATTTCAAAATGAAACGCACCGTGTTAACCGGAAACGGCTTCCGGCGCCCCGTGTCCGGACTGTACGCACGTATGCCGGGCTCTACCTATGCTTACCTACGCGATCTAACCCGGGGACACCGGCTGTTCACGAATCCGAGAACGGTGTGTGTGTGTGTGTGTGTGTGTGCGCGCGCGCGCCCGTCTGCAGTTTATCCGGTTCACCCCTTTATTAATATATTATATCGTAAGAGTTTGCGCTCGGGAAACCGATACGGGCGAACCAGTTAATATTAGGATACGTGCGCATAAAAGCCGCTCCTGTATTATGTGTTGTAAAAAAAAAAAAAAATCGAGTACACTAAAATGCGTCGCCGCCGTGCCGCCGCCTACGCAAAGTGAAATCTCGCGGCGGATCGACAAAATGCGGCCGAGTCGCTACGATGTTTTGAACGCGTCGCCCGAACGACGGTATCGACGATATTGTCGGTCCGCGGCAGTGGCGGCAGCAGCGGTGGCGGTTCCGGAATGAGGTTTCGGACCGGGGAGGAGTGAAAATAATAATAAAAAAAAAAAAAAAAAGAAAAATAATTTTAATTATATTTCAAATGTGCATACCGATTTTAAAAATAATATCTTGTACCAATACACTTTAGATAATAACTAATTTATGTTTCTTAACATATCTGTGTCCGATTGATCTGGTAAAGTGATGATAGTTCTAGAATCAGATTTGAATTCGTCGTGAAGTTCACTTGAGACGGACTTTTCCACATTGTAAATCGATTTCATTAGGTTCGAAAAAAGCCATACTAATAAACAATAATTGAAAAAATGGAATGTGAAAATGTTTTGAAAAATCGAAAAATTGGAAAAGTCGGTCTCGAGTAGATCTTTACGGCAAATTAAAATCCGCTTTTAGAATTCTTATCGTTTCACGTCTGATCCAAATATCTCACGTGTGTAAGAAAAAGACAGAAACTCGTCGCTCCTTATCCCCTTAAAATGAATTGTTTCTATGTGAAACGACTAATTTGTATAATTTCTTCGTATTCGATCGCGTTTTACTTTTTCACTTTGTGATTTACCGGACGATGGATTTTCAATTCGAAACCGGTCGTACGATACACACAATATTATTACCTCAATACTCCGGGCGGCGCATTCATTCGGTTATTTGTTTAGTTATTTCAAATTCTTCATCTGCCGACGATTTATTATTCTTTCGAAATATTTTTTTTTTTTTTTAAAAAAATCCGACTTTAAAATGTAAATAAACTGTTCCGCAGACATTTAGTACATCATATGGTATTTATTTTGGCACCGAAATCAATTGTACGCTGTTGGGCCCGAGTACTGTTGAAAGTACGAAAACACATTTTCGCTACCGCGCCCAGATGGCAAACGTACGTTCGCCGTCCACTTAAGGTAATTAAGTTAAACGTTCTAAGCGCAACGATGAACCGCTGCGTATGACCGTGTACGATTCTGATCGTGACTCGGTTAAACGTTTGTGGGTTTTTTTTTTTGTTTTTTTCCGAATTAAAACGCAATTTATTTTTAACCCCGAAGCGGACGTATAGTTTTCAACGGATTCCGTTGAAAACCGTGACATTCTAAACGAGAGGAAAAAAACGGAAAATGACGACCACTACACACCCGCGCGGCCATTGCGGTCAAGATTTTCCCCCTCCCAATCGCGGTGCAACGTTCGGATCGCGAGAATAGCTCGCGTCCGTCCGGCGTACTGTTTCTCCCGCGTCACATTTACACGGCCCGAGTATCCGGGACACGATGGCCGTTGTAAAATGTTATTTTCCGAAATCGCGGCAGTTTTTTATCCGACGTAACACCGGTGCAGTTATGGTTCGGCCCGGGCTCTCGGTCGCGGCCGCGTGCGTGTTTACCGCTCGGCGGTTTACAAAACGGGACATCACTATAAATAAAACGTTTTATTTTTAATACACGCTGGCCTATTTCCGCGCGTACCGTTTGTCGCGTCCTAATCCGATATCACGAACGGTTTTAACGATTTCGACAAAACCACCGACGAGACGCGTGTTGTAATAACAACGTGCAGCGTTCTGTAACAGCGATTAGGATCGGAGGGGTGGGAGGGTAGAGGGGATTAGCGCCTTTAACGTACGCGTCTGTACGCGACGTAAAACCACTGCCGACGAAAAACCGATTCTGAGCGGAGTTCGGTTAATCATAGTGTTGCTTTGTCAACAATACATCTGTCGTGTTTATGCCATTATATATTTTCTTCAATAAAATTTTTTTAATATCGTACCTGTTTTCCCGTTTTACTTCTATTTTTTTCCCGGCTTTTACATTTACCGGGAGAACTCCTAAATCGAAAAACGACCTCTCTAAAGTACCTGCCCGGTCAGATTTACTTTTAGAAAAAGTGCTATCATCGTGAAACTGCTGGTAGAGGAGTCGTCCACAGGAAAAAAATAAATAAATAAACGTCGTTGCAAAAGCAATACATCCCTCGCTCCACTGAAAATCTACTGAAAAAAAAAAAACGCCAGAATTCTAATATTCTCATTTAATACAATAAAAAACCGAGAGCCGTAGAATTACCGGGTATTGTTTCGAAAACGAGAATCTCTGACTTTTAACCGGTAAAATTACATATTATGATATGCCGGGTGATGGATGACGACGTTCGACCCGAACGATTCGCGTGCGATGATACCGATACTCATCACTACGTTACTCATCGCTAATACAATCGATTTTCGTAAAGTATTACGTTTCGCGTAGTGCTTATGCGGTTTATGCGGCGATCGGTCGCCAATTTCAATTACTCGGAGTAACTATCCGAAAGACCGCGAACGCGGAATGCCCCGGTAACACGATATGTTTAATAGAATATTACATAAAGGTGCTCCGTACACACGGCGAGGGTGACCGACGACGCCCTATTTCGGGTGAACGTACACCATCCGCCTACCGTAGAGTGTAATAATAATAATAGCGTAGTGAAATGCCGATAACACCGCGTTTTTAATTTCCCCGTGCGGCGAAGAAATTGCATAATTATAATCGATCGTATACGATTGCGGTGAGGTAAAAACATGGCGTGATAAATATTTGGTTTTTATTTTTAACAATATTAATTCGCAAACTCCGCGAGAAAATCATTTTAAAATGTAAAAAAAAAAAAAAAACAATAAATAACATCTACAAGCGGCAGAGCTCCGTCACTAGACTCTAATTCCCTACCCCCGCACCTATTGTGTACGATAGAAATATTCTTCGCAAAACCAAGATCGACTGCATATAGCCTCGATGTTTCCATAATAATACAATACTATATCGTAGTACCTCGGAAAATCGAAGGAAAAAAAAAACTATGAAATTTGATCATAAAATTTGTAGGAGTAGGGTTTGAATGTTAAAATCCACTAAAAAGTACATCCGTGATATATTAACGCTTTAGACGTAGGATTTTCATTAAATGGGATCTGTAAAGGTGCGAAAATCTCATAAAACACTTAAAACTACGTGGTTCATCCCGTTTTTGGAATTCGACCAAACTTTTATCATTGCGATTTACTTACAGAATAAATCTAATTCCCGAGTTTGAGTTAATTTGGTCCAAAGCAGGCCGGCTCATTGGTTGAGTGGTCATAGACTCACTAAAATCTGTTTTTCAATATGTTATTTACCATGTGACCTCCAGACGATTAGTCAACCATTAGCTGGGTAGAAACCGACCCCACGAGACTGGCTGCGATCGACTCCGAACCATCTAACCCCGTATTCGGCACTTGTGGCCGCCGTTCAGCACAGGAACTGTGGCCACCCGATCAACTCATCGTAAATGTCACGAGTTGGAGATGTCTCGACAGCAAACGACTGACATGAATTATCGGCGGAACAAATCGACTAGACCCGGAGAACGCCGGTAGACCGCCAAAACCCCACCGATGACACAGTCCCGTTTTGCCAGGGGACGGTGGGATGGCCGAGACCGTCCAAGCGAAACGACCTACTCTTGATTCGGTTACCAGGCCGTACCAGGCTCGGTATAGACGAGAGACGGCACTTTACTACTTAGTTAAGTCAGTGGAGAATTTACGAATTTGATTTGTGAGGAAAAAGATGAAAATACAGCGTAAAAATCACGAAACCGAAATCGAAATATTTCACGTGATCTCTTAACATCGGCACTCGTCCGTTCCACGAGTTTTAGAAATCGGACTTGACCCGTTTCGATCGTTTAAAAACGTTTTTCGAAAATCAGAAATTGACATTTGATATTAAATATCACTCTGTATATATGTATATACAGTGCGCACGTGTCTGTACACCTTGTATTCGTGTCGTACGTCTACGCGAGCCCGTTGATATTTTTGATAATTATTCGACAATGAATAATTAGGGTGTACAATTTCGTGTTGTTAATCGTTTAACGTCACCGCGAAGAAAAAAAAAAAAAACAAACGAAAATTCGACGACGACGATTCGTCATGATATTGTAATTTTACGAGCGTTATTGTTAACGCTCGGTTTTTTTTTTTTTTTAATTTATGCGTCCCGACGGGCTCGGTGAACGTAATATTATTTATTTGTTTAATTTAACGAGTCGCGACGGTTTACACATTGATATTATTATAATCCGGTTTTTACATACATACACACCAAATTAACACGTGTTTTAATTCGAATTTTGAAACAAATAAAAAAGCGATGACGAAGATAAACGGCCGGGCGTGGACAAATCCGAACCGCGCCGGACTATCACCCGCACCGCATACACCCGTACGGTGCACGTACCCGCGGTAAGCTGACCGCGGAGAAAAATTATGCGATATGAAAATGTCATACGTAGAAAAAAATAATAAAAAAAAATACGCGCGTACATATTTACGACGTCCGTTTTGTACGATATTCGGCGTTTTCGAGTCGTTATTGAAAAAAAAAAATCCCGCGGAAATCGAAACATAATACGGACTAATTATAATTGTACACCCGTTGCGCAGCGCGCGCGACGTATCGCTTTCCCACGGTAATAACAATTCGAATTTCGATTCACCGATCGCCAAAGGCGAGCGCGACGCGGCACGGTACGATACGATCGGCCGAGAAAAATTGACGCGGCGTCCGTCACACGCCGAGCCCCGAAATCGCACCACGGCCGCGCGGTTCGGAACGCGTTTTTAGTTTTTAAATATTATCGACTCTCCGTGACGCGCGCCCGGACGGCATTTCGACTTCATCCCGGGCCGTGACCGCCGATGACGGGACGGCGCGTCGAAACGTCGAACGCGGGGACCCGCGCGCGTTTCGGAATGCGTTTTGCGATCCGTTTCGTTTGCTCCCGCGCAAACGGACCAACCGGCGGCCGCGCCGTAACGCGGAAACGGCGCGGTAAATATGTTTTTTTTTTTTTTAACCGCGCGCACACGAAAAAAACCGGACGACGCGGCGATTTAATGGACGCGGCCGCGAACGAAACGGCCGTCGTACCCGCCGGACCGCGGGGTTCGCGACGTCCGCAGGACGCGACAAGTATTGATTTACTCTCGGCGTTTTCTCGGACGATCGAACGCCCTCGCCGGTCCGGTGGTCTTTCGGATTTCCCTAGCGTCCGGACGGCAACGCGTTTCGCGCGCGTTGGCGGCACAACACGTTTTTCGCAATGTCCCCACCCCCGCGTATTTCGCGTATTGTAAAATCGTACGTTTCGACCTTGTCGGTCGGCTGCGTTTCGTCGGGACACAACGAGTGTGTGTACACTTTCGGCGTGCGTTTATGACGACGAGTGACGGTGTCGCGCGCGCGTTACTGTATCCCGAGGTTTTATCGCGCACGAGGAACGCGCTGCGATACGACTGGTTATTCAACTAGTACGGCGACGGTGCAAATTTAACATTGGACGATTTTTCCACGCGAGTATTGCGATTCAATTGCAAAACGCGGTTCGAGGTTCGCCGTTCGCGTTTTGAAATGTTCGTGGTTGGGCGTGGAAAAAACGACTGGCCGATTAACTCCGTCCACCCTCAAAAACGACCGTCCTAAACGTGTTCAATGCGCAGAGCCCGATTTCTAGAATTTTTTACGTTGACGGTTAATTGACGGTATCAGCTGGTTTTTTTTCTCCTTGAATTTACATACGCGTCGCGGGGAACGGCGATGCGTCCGGCGTCTCGCAACAGCCGCCGTTCAGATCCCCGACCCGGAAAGCGCGGACCCCCGACAAAGGAAAACTCAAGGTGTTCGGGCACATTAAAACGTTTAAACGATCGTCCCTAGTTACCGAGCAGAAGGCCTCGCAACAAAACGTCAAAGACGGCGGAGGTGAAGAAGCAGATGATTTTCGTCCGGCGTCTGCACACGGGCACGCGTGCACCCCGACCGGCCAAGGTGTTCGCGCAGTTGCGCTTCTTTCGGCTGCAGCGGGCAGCCGCGACGACGACTGAATCGGCCGACGATGCAGCTTTACTTCTTTATTTCGTTGGTTTTTTTTTTTTTTTTCATTATTTCGTTTTTTTTCTCTTCTTTTTCTTCTTCTTCTTCTTCTCTCTCGTTCGTTCCCGTTTCCGAAGGGGTAAGTTACGCAAAAACAGATGTTCCGACACAGCTGGTCCCGTACACGTAATATATTTATTACGCGCGCGTATAAAATATCGTTTTTCGAGGGCCGCTCCGGCACCGGCACCGCGGTGGTGAAGAAATCGCCACCGGTATATTATTATTGTTGTTGTTGCTGTTGTTATAAATACCTGCGGGTATGCGACCCTCTCGATGTTATGTAAAAAAAAAAAAACAAAAAAAAAAACGAAAGAGAAACGTAGTCGGAGAAAATAAACCAACCAGAAATATAAACGGGACGACGACGATTTACTCTCGGCGCGTCAACAACCCCGAGACCGAACAGCGTGCGCGTGAAATAATCCGGCCGGACGATTGCGAAAACCGCCGAGATTCTCTTCTCACGGGCGGGCGGCAAAGGGGCACGCGCGACCCCCCCCCCATCCCCCGTGTGAAAAACCCCCGGACCATTGTAATTTGCACGGGATTCCGGCGTTCGATTGTTCGACGGCGCGCACAAAACCAAACGCGCCGGATGAGAGCTTGCAGCGGGGCCAGGTGCGGAGCGTCGGAAACGTGGATTCGGTTGTTTTTTTTTTTTTTTTTTTTAACACGACCGTGTATTAACGACGCAGTGTGCACGCACGTTGCAGCGGTGCACACGTTTTTGTTTATCATGTAAATTTTTTTATCGGCGCGATCGAACGCGGTCGCGGATACGTCACCGCCGCCGCCGAATTTTTAACGATAATATTATTTTATTAACGACCGCGAGCACTTTCTTGGAAATCGTCGGGTTTGGAAAAAAAAACAACAGACGCACAGGAACTCCGAAAGAAATCGATTCGAGTGAGCCGGTTGCGTGCGGAGACCCTTGGTCGAGAATGACCTGAGATGAAGTCGCGGTCCGCTTTGAGGGTGATGGCGGGAGTGAACAGAAGAAGGGACGTTTAATACGGTACACGGACGTAAACCGGCGTAGTCACATATTTTTTCGTTATTTAGGTTGCGAAAATCTGGTTGCGGGGGGACGGTGCGATTACACCGAATTTCCGGCGTGCCGAACGGTAATGCTTTTTGTTCAGGCTTCGGGGAAAACGCGGAGGATTAGTGGACGGACAGGCGTTACACAGTTGCGGGGTAGGCCGGGTAAACCGGGAACGGCTCGATGAGACGCTGAAAGAGACATTGCGAAAAGGCGCTTCTTTCTTCTTTTACGCGCTCGTACCAAAGGCCCCGTCTTGTCACTGCGAATCCGGTTCCCCGTACTCGAACGTTCCTCTCGAACTGTAATAGTCCGTTCACGTCTACGTACCGGCCACGATCGGCTCGTTTTCATCAGCTCTGCGATAAACGATTTGCCCGGTCATTTTCTGCTTTTGGGCACGAAAGATACGCGTTTTTACGTTATTGGTTATCGCAACCGAGTTATAATAATCGCCTTTTGGACAATCGTCTCGAGCAGAGAGCTTTATCATTGCCGTTTGGATACAAATCGTTTTACGATCCGTTTTTCATTAGGAGCAAGCGACCAAGGCGACAACCACGTAAATGTTTGAGTCGCTCATAGAGCTCATAGATTCCAATTTTCGACAACCCGGACCACCGCTTCTTGGCCGCCCTTTCGAGCAAAAACATATTTGCTTAACACATCGGAATTCGTAGCGGCGCGTTCGTGTTTTATACTGCACACTATGATCGGGTGAAGAAAATTCCGAACAAACCGGGTGCCTCCGCGTTTTACCCGGAGACCCGAAATCGCGCACTCGCACCCCGGCACCCGCGCATTCGAATTGCATCGTTTTTTTTTTTTTTTTGCCATCGTTTTTTTCTAGTTGCCGAGTCTTTACGTTGTAAATCGATTTCTGCGGAGGTCGAGCTGAACGCGAAAGTTTTCAATACCGTTATCGTTTCGGTTCGGGCGCACGCGCGTGCAGACTTTTCGTTACGGACGCGTCACGACGGCGCGGCGGCAGATTCGTGTACAATTTTTCAACTTTTTCGTTTCGTAAAACGCTATACGCATACGATATTGTTTTGTTATTTGCGACCAATTACGGCGTTGCACCCGCGTCCGCGACCTTTCCCGGGCACGACACTGCACCGGGACAGGTACCATTATCATGCGAGTACAACGGTTGTTGCTGTGCGCGCGGGAACGGGTGTGGTACCTGGTGGGCGTCCTGGCGCTGTCGTGGGTGGTCCGCCGGCCGGCAGCCTCCTACCGTTCCTTTCCTATACATCGGCCGCCGCCGTGGTATAACGGATAATTAAAAAACAAAAAAAAACAAAAAAAATCTATAAAATACCTAATAACGCGTCAAACGAACGACTACTCGATAGCGCGGGTATGCGCTATTATTGTGTACGTACACTGGCCGAGTCCGAGTCGTATTATAGAACCTTGTCGGTATGATAATATTGTTACGTAACAACGCTACCTGTACGGCGTATCGACGCACTAGGCCGCCGTTGTGAATAGTATGTGTGCGTAAAAAAAAAAATATACTCTGTAATTACAATATAACATCGTTACAAATGTTTGAAAAAAAAAAAAAAAAACAAAACAAAACATTCTTTCGTCTCGGGGGCGGTCCAGAAATCTTCCACGAAATCGCGGGGGGGGGGAAGCGTTAGCCGGATTTCGACCGGCCGCACAACAGTGTAATGCGCATATAATTATAGGCATACGCTAAAAAAAAAGCCGGACGTAATGTACTTCGCGCCATGCGTGTAGCCGCATCGTCGTGGGCGGAAAGTCGGGAACGCGAGATACAATAGGATATTGTGTATAAAGTAATTTTATTGTATTATATATATATATATATATTCCTTTCTTCCCAACTTCCCTTCATAAACAGTGGTACACCCGCCGTTAGCGGTATCTGCTTTTAGATTCTGAGTGGAGCGAAGAAGATTATGGTTTTACAATGATTTTTATTATTTTTTTTTTTTTTGTGGACAACTTTCCTACCAGCAATTTCGCTCCAATTTCCAAATAATAGCATTTTTTCTAAAAGTAAATCTGACTGGGTAGGTACTTTACGGAGGTAATTTTTTTTTTACTTACCAAAGAGTTTTTCCTATAAACGGGAAAACAGTTTCAATACCTACTAAACAAAATGTTTAATGCATAAATATGCGTATTGTTTCACCAAAATATGACATGCGTATCGTTGACGAAGCAACGCTATCAACCGAACTCCGCGCAGAATCGTTTTTTCGTCAGCAACGGTTGCTTATACGTGTACATCAAATCCCCGTATTGTATCCTACCTTCCCGACTTCCCAACTACATCAGCGGCTGCACTGTTGTCCCGATCACCCTAGGACGCCGACCGGACAGAAATTATACACACTAATTTTGTACCGTCGTCGTAACCCCCTCGCCGTCGATATCTGGTTCTCGGATCTTCGTACACGTTAGGTACCTGCATAATAGCGTACTCCTAATACGACCCGAATTTACCGGGTTTACAATACGGTACGCGTAATCGGCAGCGGGGGCCACACACGCGCGCATAATATCGGCCCAATATCCGATATAAATCGCGCGTTATACGTATGATATTATTATTATCAATATTTTGATATTATAATGATCGATTTACCCCCCCCCCCTCTTGCGTTTCGATCGCGACGACGAGATGATATTCTCACGAGACACGGGTGTCGATGACGCGGGATCCGATCCGGTAACGATATCGTCGTGTATAATACGGCCGTGCCGCGGTTATCTAAATACTGTATTGTCCTTTACGCGTACGGTTCGGCGGCAAGGTATAAAGGGGTTTGGGCGGTACGATTTGTTTCGTGTATAATATACACGAGTAGGTATCGCGTCTATACCGCCGAGACGCTGTCGATGTGGGTGGGTGGATGTCGGTCTTTATGCTATAGGTACCTATGCCTGTACCCGGTGTGCCTGTCGCGTTATAATACTGTCTCGTGTATTGCAAACAACACAGCGGAACGAGTGGAGACGAAAACAACGTACGCGCATACCGGCGGAGTACCGTGTTACCTATTAACAGGTAAACCAAACATTCCCGTATAAATATTTTGATTTCGTCAAAGGGCTGTTGCAAGCCTAACCGAATCGTTCGAATGGGGTGTCAACGGGTCAACGGCGACCGCCTCCCACGAGAGAAGTGGACAGCGTCCCCACATCTGGCATCGGCGTTTGAAATAGTCATTGGTCCAGAAGTAGATACGATCGCTATATTATACGACATCATTTTTTTCCTGTTCTCATCAATCATTAATATTATATTGTATTGTTCCCCTCCCCTCTCCCCTACCCTGTCCCAATTGCCAAGGTCTGGAGACGCCCCTGCGACGGATCGAGAAAGTCGTAGGCTACGCGCTATAAATCGTAGTTTTCAATACTTTCGTAAAAAATACAGACAGGTAGGTACCTATAATAAAAGTGACGTATCTATCCCCGGGATGCTGTCGATGTGGGTGGGTGCTCCGGTCGTTATAATATTATTATTGTTATATTATGTACCCGATCGCGTTACGGTATTATTGTTCTGCATATTATGTAGTGAAACGAACGGAAAAAAAAAAAACAAAAAACAACACACGTACCTAATAACGTAACATTTTATTCGACTCGCGTACGTAATAATATATGTACGGGTGTACGTATACGAAAAGAGTCGTCGTAAATCTCGTCGCAAGCGCGTACATTACGTATATGCGTATTATAGCCTCGCGTGTGGTTTTTTTTTTTAAAATATATATTTGTATTTTTTTTTTCTGATAATATTACCACGGAGATAAAACTGTCCGGTCGGCGGCGCCGTGTCCTGTAATAATAATGTAATACTCGAACCCCGGCGTGTCACGACGACGATAAATCGCCGCGGTCCGTCGACGAAATCGAACCATATTCACGCGGATAATAATAATAAAAAAAAAAAATAAAAAATAATTGTTATTATATTGTACTCGCGTGTGCGGGAGACCTCCCCGGAGTGCCACGGGGACGATTTGCGCGGGCCCCCGCGGACAATTTATACGCGTTTTGAAATTTATCGGTCGATGAAAAAAAAACCCGAATCTTTCGCGCGTACCCACATACCTACATGCCTACCTACGTACGCCCGCCCGATAGATCGCTGTTGGAACGCGCCGTCTGCGAAAACCGTAACGGCCGGAGCGGAAAAAAAAACAGTTGCCGCTATAGCGCGGAGCGGGCGCACGGCGGGTCGGTTTCTGACAGGTTTCGCAAAAAACCGCGATGGCGAGAGAAAAAAACTGTCGTCAAAGGGACGGTGACGTCCGTTTCGGTCGATTCGGACCCGAAACGGCTCCGGACGAAACCGCGTCTTCCCGCGTGGGCCGGCTCCCGTTTCGCCGACAAACCGACCGGTTTGCATTAAAAATCTTCCCGTTTCGCCGACACGCACGTCGGTCGTGTCACTACTATTCTGAACCGACACATAACCGTTGCCGCGGAATCGTTATTAAAAAACGAAATTACAGCGCCGCGATCGCGGCACGAGCGTAAGTACACATACTCATACATTTTGTATTATCGAACGGGTTGTTTTGACATGAGCTACGGCGGGATGAAGTCGTGAGTAGGTGTGCTTCGAGCAACGTACGTAACGGGTCAACAAAATACGATTTCGGCGAAACGGGATGTCGGCAAAACGGGAGTCGACGACGCGGGAACGTACCGACAAGACTGTAAGCATATTATGCTTGACGGATTTCATTTTGGAAAACGGATCACGATTCTTCGGGTACTTCGCCGGGATATGCGAGAAATATAATTTATTATTATTTTTTTTTTTTTAACGGAAATCTTAAAAGAAGTTTATTTGATTTTTGAAAAGTATTCGAAAATTTACTCCAAGTGTAAATGTAGTTCAAACGTTCCGTGGTTGAGGACCCGAAGAATCATAACGCGTTTTCAAAATTAAAATGCGTCCAACACGATATTCCTGTTCCGGCGTAACCGTCGATCGTGGACGTTGATCAAAAGTCGATCTCGTTACAACGGCCGAGGCCCGTAAAAGAAACGTAATTACGGCACTGTGTTTACAACGGGAAAACCGCCGAGAGAGAGAAAAAAAAACAAGCTTTGGAAAGCTTACCGGATTTTTTTAAGTTTTTCGAGCGCCTCTTCGTCGATGTTAAACGATACGTCATTCGGGACTTTCAAACCCCGAACCCTGTTTATAATACTATATGGTTTAATTTTAATTCGTTTTTCTTTTCTTTTTTTCTCTTTCATTTAGGACGTCATTTTCGTTTCACCGCGGAACGACAAGCAAACGCTGCCCATGTTTGCATGCCGTCCATAAAGTCTACGCGATCCGTCGCACGCCAATCAATTTTTCAATATTAATTCCAGGTGCCTAATAGAGAGTCCGTGACGATTAATTAACATAATAATATTGCGTAAAATAATTAAAAAAAAAAAAAAAACCATTTTTTGTTCGTTTAGAAACGAATAATATAATCAGATTTCCGTTGGCGGTGGCGGCGAAAAAAAAACCGTCCGGACAGCTACCGCGCCCCCGTAACGGTCGGCCGCGGGACATCTTTTCGGGCTGACGCGGGTAAACATCGCGGCGGCGTTTTGTGGTTTTTTACCGTCGTCGAAATCCATCGCGGCCCGGAACCGTATAATTTACGAACGCATTAATTGTTTTTTTTTTTTTTTTTCCGGTTTTCCATATCGTGTCCGAGCCGTAGGTAGGTAGGTAGGTAGGTACGCGAAGCGTCTGACGTAATACTGTTGCTACGCATCGCGCACGATCGGCGGACGACCGGTGGCGGCGTGTCGAAAACATTACGACGAATGTTTTTTTTTTTTTTACTCCGTGTATTTTTTTTATTATAATCGTACGTGAAATTAATAATATTCAAGAGGCGCCGCCGAGAGCGCAGGTGATGCTGTTTCGAGCTGACCGCAAACGCCCGGAGAGCGGTTCGTTTTCGTTATTCCCACGCTCGCGAGCTTCGGACGCGCGGCGGCTGCTCTCTATCGCTCCCTCTCTCCCTCCCGCGGATCCGAGACCGTAATCGCAGCCGCCGCCGCCGCCGCCGTCATCCCCTCGAATCGTTTTTTGACCTCGTTCTCTCCCCTGTACCGCGGCGGCGTTACGACAATAATATTATTAAACGGGCGCGCGGCTTACATAATAATAATATACGATAACGTTTCCGACGTCCACCTGCCCCGGCGAATCGTGTGATTATCGCCGTAATAATATCACTGCTGCTGTAATACATTGACAATAAAATATTTAGCCGAAACCGCTATACGCGCGATATTGTTGTGTGTTTTTTTTTTTTTTTATTATTATTATTTTCAATAGCACCGTCACTTCCCCCCCTCACACCATCCTCATTGTATTTTTTCTTTCGTGCCATTGTTTACGCGGGTTTCCGGCGACGTTTTGTTTTTTATTTTTTTTTTTTTCGGATCACACGCACCGTACGTATATACGCGCGTATACGCCGGCCGGGGCAGTGGCGAGCCTTTTTCCCGGTCGAGTGCCGCCGATACGTTTTGCAATCAAAGTGTTTAAAATTGTTCACGCGCCCCCGGGAAAAAAAAAATACACAATTTATATTTTCATTATTAAGTAAAACAATCGCGTTATATTGTATTATTATTATTATTTTTATTATTCTTTATTCGCGACACAGCTTCAACGCCACAGGTTATTGGCTTACAAGTGCCGAAATAAAGATAAATGTTACGTATGGACGAAAACAACGGTCAGGTATTCTGTACTGAGTACAGTACATATCGGTGTATTTGAAGAATCTGACGATTTCGTAGCAGCTCTCTTCCTCTGGGTTCAGGGCTTCGAGAACGTTGTCTGGGATTCCTAGGCTTCTTCTGGTTTTCACATGGTTTAAACGGTAGACCAGTAGGTGATTTTTTTTTTTTTTTTATTTTATTTTATAAAACTATGTAAAATATAAAAATAACAATAACAATAAAATATCTAAAATATATTATTTATTTATCGATTACAAATGAACGGGCGTTAAGCCCAGTAGTACAAGTACTACAATTTACACAAAATACATGTTAGTATTGGGACGAAGGCGAAGGACAAGAAGAAGAATTTAAGTGAAAATTAAACTTAACAAACTAGACAAATAATAAATAGAAATAATTATGTATAATGCAAGTATCTAACGAAATACGAACGTGTTGATTGATTAATACGATTGGTTCTCAAACACGATTTGTCACAAATCGAATGGAGTACGTTGTTCAATAGCCGAACACATCATTGCGAGAAGGAATTACAAAGGTAAACTACGGTTGAAAGGGGCGAGCAGGGACTCGAAATTGAGAAATTTGAGGAAAAGAGAAAAAATACCAAATAAGTTTCATCCGTCTGATTAAACGCTGCGAATGTTAATTTTTTTTATGTAAAAGCTGCAGATGATAAAAAAAAAAAAAAAAAAAAAAAACGCCTCGAAACTAGCTCTAAATGCGATGACTCAATCGATTATATTTACGCTAGGTGTTGAATGTTCAACTACGATAAGCTGCAGAGTACGCACAACGTATTATACGTGCAATTACAATGTGTTGGTGTGTTTTATTAGCGGATAAAGATTTATCAATTATCGGAGGTGTGATTTATAGGTTTTAGCGAGACGCGAACAGCGTTGGCTTCGTCGGTCGAGGAATTCCCTCTTTGTTTCGATTCGATCAAAATTCTGCGTCTGAAAGCGAACGCCAGACCTTTAAACAGAATGTTTCGACGTCTGCGTTTTTCGTTGTCGGCGAATCGCATTTTCTCGCGGACGGTCGAATTCTGTTCGTTCCGCAGTGCACAATATTACAGCGGCTGTGCATCGTGACGTCGAGCAGCGGCGCGTTTAGGATCGCGTCAATATGAGATACGTGCAGTGTCGTATATTTGAAAATCGCGTTATAATTAATTTATTGTATGGACGTGTGTGGCTCAAGCCGGACATCCGAATCGCATTTTACTCGATTGCGGCGAATCGGTTGTTCTTGTTGCCCGCACCGTGCACGGGCCGCACAACACGGTACGAGACGTTGTCCGACCGGCTCCTATCGGCCATCGCGGTTACCGGTGACAAGGCGAGAATCGCGTCGGCCAATCGGGTTTTCCTTCCGCCGGAATTTCCGGCGTGCCGATGCGAAATGCACCGCCGTTACCGCTAGAAAATGCGTCGCGTTTTAAAATACCCGCGTACCCGATGGCAACACGCATCGCCGGCGCCGCGTTCCCGAACGGACTTCGTCTATTTCGGTACCAAAACCATTCATCGGATTACGCGCTGGTTCCGACGAGTCTCCGTATAATACGTTCAGGTTTTTCGATTTTGCTGATTAGAAAGTATACAAATTAGAATTTCCAAAAAATTAGAAAGTCGTATAAATATAATGGATTTGAAAAAAAAAATAATAATAATAAAGGTCAAGGGGAAATGAATCTCCCCGATATCTCCGGCCCCGCTTAAATTACGCGCGCGCCGTGATCGCGTTGTTGTCGGCGGTTTTTTTTTTTTTAGACGTAAACTACAATACACGTCGAAACGCTATAATCGACCACTCGCAAACCTGTTATCCGTTATGGCCGTTGGTCGTCGACTACTAGGTATATATTATAGTTGGTATAGTTCGCATATATTTCCCCGGAAGACATCGGCATCACGGACCTAACCTCTACGATATTCTATTGACTTCTGCACACCTGCAACAGCAATAACAGCGAGCGCGGCAGCAATCGTCAAACACACGTGCAAAATATGTTTTTTTTTTTTCGATCGGCTCGTCGGTGGTCTACGCCGTCGTAAAAACAAAAAAAAAAAAAAACACTAGAAACGAAGGTATTCCGTTCGTGATAATTTGTAGGTATCCGCCCATGTATTTTCTCTCGCCGAGACCGAACATTTTTTTTTTTTTTTTTTTTTTTTTATCCGATATCGCACGCACACGCAAATCGACGGTGACGTTCGGGCGTTTCGGGGTGGCCAAAGTATTAATAATTTGATAATATTACACACGGAAGATGTTTTGAAATACCGCACACACCCCGGTGTACGAAAACGGTTTTGTAACGATCGTAAACGCGGACAGCTACACGATGCCTGGCGCGCGGCTGTTTTCGTCTCGACATGTGGCCGAACACACCACCGGGGCACAGTTTTTTTTTTTCTCCCCGTTCTTTCTTTTTAAAGGGTTAGGAATTTCACTCTTGTTGTGATGTAATAATAACACTGAAGAATGCTAATATGTGCACCGCCGCCGTTGCTGTACAGTGTTCCTCCGTCTAAAAGGGATTGAGAAAAAAATGCGCAGCTGTAGTAGCGGTTCCCTCCGTATAACAGAGAGTGAGAGAGAGAAAAGAAAGAGAGAGAAAAAGGTAAAGATGGTCACCGGCGAAGGCACCTGGACCAAGCAGGGACCCTTTGTCAAAAAAACGTTTCTCTCCTTCGTTCTGCGCAGCACCGCCGCCGTCGTCGTGTGCAGTTGTAGTGCATTATACAACGAAAACATCTGCAAAAGGTGCAGGGCAAATGTCTTGCGAGACTTTTTTTTTCCCGAACAAAGCTCTATTTTTGCAACAGTCTCACAGCTGCCGCGCGAGACAGCTGAATTTTAAAAAATAACCGCGGCCGAATAATTATCGTCGTTCTCTCGGACCCCGTCTTCCTCGGTTTTGTTCACACGGCGAAAATCCCGTACAGAATTAATATCGCCGAAAGTTTTAATGTTATTTATCGGAACGCGGTGCGTTTAATAGCCACAAACAAACCGACGTCTGTGTAAAGCCGTCTCGGATTTTTTTCCCCCGGATAATCTGTACGCATATACGCACGAAAAACGTAATTTTCACCTTGACAAAACCGCCGGGAATTAATGCGTTTAGGTGGGTGTATCTACTCGTCTTAATCCGCCTCGGACAACGATAATTTGTGTAGCCGCATACGATGTTTACACACGACGAGTTTAAAAGGTGACGCGGAGCAATATTTCAGCCGAGCCCGTGCAGCAGTACGCGGCGTGTACAGCGACAGAGAGTGTACGGCGTATAATGTTTTTTGGTCGTGACGGTTGTAAAAAAAAAAAAAAAATAATAATAATAATAAAAAACCTAAACTAAACAAAGACCACTCGAATTGATAAGAACGGATGTTTTCATTATGTATTATTATTGTAATATAGCGATGTCTATTAACCTTAAACGAACACGTGTTTGTTAGTGTCACAATGGATAATATGATAATAATAATATTATAATGCCGGGGAATGCGCATCCCGCATATTATAATACGTACACTATAATGGATCAGAATGTGTCATAGCGTCCAAACGCTATATTATTACATCCCGAGCGCGACTTTCACGCGCGTATAGGTCACGCGTATCCGCTCCGAAGGCGCAAAAAAAAAAAAAGAAAAAAACACCCGTGAACAGCAAAGTTCAGAAAAGACGAGTTTTCCACCGCATATATTTTCTATTACCGAAATATTACTCGTTTCAAAATTGCAAATGACCGAAAACTGTTTTACGACGCGTATACTTGTCTATACTATACGCACATAATACATTCGAAAACGAAAAAGGCCACGGGCATAAACCGGGAGCACAATGAAAATGACCCCGACAAGGCGCTTAACAGATCAAAAGTGCAACGAGTAAGTTCTTATAGCGGTTTTATTCGGAACGAGATATCTCGTGGAAAAGCCGTTTAAAGACAGGAGAAAATAAAGGCCTGCGTCGTACAGTACAACCGCTATATTCGTCGCTCCGTTAACTAAAATAATGGCGTTTGAGCGTATACACGAACGTTGAAAGTTCGAACCCCCGGAAATGCGCAGCCCCGACGCTGACACCGTCGTCGAATCGGTAACGGGGTGGATGGTTTTAGACGCGCGCGGCTCGGTGTTTTCGGGGGCGGCGCTGCCGCGAACACGGCGCGCGTTTGGCGACCGCGCGTGTAAAACGCGAAAAATCGCAATGTCCCAGGCGGAAACGGCGGTTCGAAAGAAAAACGTCGGAGACGGGGGCTCGCGAACCTCGCGAACCGGCCGCCGGACGACGGCTCGGGAACGCTGCGAAAACGTCGAACGGTCGGGGGACGCGCGCGACGAAAATCCCCCCCGGCGACCCCGCGCGGTCGACGACCGGCCGGGCCGAATGGCTTTTCAACGCCCCGGGGCAGGCGCGCGGTTTCGACGTGCGACGGTCTTAAATAGCGGAATTCGCGCGGACAGACGCGCGCCGCACGGCGGAACAGTGCGGTGGAACCATCGGTGGACCGTACGGGCGGCGACGCGGCGCGCCACGTCTATTCCGGTCTGCCGGCCCGCCGCTCGGTAAATCGAACAAGTAAAATTTATCGCCGGCGACGGTTTCCGAGAAAAAATGCGCGTTGGGAAAACGCGTTTCGACGGGTTTCCTACGCAGCTGCGGTGGCGGTTCACACGTAAACACGCGTAAATAATAAAAAAAAAAAACCGCCGCAACAGTCGCGCGCAGCGTCTTCTACCGTGTCACAATAATAATGGTAATGGGCGACGGGGGTGTGGGAGAGAGCCCGGCGCTCCGCGGCAATGTGCGGACCACGTTTCGAGCAATAAAAACGAAGGAGAAAAAAAAAAAAAAAAACAACAACAACCAAACCCCCGAAATTTTCGAAATCCGACACACGAAATTAACAGGTGTTCTTTTGTGCGGACCGTCGGAGACCATCCGGTAAGAACCAGGCCGCCCACCACCCGTACGCGCTGTACGCGCAGGGTCAGTTTATATTTTATGGTGTTTTCGTTTTTCCTTTCCCCCCCCCCCCCCCCCGCCCCGATTTATATCAGCGGTGGACAACTGGGGCCCGCGATCATTATTTATTAATCGGCCCACCAAAAAATCGAAAAAAAAAAAAATAACTTCAAATTACCAAAATTAACACTCGCGTTGAAAAAATTTATGTTTATACTTGACATCTTTTTTTCGCGTTTATAACAATCAAATACACGATAAATAGTTAAACATATCACTGTACCTACATTGAGATGAACTCCTACAGTAAAATATAATATTCTATTAACTTAACAGTAAAAGTTTAAATTATCGGCCCGCCAAGATTGTTATTTTTTTTTTTTTATGGCCCTCTGTGAAAAAAGATTGGTCTCCGCCACGCGACAAACTGTTCGATTTTCGCACTGAAAATTGAAAATAATCGAACCGAACCAAATACCCAATAGTTCGGTTCGAAAATCATTCAATGCCGATTCTGCGCGGTCATCTCAATATGTGTACGATGTTCTGCGGTGAGACAGAGCGACCTCGTCACGAACAAAAAAAATTCCATTTTTTTTTTTTTTGCATTAGCGGGTTACATAAATTCGTAAATTGGTTGAGGTCGTAAACGTTTACCTAACCTTTTTATTTTTTTTACGTTTGAATTCATGTTCGATAAAATATTTTAAAAGTTCGGTTCGGTTCGGTTCAACGTCGAATATCAGGGTCCGTAAAATCTCTAACACTTATATCGCATACGATCATAATACACTATCGGTGTCGGTGAACTGCGGTCCGATCCCTAAATCGGGTACGAGTTGCGGCCCGGGTTTATGGAGACACGGACGTACGAGTCGGGACCGCGTAATAATTACCGCTTCGTATCAGCCCTCATCGAGCCACAATCGACCGCAGCCAAAAGATTAACCGAGCCGAAATTCGCCGGTCTCGACATCGAAAATAACGCGCCAGGCCGCAACTCGCCTGTGGCCTATATTACGACCGGGAAACGGATATTCACACGTATGCAACGCAATCGAAATATAATAACGCGTACGTAAAAATATGAAACTACAATATTTATAGAACATGTCTAACCCCCCCCCCACCGGTAAAAATGGAGTTTTGCCGCGCGTTAATTTCACGTGTATTTAAACGTCGGTGGCGGAATTCGTGTACGAGACGTTGAGTTTTTTTTTTTTTGAAAAAGTTTAGCGAACTAAAATAAAACGTTGAAAAAGTCGTTATTTATAATCGGTCAATTGACTGTTATACTCGGAGGAAATGGAATAACGCAACGTCTAGGAATGTTTTAGATTCTGAATGGAACAAGGAATGTATTGGTTTTGCAATGACGTTTATTATTGTTATTTTTTTCTATTGCTGACTAAGCAACACTATCAACTGAACTCCGCTCCGGTTTTTTTTTCGTTAGCAATGGTTTATCGTTATATAGACATACATTAAATTCCCGTCTGTATTCTACATTCCAAACTTCCCGCCTAAAACAGTGCCCGCACTCACGTGCGAATTATTTCCACCCTTTTTTTGTCTTTTGATTTTATAACTGGTAATAGGTGCAGGTACTGGTACAGGTGTTTTTACTCCAAAACCAAAATTAAGCGAGTTCTACGTAGTCAGCGTGTTTTGACAGTATCGTGTGTTTGTAAGACGGAATCGACAAATACGTGTGGACCGTCCCGTCCTCTTAATCGTAAACGAATATAATGTTAAATACGAGACACCGGATAACGTTTGATAAATCGGAAATGGCTAAAATATTATGTTTAAAATTATTTCATAAAAAACGGCGAAACACGCGAAATAAAATAAAATTGGCGTCGTTTTAATAACAACGTAATTTTAACTGGTCCGCATTTCTCGTCGAACGTCAAGCGACTCGTTATACGGTCAAAACTATTCATTTACGTACACTAAATCCGTTATCCAATTGTTACCTATGTGCCGGGGAATTTCGTCGATCCGGTCGAAACGGTTTTTTTTTTTCCGTGACAAAATTCGAATCCCACGACAGGCGTGCGACACACGGTTCCGTTCTCATTAAAACCATACGCTTCGGGTCGGCTGCGCGTACGCACAACTGCCCGCCGTAAAAAAAAATAGTACGCGCTCGAGTTTATTATCTATACTGACGTACGTATATAACGATTCGTTAGCTTTTAACGATTCACATCACGGCGGCCGCGGTTTTACATCGATCACAAATCGTGTAAATTTATCACACCGTACGCGCCAGTCTGCTTGCCGCGGTATATTAATTGTACACCTATACACAGACCTACCCAATAACAATCTCAAGGAAGCTGTGTCGCGTAGTTTTTTTTTCTATCTCTCTGGAAATATTATCGACCCGGCATTGTACATATTATTACATTCGACAGTGCGCGCGACGTCTTTAGACCGGGGCCGAAATCAAATAAAAAAAAAAAATAATAATAATAACAATAAAAAACCGTCAACAATTTGAACGCGTACGCGTAATCGCCGTGTTATCGAACGCGCGTCACGCGGCCAAAGGACTTTCGCGTCGTCGTGGGAGTTTTTTTTTTTTTTGTTCTCAACCGCGATGTGTATTCCCGAGTGATTCCAGCGGTCCGGCGGGGGAAAAAAAAAAACCCGCCGGCAATCGTCGGGAATAAAACGTAAACCTGAGCCTCCGGGTCCGGAACCCGCTACGGCACTTGCCGACTCGTTCACTTCGACCCGTACGCGTTTGTGTTCACGTTTTTCGAAATATTCCGGATCAACCGAATTGGCGGGCGAGTCGGAACTCGGACGATCGGAGCAGAAGAAAACGACAATTTACACGCCTATTCGCGTGCGCCGGTCTCCGACCCGCGCTCGTGTTGCTCCGTGTGAGCGGAAACGTGTTCGTCGCATTGTTGTCCGTGTCCGCGTCTCGCGTAACGCCTCGGGTCGTGGTTCGCGGGCCCCGGACGTCGCGGGTCCGCGGCGCCCTGTCGATGAGCCGCGCGCGCCGCTGGACCCGGGCCGGCGGCCGACCGGTACGGCGAAAACGCTCGTTCCCCGGTCCCGGGCGAGGCGTACCGGCGGGGCGTACCGGCGGGCGGAAAACGCCGAGACCGAACATCGCCCCGGGGGACCTCGGGGGGGGGAGGAGGTGGAGGGGACCTTTGCGTAACATTTAAACAGCGTTTGAACATTTTCCGGCGTTTTCGTAGTCCTGGTCGCGCGGCCGATCGAGACGTCTCTCGACGGCGAACGCGGGCGATGGGCGGGGGTCGGGCGAGTTGCCGGCGGTCCGCGCGTGTGACCGCGACAATGGCGCGGACGAACGGAATTTCGGTTTTTTTTTTCGAATACAAAAAGACGACACCCGGCACCCGGCCCATTGTCCTCGCGATCGGTTCGCGCCGTCCGCGCGGCGGGCGTACGGCGGCAACGGAACACGCCCGAAACGCGTCCGCGCGGTCCGGTTCCCGGTAAAATTTGCGCGCGCGTGTGGGCGCGCCGCCGCGGTGCCTATTATCGTCGTCCGGTACGCAGCGACTGTGCCGCGCCGACGGGGACGTGCAACAACAAATAATAACGACAACGCGAACGCGTTTCGGTACGGACGTTCGGTGGTCGCCGGGTTCCGCGCGGAGCGGAGTGTGCGCCGGTCTTGCGACATATTTCTCGGCTTCGGGCGGGCCGTTTTTCGATTGCCCCGCGAAACCGTGAAAAACCCGTGAGAAAAACGGGAAAACCGGTACAATAATAAACGAATATTATTGACGAAAGTATACACAGTGATTGTTTAATTGTTTTACCATAACACGGCGTACGCGTATCTTGTTGACAGTGAACCACTAGCACGTGAACTGCGCTCAGAATCGTTTTTAGTAAGCGATGTGATTGATCGCTGTTCACCGCAGACGCCAATTGATTTCCCCTCAATATTCTACTTTCCCAGCTGTATACTTGTATTCGACAATTCGTCTTTGCTGACGAAAAACGATTTTGAGCGGAGTTCGGTTATACAGATTTTGTAATATTTACGGTTTTAATAAAACGCGTATAAAAAAATTTCCCGTTTTTCGTTGGTAGAAAAGTTGTCTACAGCTGAAAAAAAAATAAACCTCATTGTAAAACGAATACATTCTTCGCTCTGCTCAGAATCTAAAAGTGTACAATAACTATATTTATTTTCTGGGATATGCATATTAACATATTTTTTGTTTTCATTTAAAATACGAACAATTTTCAGAAATTGTCCTCCCAACAAAAACACTTGGCCACGTTGCCGAACGGTCGCCACTTACGTGTTATTTAAATCGAGAACAAAACAGGATCCGCGTTAATTATGTACGGAAAACTGTTATGGCTCACGAAAATAATAAATATAGTGAAATGAGTTGTTTTACCGTAACATTATTATGCTGCCTTGTGCGAGTGTACGTGCCCAACGACCCCGCGCATGATATGTTTTATTTTGATAATTATACACGTCTGGAAACGCGAGACTTCGGCACTCAATTAATACGGATTTATGAATAACGTTTTGCAATAACAGTTGAGTATATTGTTGCGTCGATAGCGGTTACAAAAATTATTGCACCCGATACCTGGGCGTTTTCGACTGGCAGACAACGGTTTTCTGGATCGTTCCCAAAAATTAAGTGCACACGCCGGAGTTTCCGAACGTTTATATAATTATTGTTATTATTATTATTACGGCTACTTTTTTTCTCTATCGTACACCGCTAGACGAAAACTATTAACCGATAATTTATCGTTGTTGCGGCATAATTTAGCGTCGAATCGAAAAAAAAAAAAAAAAAAACATCTTTATGTAAATACAAGACCCGTAAACCGCGAGAAAATCGATTCGCGACAGGAATATTATTATTTTCTAATAAACGAGCGTAATCGATGGGCGTTTTGCGGACGGCGCGAACAAAGTTTCAAATCTGAAGACATACGCGTACAAAATCTACGTGCGCTATTATCAATCTTGCTGTCCTCGGGGCATACGGAATACACAAAAAAATCAAAAAGCAAAAATAGTAGATGGGTCAAGCACACGGACATATTGAGAAATGGACTGTTCATCGAGAGAGAAAACCAGTTTGACCATTGAGTAAGAGAGATAGGCTCACAAACTTACCCTGAATACGGAATAAAAAGTAGCAATCACTAATTTGTCCAAGAAATCAATTTAATTTATACCTCAATCGATAATAAAAAAAAAATAAATAACACCTCGGTATATAAACCGTAGGTTATAGTATTAATCGCGTTTTACCTCTAGTAATCAAAGTAACCACGCAGAAATCAACCGAAAATAAGACCGATGTATCATCATTTGTTGTCGGCTTTTTTTTTTTTTTTCGAAAACCGAGACGGTAATCTAGAACATGTGTATAAACAAAAAAACCACGGAACGAAAAACTCGCATCGTTCGTGATGCGATCAATTTGTCGTATCTCAGTTGAACTACGTAAAAACCAAAGCGCCATCGCTATACACTCAAAACCTAAAAAAAAAAAAAAAAATAGACAGCATTAGAAAAGTCAACGTTATTCGTTCAAAAATATGTTTAGCAATTTTAGTCGTTTTTAAATAATTGTTACTATTGACGCTCTCTTAATCCAAAATCGAAATTAGAAGAGTCCTCAACGGTCTGCGCCGCGCGTGACGGAACGATAGATGAGTGTATCGCGTCCTATTGAGACTGACTGATGACGACACGTTAATATTGACATAATTTTTTAGCGAAAAACCGAGCGACTACGCGCATTAATAATAAAATCGATTACATTTGTAATATGTATAGAATACGCGGACTAGGGTTCCAGGCCGGTCTTATCGTTCGCCGCCTAATTCGCGAGACGGTCGACGAGATACGTTGGGCGACCAAACGCGGTCGCCGTCGGTGATGCCACGGCTGGTGCCACATCGCAGACCAATTAAGGAACGCGGACAAGGCGTGTAATCGGCATTTCAACAGTATTGATGTCAAAAAGGAACAATAACAACGCTATTAACAATAGACTTTCGGACTTTCAGGTGTTTAGGTGATTAACGAAATCTCCCCGGGCGTGTCGCCGTCCAAACGAATCGGCCGCGGCAACAAATCGCGTGTATTCGGTAACACGCGAGCCGAACGATTTGTTCCGGACGAAAATTTATCGTTTGCGTCTTCTCCCGTAAACATTTTAATGGCGGCAGGTAATACGGCTAATATTCATTGCGTTCGTTTGCGGAAATATAAACGAATTCAAATCGTATTTTAATAAAAAAAACGAGAAAATCGTATGGTCCGCGTATCAAATATTATTATTACGCGTGAGAAATTGTCTACGGTTATTGAAAATAATTATTTTCCGTAAACGGAGTTTTTTTTCCCGCGGAATGAAAATTATCATTGTTATTATTAATTGTACCCGGCAACTGACGGAATCGTAAAAAATCAAATATTTATTTATTTGAATACAATGAAACATCGACCAAATACCAAATCAAAACGTTATCTCAAATTTCCGTTTCCCAATTATAATGGTAAAACGTATTTGTTTATCGACTATTATCGTCTATTACAATTAATAGGATGTATTATGTTAATCGGTAGGTTTTTATTATTTTTCGTATTACAATATAATTGGTTTTTTTTTTTTTTTTTTTGTGGTTTTCGTTTAATCAATTGTGCTGTTTAAAACGTTTAACGATTCTACCGCCGTACAGATATCGTGTTCAAGCCCCGACGATTCTATTTTTACAACAATATACCATCCGACACGCAAACGGTACACGGTTCACAAAAATATTATTTCGTATACCCACCGACTACGTACGCGTAGAGGTATATATAGTGTGACAACTGCAATGTGCAACGCATGTGAACGATACCTTTTTTCTTGTTTTCCAGTTCAAATATAGGATTAAGTCGTGTGTGTGTGTGTGTGTGTGTGTGTGTGCGTGCGTGTATATATAGGAACGGTTTTCAAAGCCCTCTCGCGGGTCAATGAAACGTTTGTCAGTGTTTATATCGCCCTTAAAAAAAACCTAAGTATCAAAACTCCCGACAGACGTACGCGATCGGGAAACTTTGAAGACACTGCCCATATGCTTTACCATTACTCAACGGAAATACAAGTCTGTCGTAAGTCATGACGTTACTGTAATAAATTATTATCGTATTTTATGGCAAACCTCGATAAAATACAATTTATCGTTCGATATACGCGTATTTTTATTTTTTTTTTTTTTTTTTTTATTACGTTGCCGTGTTCGTTATCGCGTTAATAACTGCGCGTGCATCGGTCCAATAACTTCAGAGTGCATACCCATTACCCTGCAGTTCTTGAACTGGTAAACAATTTAAAGGACGCAAAAATTAGAAGACGAAAAATGTGCTTACATTAAAATTTAAGTGTCTTCGTGCCATATATATATATATTTTATTATATCAATGATGTCCATTCGGAGTCGGATATAGAGTAGGGACCGTATTCTCGCCGCCCTAAACATTGAAATTTATACTAGCGAGTCGAAAATTCAACGATAATTGAATTTTAAATTCGGCAAAACTAATAGTTACTTATTTACTTCCTTCTTCGTACTGCAGGTTTTCCCGTCATTCGATTTCTGTTCAAACTTTGCTTGTTTCTTCTTGCTCGCGACGTGTCCAAGCCACTCTGAAGTCTTTGTCCCTTCATATATGACTTGTTTTTTTGTTATGATAGGCACTTTCATAATTTTCCTTATTTTCTCGTTTTACTTTCTATCAAAATGAAAGTATACCTGCAGTGGCTGTATCCAAATTGGATCCCGGATCCAAGTATTTTTTATAGGTAGTACGCTGGTCGGGTCCCATTGAATTTAGGGTAATCGGGGTAATTGAGTCTCAGCTTTCGGCAGGTTATATATCAGTTTGGTCCAAACGTTTACAACCAATACAAACAATTTTCCTTCTTACAGTTTACAGACTGATAACTGTCCGTGATTTATAGTCTAAAATAAAATTCATGGTTAAAAATGTTTTGTTTAGCAAAATTAATTAATATTTTGGGTATTGTATATGTCAATATGTTCAACTCATAATCGAAAACCGGTCTGAATATTATTCTGAACACTTTATTCTCAAAGGCTATTGATTTTCTCTTTATACGCACTGTTAACAGCCACACTTCGTACCCAAAAGTTAATATTTTTTTTCTATATTATGTATAGCCATAAACATAAACCATAGACGGACTCTTGTACCACAAAGTCGGAACGTTGTTATCGTTTTACTCAGAGTCCAAAAACTAGTGCGTACCTATTGAGAAATAAATCGATTTTCGGCCGATAAAAATCGATCCAGACGATCGCATTAGTCACGGGATACAAAACCTACGAAATCATGTTTATAAAAACGATTCCGTTTCAAAACGAAAACTAAAACGAGTACGTAGTCACGTTCAAACTGATTGATTTCCGTTTTTCTAAAAAAATAAAATAATGGCACTCTCAGGCGCGTCCCTGAGGGGGGGGGCGAAAGGGGCGATTTTAGGGGGTGCTTATGAGGTGGGCATAAGCCGTGTGATGTTCTCTTTTGTTATAAAAAATATCGAGACGTTCCTCGCCCCAGGCCACTCCCCTAATAAAGACGCCGTCGGCACTTAATTCTATTCCTGTTGAAAAGCTGAATATACGCGCGATTCGATGAGCTCACGCGGTCGAGACAACGCTGTGACGAATGTGTCGGTACATATTCTTGTCGTTAAAATATTTTTCAATGGAAATTAATTTTAACAAGTTTAATCGCGTGACGACAGTTATCATTATTATTACTATCATTATCGTCGTCGTCACAGCTTTTATATCCAAACGATAACGTCACGTCGTGTCGTCGTCCGTCTCCCAAATCGTTTTTGGCACACGTCAGTTTCCATAAAACGCGTCTAAATTTTATCACGTGAGCATTGCGCATGTACAACATTATAATAATATAGTTGGCCACGTGAAATATCTCCGCAGCGGTCGTTCTATTTCCGTTTCACTATAGAATTCCTATCTGTGTAATTTAAAAAAAAAACAACACACACACACACGCACACACACACACACACACTACTCGAAACAATGAAAATATTATGCTGATGGATACGATAATAGTTTCCGGTCGAATCCCCGAACGGATTGAGCAAGCATTTCGGACTTCTTATTCGGACGATTCTCTGAGGGTCGTCGCACTCGTAATTAATAATATCTATCTCGTTTTGTTGAGTAGGTACGATTTTATGAATTTTTTTGTGTCCCGTTTAACGAGTTTATCCGGCGAAAACATATTAGCGTTTTTGCTTTTGCGTTTATAATATTTGAGACGGAATCGAGAAGTATTAATTGTTTTTTTTTTTTTTTTTTTATGTAAACCGGATATAATATATCGAGTTCGAATGTTAACACAAATGCGGTTGGCATTCCCGCATATTACCGCCGAGACTTCCAACAACCTCAAGTCTTTTTGTAGTCTGTCCGTCTGATTTTTCATCAGCCGTTCTCTGAGTTTCTGGTCTCCGTTTAGTTGTAATTTATAGTAATATACTATAGGTTATCAAATCCTTTCAAAACTGTATACGAAATTATAGTTTATTGTTTAAAACACGTTCAGTAACCGGGAGTTTAGCACGTTCGCATAGTGGTCTTCCTAATTGGTTTTTTACGATATAAGGAATCTAAATTCTAAATTCTGTTTTACGTTTTTTGCTTATTAAAACGTATTTTTAGAATTATACGCATTGTAGAGCGTATTTTCGGCCGTATGTAACTTTGAAACGCTATACACGGTCACGTACCAACACTTTTAGAGCATATTCTTCACAATTAGTTGTTTTTTTTTTTTTTTATAAAGCGTATTCGCATATTTATCAGAGTCAGAAGTACCGAAGTCCGCACTTATTAGTTATTACATTACACCGTCGGGATTACGCCAGGCGAGACGGGACGCAAATGTTCTTTTCGGTGTCGTTAAAAGTACGCCGAAAAACTCGACTAAACGAATTGAAAAAAAAAAAAAAAAACCGCAACATTTTCCGCGCGTGTAATGTAATGCGACGTGTTACGATTATCACAGTATACGGCCGGCGGCGGCGTTTCGGACGAGTTCAAAAAGTCAAAAACCCAAACACGAGTAACCCCATTACACGGTCTGCGAGTGCGACGGCGGCGCCGCGTCGGTAACGGGGACGAGGGGCGTCGACGTCGATTATTATATTACTATTATTATTACTATTATTATTATTATTATTATTATTATTGCGGAACGGCGAACAATGAGCGAACGTTTCGATCCTATTGTCGCGGTGTATTGTGTTTAAAATTAATCGCGTACAAGGATTTTAGTACTCTCCCTCCCCCACCCCCGTCCTTGCCCATCCTGCGGATCGTTTTCCGGCGGGGTCGACCGCGAATACGAACGTCCTCTCCCCCCCCCGCCGCCAAAACGCGTTAATAATGATACCGCGCATCGTAACGTTCCGTCTCTTTTTCGTTATCGATCATCGGACCGGTTCGCATCGCGGACCCGAGATATTATAACGGGCCGGGAAAGTCTATTTTTTTTATTTTTTTTTTTGGGCGGGGGGTGGAGAAGTATCGACTGTTTCGCCTGCGCTCTCACTCCACCGCGCGTATGAAAACCCGAGGTGAACCGACACGAATCTTCGCTGACGTCCGATAGACGATCAGAAGTTGCCGATCCGATATTCAAATCATCCGACATCTTGAAAACAAACCGATATCGTTTAAATTTATATGTATGTATTATACACAACATATTATTACGAAGTTAGTAACGTGTTTATTAAACTCAACAATTTTTTTTTTTCAAAAAATATCGAGTCTGATATTGAAGAAAAAACAAAAATTCAATAACCGATTTTCCGATACTTCCAAGATCGGCCCAAGCGAGTTGAACTTCATCCAATAGAAGAATTTCGGAACCATTACAAACGTACATAATGGATATCTTGGCCTGTGATGGCGTGGTCCGAGTATATTTAAACGAGTTTTACGTATAATGATACCGACGATACGAACCATTGTCTCAGTAGTTCTCTGATCAAATTTGAAAAACCGAGGAAAAACTGGAAAATATAAGAAATGCAGGTATTACTTAAAATATATCATGGCCTTTTTTTTTCTGTGCACAATTTTTCTATCAGCAATTTTGCTCCAATTTGTAATGATTGCGATTTTTCTAAAATGAAATTCGCCTGGGAAGGTACTCTATGGAAGTCATTTTTTGATTTTCCCAAAAGTTTTCCCGACATATGTGAAAAACCGGGTTAAAACATGGAAAACCCGAGAAAAACGTAGCAAAACTGGAAAAATCGGTTAAACATTTTACAAATATTAAAGAAAATATATATATAAAGCCTATTGAGTTATTTTACCATAAAATGATGTGTACATTTGTTGACAAAGCATCACTATCAACCGAACTTTTCTCAGAATCGTTTTTTTTTTTTTGTAAGCAATGGCTTGTCGTTGCTTACAGGCACACGTCAAATTGTCTGTAACAGTGGTTGCGCCCGTCCCCGTTATCCAAAGACGTATTTTTCCATAATACAGCGTTCGTATCCCCGGTTTTTCCATAATTATCTCGTTATAGAAATTTCTTCATTCGCCGTTCTCTCGGTACACATTGTTCATGTAATGAATATTCTTCTGTAGCGTTACATTTCAAACGCATTTACAATTTCTTTAGGCTATCAATACTGACGTGGCCCGGGTTTCGCTACCGTCGTTCAACATTGCGTTCTAAACATTATTGAGTCTTCAATAAAACGTTCTACTAACGTTGTTTGACACCGTTTCGCCGTTAAACGTAATGTTAGCTCGGTCTCGCCCGACACGAGTGTGTAGGTATTTATACGGAGTGTGCGTGCGCGGTTGTCATCATTGTTGCAACCTATTCCGAGTCCTCTGACCGAAATACTTGTAATGTATTATTACGCGTATATAGGAAACGTTCGCAGCTGCAGCGGATCGATAATACAATAATATGCAGTAAGCCTTTCACACGAGGCGGCCCGGTATAATAATAATAATAATAATAGTATGTCTTGTATCACCTCTCGAACGTGTGTGTGCGGCGAGGGGACAAAAAGAAAAAAAAAAAAAAATTCGTGAAAAAATTCCTTTATACAGTATAATATAGGCGACGGGTATACGCGTACGCCTCTACACTACCGACGAGAGACACCTGTACTCGTCCGGAGGGTCCTTCTCTTTTCTTTCCCTGACTCCTATTCATGTACATTATATCACGAACCCCACGGGATATTGTCGTCGGATTTTCATTATTATTATTATTATTTCGAAATTGGGTGCCTACGCATACAATAATAATAATAATAATATGTTGTGTACGTATACCGTTTAAGGTGCGCGCAAACATCGCGTCACATATACCCATACACTGACACACACACACACACAAACGCACAAGCATGCACAAAACCCTCGTCTCTTGTGTCGAGTCGGCGGTTTAAACGAGCCTTATCCCCCGAACGGTCGGCGTGTTTGTGTGTTTTTATTGTGCACAGTGTATAAGTATCGAATATACTCTGGGACCGCAGCGCTAATAGAGAGAGACCCGTATCGTATTGTGCGCTACGCACACGAAAATACTGCGGGGGCGAACCGCGTTAACGTCTCGCCGTCATCCCGCAGAGATATTAGGTCGCGTTGACCGTATTGACATATTATTATATTATTATCGCTGTTGAAATTCGATACCGAATAAATAGTAGTATTATATAGGTACGGTCGCCGATCTATACACAGTATTTGTTTATTTATTTTAACTGTACGGTTTTGTTATCGTCGATATCGCATTGCGATCTCGGTCTTAGAAGATAACGCTGTCGGGACAGCGCAGCCTATCGTCTCTGTGCCAATATTGTGCGGTCGCTCAGAGAGACAGTTTCGGTTCACTTTTTTCCCATTTTTTTTTTTTCTTCTAGATAACGTCCCGAATCCAGTTTTATTGAGATCATATTCAAAAACGTCTAAGATCGTACTTCGTGTGACCCGTGTTTAAATCCTAATGCTATTTCAACTTAGACACGGTGATTTATGTTGTGTATTTTAACGTGTCGTCCGTCGGTCAGGCTGAGACAGTGAACGCGGTTGTGCTCTGCTCTTAGGAGGACGTTACAGCCCACACCCGCTGTCTCCGTTTTACAAAACGAACGACATAGCAAATTTGCGTTCAGCAGGGACGATTTTGTATTGTTAATTTTTAAATCAGTGCAGTGAATTGACCTAATACCATACTTAAAAATACGGACACACTTCGCACCACGCGGGCTACTGCCGTAGTTGAGAAGTTGGAAAGGTAGAGGGGAAATTTATTGTTTATCTGTACGCAACGATTGGCCGATTGCTAACGAAAAACCGATTCCGAGTGAAGTTCCGTTAACAGCGTTGCTTTGCCAATAATATACACGCATGTCATATTATGGATTATATATTTTCTTCAGTTATATTTGTTCGATGCTGAACCTATCTATTTCCCTACGTTTTTCCCGGATTTTCCCATTTTTTTTTTTTTTTTATGAAAACAGTTGAGAAAATCAAAATATTAGCTCCCTAAAGTACCGCCCCGGTCAGATTTTCTTTCGGGAAAAACGGTGTCGTAAATCGGAGCTAAATTTCCGGTACAGCAGAGTTGTTCACGGATATAAAAAAAAAAAAAAAACCACCGTTGTAAAACCAATACAATTCTCGCTCTGCTCGGAATCTAAAACGATAAGAATATTATCTGTATAACAACGCCGCCGATTTGTGAATTATCGCGGTTTAAAAATACTTATTTCTCACTTAAAAATTTAACTATCGAAAAACCGACGGACTATACTTTATATACAGTGTAACTGCGGTTACACAGATAATGTTCTTGTTTTTAACTTTGATAACAAACGAATTCACTCATATCTCTAATATTACAATGTAACAGCGTAAAATTTTCCCCGCTGTACGTGATTTTGCCGCGTCACCCGTTAGTTAGACTGAGCCTGCAATAAACGCGCGGCCGCGGCTTCTTTTTGAACGTGCACGTGTTACGGAGCGAAGCGAAACTGTAGTGCAACTCCGTGGATACCGAGATCGCCACCGATACTGTACGGCTATTCAATAACGTTATTATTTATTTTTTTTTTTTTTTTAGCTTGACGATGTTTCGACAATTATAAATCAACATACGCGTAAACGACACAAACGAACGGATATGATCGCATTGCGCGTACCTAAAGTTAGTGTAGTCTGCGAAATGCAAATATCTTGCATGCAGTTTTGTGTGAGCACGGGTATACATGACTTGCGAGTATTTTGCGGTCGGTTCAACCGGTTCGGTTCGGTTGGTTTTTGCCGTGGCCGGTGACGACCTCGATCGCTCGGACGAAATAATAATAATATAATATTTATATCTACTGGCCAAAACACATTCGCCGTCGTATAGTGCAGCGCGCGGCAAACACTTTGTGTAGTTCGCGCAGTACCGGTACGCGCAACAGGATAAAAAACGAAATTTAAAGGCGATTTCGCATATAGTGCGCGCATCGTTATTCGTCTCGTTGACATAATATATTATGTAAATAAACGAGCGTATTACTGAAAGAAAAAAAAAACGCATGTTGTAATTTTGGGTACGGATGTTGTGCCAATCGTACGCAATCCGTTACTAAAACGCGGTTTAAAAAATAAAAAAAAAAACACGAAATAATCGAGCTGTGTATAATAATATGGTCTTATACGAAATTATCGAAATCAAAAATATTACCGGCTTACGAGTCGGTACAAATTTCAAATTTAATAAGTAACAAAAAATATACGGAGGTATAAATTCCGCTTTTAGTGTGTCCCCGCCAGAGCCGCGTCAGACCGTTTGGCACCCAGGGACATTGGTTTTTAAGAGCCTCTCTCTTCGAGGCCTTACCCGAGGATTCAATTGAAGGATTTGATCCCCCCGAAATTCTTATTCTCGTACAATGTTATTAAATTCATATTCAAATTTTAACATTTTACTTCTGCCCCAAACATGATTCTTTCTTACTTTTGAATTTTTTTTCTGGGTACACATAAGGGTATTACATGTTACTAAGCTGTACATAGGTTCTCTTAATAACCAAATGTTCATTATTACTCAAAGCAAAACGTTTGCGAAAAACAACTAAAAAGTGACGTAATATTGACATTGTTAATTTTATTTCGAGCTTTAATCGAGCCGGGCTCCCGCCCCGGCTTTTTCAAATGCTTTAGCTCCTCGGGAAAAACACAATCGTTGCTCACCTCTTAACGCGGCCAAGGTTCCCACTCGAATATTCCCTGAACGTTCTTCTGCTGCGGTTCTTCGCAAAATATTATGAAATCGTTCTCAAATTCAATATAATAAACCTATTCGAATCCCGTATGCAGTCTCTATACAACGGCGCTACATGTTGTTTGGTCTATTCGGTCAATCAGACTAGATTTTCAATATCGACATAGAAATGTTTGTACAGAAACAGTGGCGTGCCCGGAAATTCCGAACGAGACGGGACGTGATAAACAACGATAAATAACGATTCGTGAACAATCGGTAGAATTTTTTCCCGGTTAATATAATCTGTACGCGACAATATAACGACAGTTTAAAAGTCAAATCCAAAAATTATCAATCGAGCTTTTAAACGTCGTACGACCTCACCGCAACGCGTAATTTCAGGATAAAATTCTAAAACAAACAACAATCATAGTCATTCTGTTTTAAAGTCGATGAGTATGTGTGTGTGGGGGGGGGAAGGTATAAAATCGCCCCTCGTGGGCACGGCACTGCGGTATAGAAAACAGTTTCTTGTATATCGTATCCAATCTCCCATAATACGAATGTATTCACCTACATTGGAATATTATTGTTGTACAAAAATATGCCTCCGCAACGGTCGAAAATTGCGTTAGTCAACAACTTTATCTGAACGGATGTATAGCACATTGACTCCGGATGGTGTAAATATAACGTGCGTCTCTGTTGGGGACGATTCGACACAATCACAATCATCCGTTGTTGACGGACTTTTTACAATTTTTTTTTCACATTTATTTTTTTATTTTTTTTTTTAGATTATTCCGTCTGCTGAAAGGAACCATTATCCTCTGCCGCGAAATTATCCCGCAGTTTCGATGGGATTTTATTTTAGACGTGCTCACATTTGCAAATACAAAACAAAATTGTAAATAACCGATAAAACAACGGCGTTTACCACGTGTAAAAACAAAATTTACTGTAAATACGCATGGTGCCTATACCCTTTGCTGCATCCCTTTCCGTTGATAACAATGCCTGGGCACGCCACTGTACGCACGTATACAAAAATCGAAAGTCGCGTAAAATGATTTATTTAAATAATTCATTGTTTATTATTGTGCATTATACGTGTTATAATTATTAACAGTAAAAAATGTATTCATTTAATCAAACGTGATATTTTATACTACAATTCCGTTTTCAAAATAGGTAGCGTACCGGTAACAAAACCACATGTAAGTATATTTAATAAAAAAACACATTTTTTAAACTGTTTCTTTCTCACACGACGATACATATTGTTGCATTGTATATATAATGGTTTTTTTTTTTTTTTTTTTAAATATTTTCTACACACTGACGTCTGTCAATCGCGTATAAACGTTCCAATATATGATTTTACCGAGAAAAACTTCATTCGGCGTCAGTGGATGTTATCGGCACACTCCGCGTACTTGAAAAAAGGTTTAATCATCACCAGATCTTCAGATATTCTCGTAAAAAATTTTAATTCTTTCGATATTACACCGAATCCGTAATTTCCGTTTAACATTCGTATATCTACCATGCGTATGAAACATCCACGTCGTTTCGGCCGGGCAGAAACGCCGGGAAATCGTACGCGGATTTCGCCGTGCTTTTTACAACGACAATATTATCGTCGATATCGCGTGGCCGCGTATCCGCGTACGGTCCGCGCGAAAAAAAACCACTGCGCCGCCGAACCGGCATCGAAACGTTCGAAAGGCGTTCGGATAAACACACGAGTGTGCGCACCGGCGGTGGCGATAAAACCGCATTAACGTGTACGGGCTATTTTCGAGAGACCCTTTGAAAAATCCGCCTCCCGGGCCCTTTCGGTCCCGGTCCGACGCTGAGCGCGCGCGCATGTGCGCACGCGTATATATAGCTCCCGGCTGGCAATCCAAATAACGCGTCGCGGCCACATGGCGTTCGCCCGTACACACGCGCCACTGTCGCCGGCCGAACGTTTCCACCGAGCGTCTCGCGCGCGCGATACCGTGCCCGTACGTTCGGTATATTAATAATATACACGAGTCGGACTCGAGAAAATGAAAATAGCTCGGAAGACACGTGCGCGTGTGCTGGTTTCGAAAAACAGAGATACGGATTATTATACGTGTCGCGCGCGCGCGTGTGTGTACACACACACACACACACACACACACACACACACACACATATATATATACATAAATACACGAGGGAAGTGTGGGTTTGTGTGTGCGCGCGCGCGGGACCGAACGAGCCGGATGAAAGTCTGCCAAAATTACACGCGTGGCAGACATCGCAAACACCTGGACCGGAGAGAACCGAAGAACTTGCGGCGCGCGCGACTGTATTATACGCGTACGCCACGTGTGCGAGTACGGGAGAGAGCCGAGAGAGGGGAAAAAAAAAAAAAACAACAATAATCATAAGAGAACCCCGTCTTGTCCGTGCACAAGCTCTAAACATAGTCCTACCCCTAAGTACGCGCGGCGGGCACACACGCCGAGGATCCTCGCGGTCCGCGGTTTTTTTTTCCCGTACGAAACGCCGCAGCAGACGTCGACGAGCGGCGGCCCCGCCGCGCGTTTTAAAATTAGCCGGTCGCACGTGTACGATAAAAGCGCGCGCGGCCTCCGACACCGCAGCAGTCGTTTGATATTAATATTATTGTTATCGTATACGGTTTTCGGTCCGAGGAACAATGTCCCTGAGGATTCCAGATGGAATTATTCCGTCCGTTCGGTCCCGAGATATTCGGTCGATTCCTCCGATCAGGGTCGAAACGGTTAACAGTCAAGTTACGAGTCCGTTTTAGTTCGATAACTTATGACTCGACTATAACTGTATATAAGTAGTTGGAACACGACGGGATTGTTTGCAAATAACTCGTTTATCCCCGAATCGTCTTGACACTGTTGTCGTTAAAATTTTAATTTTAGTCTTGAAGGTTATTTTTTCGAATTTAGCGAACATTCGGATTACAATATTTTGGTATCGCGTTACAAAACCTTGCTGGCTGTTCCTTCTTAACACCGGGATTCCTATTAACAACTGTCCGGTACGGCACTCCGTTCGATGACTCCTTGAGGATACCCAAAGGGGCCTGGAAAAAATCTCCTAAATATTATAATTTCTCACTATGTTATACAAGTGTTGTCGTATTCAACGGTCGGGTAATTACGGCATGCGTTCGAAAGCCGGGAGGACTGGCCGCGGATTGACGTAAGGAGAAATGCGTTTGTCTTGTAATGGCTGAAAAAAACGATGAACGATAATCGATCAGGTCCGATTCGACGCGTATATAATGGCAATACGATATGGCACGCGAACAAAAACGGTTCGGTGCGACAGCAAATTATAATTGAACGTAAAATTGTATATTTTACCGCCGATAACGATCGTGTGCGTTATTTTATTTTCCGAACGCCCCGGTGCGTTGCGTTGCGACGGTTCGTCACCTCTCCGGATTTTGAAGGCCTCGGGCGCGACAAAGACCGAACACATCCGCTGTCGACCCTTCGGCGGATCCTCCTCAGGCGTCAGATCCCGCGAACCGGCGGCCCCGTAAAACGCGTCATACAGACACTGCAACCGTATTTACGGCGTGCACTAATGTTTAATGATATACCTGTTCAGCGCATAATATTACCGAAAGAGAATGCCCGTACACGCCGGGCACCGCGCGCGGAACGTATTACAATCGAAACGTCGAGTGTGAAAAAAAAAAAAAAATAACAATAATAATAAAACCGATTCGATTCGTAATAATTATACGCCGTAGCGGCATGAACTGTGGCCCGTGGCCTTTGGGCGACCCGCGGCAAAGCCGAGAAACGGCGTTTTTGCCACTGTACAAAACCGGGTTTGGTGTACCGTACGTTATTTACTCGTTACACTCGTCCGAGTCAATAAATTAATCGAATCGCGTGAACGATATGCGATATTATACGCCTAGCTGTAAGACGCGTTGTACCTTTGGCCACGGGGAAGAAAGGCTCGAGTAAACTGTTTACGGTTTTCAATACAAGCAGGCGCGTCGTTCGACGGATTCAGGCTATACTTTGGTATCCTTATATTTTTAAATGGTTTTTTGGGCCGCATAAAATGTTATAATTGCGCCGTTGTCGATACAATGCAAAAGGTAATCGAACCAATGGCCGCCTTGAAATGTGAGATCGAGACTTGTGTGGATTTTTACCACGAATAATTGTAAACTGTTAATTGTTATCAAGGCTAAATAAACGTACGTGTTAGCAGGATAACGGTGAACGTCGAAACTGACGTCACGTGGAGTAAATCGTGGTAGTTAAGTATTTGGACTAAAATAAACAAAAGTCATAGTTTAGTATCGATCAAGTGTCAACAAACCTTGTACTTGAATGTTAAAATAAAAAACAGGAATACGAATAAAAGCGAGTGAAACGATTTTTAGAAAAATTCGCCTGGTTCAAATGTTTGCATCTCTATTGAAAAACTGAAATGACGCCCCTGAATACAAGCGAATTAAATGTCAAAAATACATAATACACGTTACTATATGCACATTACCAGTGGCGCGTCCGAGGATTTTCAGCGGGAGGCAATGTGGCAAATAATAATCATGGAAAATCGTCGAACTTCATTCTCTACTCGACTCGGCTATAATGGGTGTTTGAAATCCGGATCCAGAAAAGCGGTTTTTTAAACAATCAATCAGACTTTTCCTCTTAACTTGTTTGAATTATATACATTTCAAGATTAAATTACTAAAAAAATACCCATGGGTATGCATATTCGTTGCGTTTTCAAGCCAATAGGAAGGAGAATACAATCCCTAACCTCGATCCCCCTGTGCATTACACTAATTATGAAAATAAACGCGCGTATGCCATTGAGACGATTAATAAATAAATGAAATAAAACTACGTCATAAGCAGAACGCGGATTTATATGCAATAAAAAACCAACCAAATATGCGCTAAAAAATCTCGAATATACATACACATATACATTAAAATGTTAAAAATGTATTTTTTGAACATTTAAATAAAACGAAATATGCACTAAAATATGAAATGTGCAATTGAAATTGTCAAATAAGCCCTGAAAATAGAAAAAAATGGGTAAATTTCGAAACGCGCAAAAATATATGCTCTAAAACAAACACATTTTGTGCACACTCGGCGTTTCATATGATCAATCAGAATAAATATCCGCGCTCTAATCATAAGACACAATTATATAAACGAAAAATTACCGAAAAACCGATTTGAGCCATTCTTCCCCGGGACCCGCAAAGATATTGTGTTTGAGGACTATTAAGTTGTCGGCTCGATTTTTTTCGAGAGAGAGATAATGACGTGGAGCTATGGAGACGGCATGAATACGTGATGGCCACTTGCTGGCCGTACCGAAACAACATTTGTCGAATACTTTTGAACTGAACGTAAATGCTGTTAACCACGCCCACGTACATTCGGCGTCACCGATAAAACATTTATTTTTTCTAAATTCAAACCATCAACGCGGTATTCTCATCGGAGATATCTGGTACCGGAGATACTATCGTGATTTGTACCTGGATGTGACGTATACATTATACGTATTTATTTTTTTCGAATAACACAGTCGAATACACGTCAGAATTAAAAAAAAAAAACAATTTATACACTCGTCGGGCCGCCGCCGTTTAAAAACGGATACGATAATAACGATAATTATCGGTTATTACGGTGTGTCTTGCGTATACAAACAAAACGTCTTGTTCGACGCGTATAGTTACACGTCACGTAATAATATTATAGGTAACCGTTCGACCGTGTTATTATTATACCGTCGGTCTAATATTCGACGACGTATTCTGCCGGACACTGCCGGGTTAATAATAATAATAATAATAATAACAACCGCGTCGTTCCGGAAGGTGTGTCGTTGTCTGCACTCGTCGTCGATCACTGTCGATACGTTTAATAATACCCGATGCTCATCGCGCATACGCGACGCTGTGTTTTTTATCTAAATAAATACCTATTTTTTTTTTTTTTCTATCTTGCATCTTATCTGTAGGTAAACGAGAAACGATTTGAAATCGCTTTGTTCAACGTGACAAGGCTGCGCTTCGGAAAATAATAATAATAGTACCCTACAAGCCTACAGTCATTGATACTTTATTTGTGTGTTTGTTCATTTGTGTTATTGAGCGTAGGGCACTGCAGTGAAATTCACTTCTTCAAAAGTCAGCGCGTTACTTTTTTTCGCTTAAAATAAGGAAAATTCTGTTGTTTTTGTTAATCTTATAAAAATTCTTACAAATTGAAATATTCTTATTGATTTATAGTGAAAGCTCTCCAAAACACTCCTTTTGAGCAGCGAACTCTTCACGATTTCGAGTCAATTTTTTACGTTCCGGTTGGGTAATCATGATTCTGTTTTGTGAAAAAGAAGCCCTAGGTAGCAAAATTTGCTCTCTTTTCATATTTGTGAAAAATTTAGTGTTTCCTGCCCACTTACCGACGTTACTTACCGAAATAAATCACTATTCATCGTTTCAAAAGTGCAATCCAAGTCGATAACGATGCATCACCAATACTACAGCTAGACAGACATCCATTTGACCGTTTAAAACAAAAAATACCTATACGAGTATAGAATCCCATAGTTTTAGAAAGGTGTACAACATCATGGTGATAATATTATGATAAGCTATAATATAGCGCGGTATATCAAAATGCATATAGACGTACCGGGCTAAAGTGTACTTTAGCACGTCCCTCAAGAATTTATCCTATTATTCAGTAGGACACTGCCCTCATTACAGCTGTATCAAGTTGAAAATGGCTGGGGTAGATAAATAAGCGATTAAAAATTGTTCGTTATTACGGTTTGGCTCAAATGGTGTTCACTGAATTCAACCCGACAAAGAATGTCTAACAAATCGAGATTTACTTTCGATGTTTTTTATTCGTTTTATAAGTCTGACAATGAGCTCGCTTTGATCCTTGAAGGTCTAATTTCTTTTTATTAATTTATCGACATTTTTATTATTCGTAGTACAAAATTTAAAAAAAAAAGAACGGATACATATCTTCGCATATGGGTGCAGCCAATTTTGTAGGTGGGAAGTTATGAAGGTAGGATACAGCCGGAAATTTAACGTATACCTGTAAGCAACGATAAACCATTGTCAACGAAAAAACGATAGAGAACGGAGTTCAGTCGATAGTGTTACTTTGTCAACAATATATATGTCATATTATGGTCAAATGAGTATAAAAATGTGCGTTTCCATGATAACAATGATTGTTTAAAAAATATTAAAATAATAAAATCTTAATAATTACAAAAATAAATAAAAACGGTTCCAAATGACAACCTTATTTTTAATCTAAAGAATCAGATTTTCGTTATTATCTCCAATATTAATAAGATTTTCAAAAAATGACCTCTTCAAGTACGGCCCCGAGGACATTCTTTTTCAGAAAAGATGCTATACGTGATAATCGGAGTATGCTTTCTGGTTGAAAGTGTAAACACAAAAAAAAAAAAAAAAAACATCATTGTAAAACCAATACATTCCACACACCACTCGGTATCTAAAAATTTAAAAACCGTGAAAATGTATTAATTCACGTACTGTTTATAGTGACATACCTACAGTCTTCAAATCATTATTTCTGAAATAATAGTTTCAACAAAATTCTGAATGCACCATCATCTTCGGCATTAAAAGTCTCGTGTTTTTAAATTGTTTTTGAAGTTTTCGAGTTGAAATGTGGCATCATAAAATTCGTTTAAACTATTTTTCCACGACTGCTCAATGGTTTTCGTAAAATAATTCAAATATTTCAAAAACAAAACGTGGAAATACGAGTCTTTTAAAAACATTTCGAATTTTTGAGGGGCGTGGTAAAGCGCACTCGTTCCGACTTAACGTTCAAGTGTTAGTCCATTCGCTAAAACAGACAATATGTTATTAATTTTTACGCGGTAAAAGTAAGGCGCACACGCCCTTTGCTGACCACTGCGGCACACAATGTCGTCCGTGCATGATATTTTGGGTTTCGTTGCGCGCGTCGTCGTATACGCAAAACTGGTCGTCGACCGGCGGAATTTTACATAATATTGGAACGTTGTTTTTTTTTTTTTTTTTTGTTGTTGTTTTACTTTACTTCTGTTAGCTCCGTAGACGGTCGCGATTTTTTTTTTTCCTTTTCAGGTCATTCGAGAACGCATAATATTACATGCCGTCAGTCCGCCGCGAAGTTTCTTTTCTCTCCCTCTTCTCCGGCCGGCCGAGCGTTATTTTATTATCATTATTATTATTATTATTGCGGTTAACTGCAACGACGACGACGACGACGACGACAATGTTCGCAAGAACTGTAAAAACAACAATATTTTTTTTCCGCTACGTCAAAATATAAACGACAACGATGCCATGTCACAAAAACATTCGAATCACGCAGACAAATTTTATATATCTTCGCGACAAATCCGCAATCGCAAAGCGACGCCGGCTAAATTTCCACAACAGGATAACTCGCGTCGCTTTAAGAGTTTTTTTTAATTTTTTTTTATTATTAACAATCCGCAGTGTGATATCGCGATCGACGGATGTAATGTGTGCCTTCGCTCGTACCCATCCGTAGCGACTAACTGTAATTCGTTTTGAGATCCTAGGAATAATAGCTATTCCTATATCCAACATAATCCACTGTTTTAGATTACTTGGTTTCTCTTCAATTTTTTCTTCAATTATAAATGTTACCCGTGTGATATTCCTTATCATAAGACGCCTCATCCATTTCTATCTTCTCTCCTCCGCTGTCGTCCATATCGACCTCCTTTCGTTTACCCTATTTCTGGTTCTGTCCACGAGATTTTTAACACTCTGTACATGTAACACTCGGTTTCTAATGCTTCCATTTTTCTTCTATCAGCTTTCAATATTGTCCATGATCCTGATCCATACAATCGGACACTCTAAACCATTTTTTTTTTATGAATGCTCTGTGGTAACGTTCACGGGAACGGGGGAAAGTCATAATCACTAGACATTTCGGTCTCATTACTCGCAACGCTCATTGGTCATTAAACGTTGTTGTTATAACTATCAACAATAATTTATTTTAGAAATCTGCAGGCATAGTAGGTTTTTATCATGTTTATGTTTATCGTATTTGTGGTGAATAGATTTTACTGCTTAAAAACACCTGTTTGGCTAGTGCTATTCTACAATTTATATCTGCGGTAGTTTTCCCGTCGCTTATAATTTTGCTTCCAAGGTTTGATCTTACGTAAACCGATCAGATTTCAAAACAGTACAATAACCTTTTTTGTTTTTTTGAAAAACCTGCTCGCTGCAAATTTACATGTTTTTACTACGATAAAAATAAAATTTCTTAATAATTAGCCCGAATGGTTAAAACCCTGCGCAAAACACGGTTTTTTACACACAATTTTATGGGCGATCGACAATAAACTGAAGATTTTCGACCGGAGAGATAATATGGTTTTTTTTTTTTTAATTCCTATACTACTTCAGAATATGTAAACCGTCCAGTTTCGTAACTCGATTACACTTTTTTCGCTATTTGCTTGAAAAAAAATATTATGGTTACTCTTGACGTTACCCAGACCTTGAAGGAGGCTTAATTTCAAAAAAAAAAAAAAAATAAACGTATTGTATCGTTTAAAAAACCATATAATATACTGTTCAAGAACATTTCGTTTGTGTTTTCCTATTTTAAATACGAGACGTATATATGTCCGTGGAGGGGGCCGAAGGGGTACAACACGTAGTAGCTTTTCCGTAGATACCTATGCGTTAACAATTAGTCATAACAGTTTAACAAAAATGTCAATATATTATTGAAAAATTCAATTAAAAATAATACGTTATCGTCTCCCTCTCCTCTGGGGTTTTAAAGACGGACGCCCTCGAATGGACGGTCTATGATTTCGTTCGTATCGTCGACAATGTATATTCCAATACAAAAAGAAAACGGTCTTTTCAAAGTGCATACAATATATTGTCCGGGAGGTGGGAAAAGCATGCACGGAAAACGCTCGGCTCGCGTTTAATGGTTTTACCGTCGTGCGCCGATTTTCGCAATTTCACAGCCAACGTGCTGTTTAATCGTTATTTCTCGATTGGCGTATATGAAAATCGCGTTAATTCGCGTTTTACACTATCATTTTATTACCTCGGAGTGGCCTCCTAATGACGGCAGCAAAATTATTATAAGTATCGAGTATATACATGTATACTGTGTACGTATTACTGTACGCGTTATTGCCAGCAGAACACGGAATAGTAATACGCAACTCTCAAAAATCCACCTTGAAACATACGCGATCGTTTCTGTGGCGAAACTATCGGATGTTTCGAGTGTAATGGCTTCACGCGCGTATACATAGGGCGCGCCAGTAAATTGGACACATTGGACCGAGGGAACACCGAGTATGTGCGATAGTTTCGGAATGTATAGGATTTGTCAGCGATAAATTAATATTATGATGTGTTGTCGAGAACCGTTCAAAATGTCGAATTTAATCTAAAATAAACTATCGGTTTTCAACGATGCGAAATATCAGGGCACGACGAGGCTCGTGTTGATCCGATAACGGCGTGGAAAAACAAACATCGCCATTGTACGCTAGTGATATACAATATCGGGTAAATTTTCGAAAACTTAAAAACCCCGGAGGTTTTCTCAAAAGATAATTTTGAGCGGAATCGTATAGACGGACAGATGTCGGCGATTCGACCGGATCCGGTGGCGCGCTCAGGAATTTTAAATTGGTGTGGCTATAAGCAAATAACAATCGTGATTCGAGAATTCAACGTTTTCTTCCGTTATACCTAACCCGTTACCACCAAATCAGACAATGAAACTTTGAAAGCCGAATCCAAAAGAGCCAATTGTCATTGAACAAATCAAACTTGTTTCCTTGTGATTTGACTAAAACGTACAATTTCAAAATATAATAGTTAAGCTGCTGTAATTTTAAGCCAATGCGAGTTTAACCATTAACCTGCCGTCCCTAAGCGGGTCACTGTCCGGAACTATATACATAAGAGTATTACGTGCGCTCGGAGTGAAAATAATGGGGCGAAAACTGCAGTGGCGGCGGTCCGGTGTCGCGGGGAAATAATGCGACATTGTCGAAACCGACCGCACGTGGGTTTAGGTTATAGGGTACGTGTATACCGTAATGGATTACGAAAATATTAAAAGAGAAACGAAAACCCGACGGCGGCGGTTTGAAAAAAAATATTAAAAAAAAATAAACTAACAATACAATATTCTGACCGGAGGCCGCGGCCTCCGGGGTCCGGGTCACGAACAACGCGATCGCGGTGTATACGTACGTGTCGAAAAAACCTTGGGCGGCACCGAATTCGCGTTACACAACGCGAAGATTGTTGACACGCATTCGAGCGGTTTTCTACCGCCGCCGCGTACCGATCACGCCGTAGAAAAACGACTACGGCGGCGTTAGAAAAAGAGTTCGCTATCAAAAGACCTTTTTTTTTTTTTTTTTAGAGGGATTTACTTTATGTACATCCTGTACGGAGTATAGGCGGTTTTTCAAATTCTCGTGTACTAGAGCCCGAAATATAAATGTATATACAGGGCGGTCTGCGGCGAAAATCAGACGGCGAAAAAAACTCGACGGTTTCGAATAAGTAACTCGTAAACGACCAAAAGTCTTTCGGAAATCGTCCCGTGTCTATAGAAAATGCTTGCGTAAAGGTATTCGGTCACAATAATCGGAGATCCATAAATTATACGCTGTTAAATGGACGCGCGACACGCGTTTGTATTGTCCGGCAAATTTGAGTTTAACCGGACGGATTTGTCGCCGTTAGTTTTAATATTAAAACGAATTGACCTAATATTATCATCAAACTTCAAGGGACGATCGCGACTGGGCCTCGGGTTTTTTCGATATTTGAATTTTTAATCGAGACGTGGGCATTTTTAAATTGTCGTATTTCACGCGCATTGTATCTGGAAAATTGAAACCGATGCACCGTCACGGTTCTTCCCTTTAAGATTGATTAGTATTGACTCTGAAAACTAAAACCGCAGACGGTACCACCGAGTTGGTGGTTTATAGAGTTGGTTCTATGCACGAATCAGCAGTGTCGCGCGTAAAACGGAGACGACAAACGCGTGTGTGCACAGCGTCCGCTTAAATCTTAATCGATTTTGTCGAAAACTCCGCGACGTTACGTAAAACTATTGTCCGTTCGTTGTTTCCCGTCGCGTTTCCCCGATTGTATCGATAGGAAAACGTGCGTTCAGCGGGGACAACTTTGCGCGGTTCGTTTTAATATCGCAGCGTATTGGCCCATTATCCCGAACTCGAAGACAAGAACCTAACCCGTGGTTCGCTGTTGTATTTGTTTTTCGTTGTTTTAGTTTTCGTGCGAAATAACAGTGCGTGTGTGTGTGTGTGTGTGAAATATCGATACGACAGATTTTAACTAATGACACTAATAACACGTACAACGCACGCTGTTGAACGCGCGCGCATTTATCACGTCGCACGTTTGCAAGGCGTTTTCTACACGGAAAAACCTCCCGCGACGGTTTTTCAACGGAGCCGCCGTCTCTCTTCTGCAGGTGGAAATCTTGCGGTTTGCACAGACAGACAACACGAAACGCACAAATGTACTCGTGGAAACCGCGGGGGAATTTATCGCGCTCGCCGGGCGGGCTGTACACGACTTGTTTTTGTTTTTCGTTTTGCGATATTATGGTGTTGTTGTTTGACGTGCCGACGGACGGAACAATGGCCGGAGACTCTGTCGGAAACAACAATACGCACACGGCGGAGAGAGGATTGGCCGACTCGACACAATAATTCGCGCGTTGCGATCGAGGAGATGACGTGTACGCGAACGTGCGTCCGCAGGGGTTCCGCGTGTTCTTTACCGGGGCGTGGCGGAAAATTCGCGATTTTTTTCCCGCGGACGGAGTTCGCCAAATTTCGTCTTATAGTATAAGACTCGCTTGTTTTGTTTACGAAAGCCGCGAGAAAAACGCCGCGAATAACCAAAACACGTAACGATATCCGGTATAATATTGTTAACGGTATTGACATTTCAGTGCAGTGTTCGAAAACCCACCCGGAGTGAGGGTGTGTTGATCTGCCGCTCCTTATTGACTATTGATTTCGTGTGGAGCGGGGTTTTTTTCAACAAACGAATTTGTATCGGCTGAAAAATCCGACAATCGATCGCCGTGTATTATCGAAATGCGTTTTTTATAATCGCCGGAAACGGTGGCCCGTCGACGGCGTTTGTGTTTTTTTTTTACTCCATTATATGTATTATTTCGGAATTGTTCATCGGTCGCCGAGCGCACTGCACGTGTGCGGCGGTATGCGGTAATGGGTTCGTGACGCGCACACGGTTGTATTCCGACGGCGATGATAATATTATTATTATTACTACAACAATAATGATGTTGTTGTGTACGCATAGAATAATTGCGTCACGCATTTTAATTTTTTTTTTTTTTTTTAGAAAGTTACGAACCCGCGCGAACATCATTCGCGCGGACTATCGGTGCGAATATACGGCGATTGTTCGAACCCGAGGAGGTGCTACAGTTTCGAGGCGAGCGTAAAATATAAGAAAAAAAAAAAATAAAAATAGTCACCGACTATCGAGTCGACATACGAACGTTTTATACTATTGATCGCAACGCCCGTTTACGGCGCCACGAGCGCGGGTAGAGGAGGTGTTTCCGTCGACTTTTCCGACAGTAATAATATACTACAGAACGCCCTGTGCCTTGAACGGGGTATTTGCTTATATCTTGCTTACGGATTGCATAGGGAAATAGATATCAATTATCAGTGATGTATTGCTAAAAAAACCGTGGTTATACGCCTTAATTATGGGTGTATGGACATCTAAAGGTATAGGGTCCAAAACGATTTACAATGACATTTTTTTTTTCTGAAAGGAAATCGGACTGAGGAGGTACTTTAGGGAGGTCATTTCTCGAGAGAAATTTCTCATCAAATGCGGAAAACCGAAAAAACCGGCGGAAAAACAGGAAAATGTACGAAATTTATTAGTAAAATATTAAGTACAATATTATCATCATGCATCACTCAACGAGTTATCACAATAAGAACACAAAATTACATTAAATATTATGATAAACGATATTGGGGGATTCGGTGGACCGAAGTCCACCGGTCCCCGAAAAAAAAAAAAAAAACATATTTACTTTATTGATAATTCGATTATGAATGCTTAATAACAAGACTGATAACAAAAAGTTATTTTTAAATGATAATAGTTTAAAAAAATTAGGTGTAGGTAGGTACTATAAATCGTAAGATAATTATTGAAAATTCGTTTAGTTCTAATTAGTGTTTCGATTTAAATGGCACAAGTGCATGTGAACGAGCAGAGATAAAAATATACGAGTATTATAATGGAGAATTTTTTTTTTTTTTTTGTTCTGTTTCAACTGTTTTAGAGTAGGCATATAGTGTACGAATATAGTATAAGTTACGGGAACACCACTGGTTAAATACCTCCTCCCCCGCATTGGCTCAAAAACACAACTGTAAACGAGTGCGTATTTATATTACGTATATTATTAACACGCGTACGTATGTATTTATATTAAAACGTTTAGAAATTTTACCTCCTCGAAACTGTATATTGTTTCGGGCAAGTTATTCCCGAGGAAACGAGCATTGATTTATTTGAACGAAAATCGGTCTTCATCATAGTGGTCGCCGTACGGTCGGGTACCTATGTAACAGAAGAGGATCCGTTCGCGAGTCGCGATTAATTTGTCTACTACATAATACATGCTAATACTTCCTCTCCTCCGGTGGACATTTCCCTGGCACACGCCACCGCCCGAGCAAAGGACATCAAACGTTTTCATCGAAAGAAAACTGTTCGTTGTTGGCGTTTAAACTGATCGATTTTCGAGAGGACTTATCTCCCGCCCCGTATAACTTTACAACATAACCAACCGAGCGTATAAGGCTCAATGATGTATTTTATTGTTTCGCAATTTTTAGTACACCACGTGTATAATATACTTACTTGCTTAATGAATGATGGTTCATAATAAATTAACGCGTCCTTCGGTATGCGATTTTTCGGTTTTGTATATATATTTTTTTTTTTTTTTTTGTTTTGTTTTCTGTAGCAATTTGTACACCATCGACTTTTCGAAAAAGGTCGATTTTACCGTAGTTCAGCTGAAAAAAAAAGTGTGGTGTATGTTTTTTTCCTATCCTGTTGAGCCGAACGACTCAACCATAAAATACGATTACGTTTGGTTTTTCACAGCTTCGGGGAAAATAGTTTTTATAAGTATTCAGAAGGAACATTCGAACAATACATACAAAAAATGTACAGAGGTCGAGTTCGGATGACTTAAGGAAATTACGGATATGATACGGTTAGGTGACTAGGATCGCACTACATTCCGAATTTTTAAGGAGAAAGATGAAAAAAAAAAAAAACCATATTTTCGCATAGAATTCGCTCGGACCGGACAAATCATCAATACCATGTTATTTTCCGTATCCTGTAGTAGACGGACTCGCATTATTTTCACGCCAAATCATGTAGCGCTCGTTGCTTCACTCTAATAAACTCTCAAAGAGTCGTTTTAGACTCGCCTTATTGTTTTTTCGCGCCGAGCCATGTTCAATAGTTGGCGATTTTTCAATCGGCTACCGGCCGGCGGAAATCACGCGCGGTCCGCGAACAAACCTGAATGGTTTCGTACTGACCGAAGAAGTGTTTTCCGAGGAATTAGATGATGAACGCCAAAACCGTCGAACGCTAAAAAGACGCCGAGGAAAAGTATATATATATTTTTTTTTTTTTGACACTTTATTCGGAATACTACTCCGCGTCCGATTGTTAGGAAAAAAAAAAAAAAAAAAACCGTCATCCGAGACAACGCACGTGACGATGACGCGGTGACTTTTGGACTCCGGACCGGCGGCCGCGAGAGTTTTTCGTTTGCACGGCGATTAGGAGCCGCGAGCGCATAACGCCGCCGCCGGTGCTGCACCTGAGTAAATATCGTATTGCATTATAAAACGTGTTCGCCCCGTCGTTGAGCGGGGCGAAAAAAGATAGGACGTGATGTCAGTAAATAAACAAATCCGATACGGTTTTATCTGCGTTTTGTAATAAATCGTTATTATTATTATTATTGTTATAATATTATAATGATATAAATATCGAATTAAAAGCTAATAACTCAATAAGTACACGATAGGTATATAATGACAATAGTTAAAAATAATAATAAAAAAAAAAAAAAATACCCAAACAATATTAAATCATTTAATAAAAGAAAACAAAATAAGAGAGAAAAAAAAATAATAATAATAATGATAAAAAGTATTCAAAGGCGAAAAAAGCGCTGATATACGCACATACACATCAATAATACCAGGCATGCATAGTAATAATAATAACAATAATACGACGACGAGTCCCTCTCTTGCATAGCCGGGCCGATAACGACGTAATAGTTTTCATATTACGTTCGATCATCGTCGGTTTTATGTTCTGCGTTATTTTTTTATTTTTTTTTTTTTTTGTTTTTTAAAATACACGATGATATAACGTCTAGGATTTGGGTCGCCTATATTAATCGTTATTCTCCGATAATATGCGCTACACGAATATATATATATATGTATGTATACACGTAAAGCTAAACGTGTATATAATTATAATAATAATATATGTATATAAATACTAAAACCTAGGCTAAAAAATAATATAATATTGATAGGATCACAGTCGTAACGAAAAAAAAAAAATAATAATAATAATAATAAAATAATAACAATAATTAGGATTTTAACCTAAACTATATACAGTGGCAGAAAAAAAAAAAAAAATTAAAAAAACGACGAGCTCTGACGAGAACCGAAATTTCGCGAGTAAATCGACCCGCCTCTCTGCATAACGTTACAATGTTATTGGAATGTATTTTAACGTGTTTCGTATTGTATTACATTCGATAGAGCGAAAAAACAAAAACAAACGGTTTTCCTCGACGGTGGCCCGTAATACGAGCGTACGACGGTGGCTACCGCGGCGTCTCGGTGTCGGCGGTTCTCGGGCGGTGGCGACGGCGAGCAACGTTTTCTAATTTTTCTTTTCTTCTCCGTGTCAGTATATTATATGATATATAATTTTGAATAAGTAATAATGCGCGCGAGCAGTACGCGTATTACAATAATATTATTGTCGGTGTCTAACAGCTAACGGCTCTCGTGTCCGACGGATTCGATAGCTTATTGTCTTGCGGACGGGAAGCCGGGGAAATTGTCTGGAAAAAAAAAAACCAAAAAAAAGCACAAATAAATACTCATGTCGCAAAAAAAATAAAATCGGGTACAACAGCGCAAACCGAATGGGCGGAGAGAATGGGAAACGAAATGCCGACCGTGTTCACCTATACCCAAATACGATATTATACTACACCGATTTGGCGACGGGACGGCGAAAACTCCCAAGAGAAAGTCATCGTACGGACGTGCGGCGCACGCGGGAATAGATAAAAAAAAAAACCGTTCGTGAACTATATTCCGTTACGCGGACGTGCCGAGTGTATTATACGGGGTGTAGGCGGTATGCGTTGTCTACGTAATATCACAGGTGTAAGTATCGGTATAAGTAACTCACCGGTCCGGCGGACGACTGCGGTTGGGCGGCGACGGCCACGGCGGCTGCCGCGGCCAGGGCGTTGGGCGTCGATATGATTCCCAGCGGTTGCCGGACGGCGGCCACCGAGGACGAGAGCATGACGGCCGCGGCGGCCGAGTGCACGGCGTCCGCGTTCACCGACCTGTGGTTTTCCAACATGTCCTCCAGGTCGCATATGTAATCGATCACGTGATGGATCACCTCCAGCCGGGATATCCTCTTGTCCTTGGGTATCAGCGGCACCAGGTCCTTGAGCTTGGCCAGGTACTTTTGGATTTTCTCGTCTTCCACGTCGTTGCCGCGCGGTTTGCGGTGCACCCGACCGCCGGACACGGCGCCGGTGCTGTTGTTGTTGTTGTTGTTGTTGTTACGGCACATCGGTACGGATTTCATGATTGCGATTATTGTTTATCGACGGAAAACGCGAAGTACCAACGAAATCGTTGTTGAAATAATGTGAATCGGCAACGCACACACCGGTGGGCAACTCGACGTCGGGCGAGATACACGGAGCAGCGTGTAGCGCGAAAACTGCTGAGAGTCGACGAACTCGGTTGTGGGAAAAAATATTCCGGACGGAGAACGTGAAAAACGTCGAACCGGACTCGGTGAGAGAGCGGAGAGCGAGAATGAAAAAGAATGAGAGAGAGAGAGAGAGTGCGAGAGAGAGAGAGTGAGGAGCGTGTAAACGGCACGGTGAACGGAGTTCGACTGGTGTCGGTCCGTACCGTCCGGGTGATATTTATAGAGCTCGGCGGCGGCCCCGCCGGGCCGGCGGGGGGGGGACGTCGGCGCAGGCCACGCCCGTCGTAGCCGGAGCGGCGGCGGACGAGATTGAATGGATTTCAAAGAGACGCGCGCGCGCGCGCTCGCCCGCACGCCCGCACGCACACCGGCCGCACAAAAAACGACGGCGACGCGGACGCGCACACCTGACACCTGCCTCGGCGGCGGCCACCGAAAAATACCGCAGAGGATTTTTACCCCTGCCCCTCGTCGCCGCCGCACCGCCCCGCGCGACCGGTCGCGTCTCAGAGCGGACCGGACCGAACGGGCTAGTTGGCGTGGGAACACCAACTGGTATATATCCTCCGCTCGCGCACACAATAATAATAAAAAAAAAACGTATACGCATACGTATTTACGAGACGAGGTTGTGTGTGTGCGTGCGTGAAGTTCTCGTACACACGTATTTTTTTATTATTATTATTATTATTTTTTTTTTTTTATTAGATTATTATGATCCGATTTAATAGTACTACACCAAGCTATATAATATGCATACGCGCGCGAAGTGTTTGTGTTTAATCTACGCGCGTGAAGCTGCCCTACACCCGTTCCACCCCCGTTCTCACCCATCCCTCTGCGAAGAGTCACTTTTACTTACGTTTTTTTTTTCCGGTCATCGTCGTAGGCCCGCCCGTAACGCGCGCGCGGTCCGCGAAACCGACCTTCGTCCGTCACGGGCCCGCGGTACCCGCGAACGTGTACGGTATACGTATCACGATTTTACGGGTATCGAGTTTGTTACGAAGACGAATTTTTTTTTTTTTTTCCTATAATAATACGCGCCTATCGGGGAAAACGAAATAACTGTACGTTCGCCGGTGGACGAGTGCTCGACTGCCGGGTCAACCATACTGTTTTCATATAACATTCAATGTATTTTTACGCCGAAATGCTTACTTGAATATTTTAAAGTTTCGTTGCGTTACATTTGATGCGGAATTGATGGAAAACAACTGGTGCGTATTTCGGTAAGTATGTAGCGGGGTAAAGAGGTTTCTCTAAATTTATCGAAAAGCCGTGTGAATTGTTCAGTTTTCGGCTCGTAATTCGCCATACTCAATTGTTTACACCACTGACTACATCACGCCGCTCGCCGCCACTGTGCACACGCCTATATACATACCATGGATACCTATTTAATTTGTTTTGTTAATAATGCACTTAATCAACAATAAGTAAAAAAGCTCGTCTAAAAATGACTGCGATTCCAACACTGAAATTACCAGTATCAAGTTTTCACACATCTCCAAGAAAAAAAAAAAAGAAACAATGTCAACATTATTTCTAGACAAGAAACACAAGTCGGTTTATTAGCAATACATTGGAAGTATGTAAACATTTTTCTTTGCCATTTCTTAATTAAACTGTTTTAGTATTTTTCCGCACAACACTGTTTGTTTGCGTTTTAAAACTTGCTCTCTTTCGACAACGTTTCGTGAACACATATAGCAAACGTATGTATTTCTGCAATATTGAATGACATATTGTCATTGACACGGTGACTTATTACAGAAAAACAAACAAAAAACATGAACTCAAACTCGTAATTTTACCGTGTTTACGTGCGGTATCACTGGTATCAGTAATGTTTGCCCTACTCCGGATCGGTGGGGTAATCGCCACCCATAGTTGTTACTAGCGCTCCCTTTGTTAATTTGCCAACCCAAAAGCTGTATGAATTTCGCTATTCGTTGCGCGTCGCCTGAAAAAAAAAAAAAAACTAACGGGTCAACAGTTCAACGCCGCATTACAATACAGTTCCATAGATTCTACGCGCACTGCAATATTTTACGAACAGTTTATCGACATCCTGTCGTGGCGTGTCGTGCAACTACGTTTGAAGAATGTTTTATTTGTTTAATTAATTAATTTTTTTTTTTTTATACATATATATCAACCGATAAGAACTTTTTACCACTAGTGAGGAACGAAATGGCAACGGACAAAGAAATCGACGTGTAGGATCGGGAGACGCGTATTTAGTCGTCCTTTTTCGGGGAGGGGGGGGGTGTGATGGGTCGGGGCGAATTGACGACTCGTTTCGGTTCAGATAAACGCGGTCGATGATTTCTCGGCCGGCCCGCGCTTTGTAATGGCGTGGGGAGAAGTGTTCAAACACTCGTCGCCTTTCCCCCTACCCCCGACTTTACGGCCATTGGTCTTGTCGGAACGAGAATAAGTTCACTTCGGAAGGACTGCCGGAGTATAATAGCCATCGGAAAGTATTGCAAGTATCGTGTTCTCGATCAATTTTATTCGTACAATGGTACGTTCGATAATACGTCATAGTACGGCGGAACACCGCTACTAATGGCGCTGTCATCGCGTGTATAAATTATACAAATGTGAAAGACACACTTAAATATAACACTATTTACTAATTGTCTGAGCACTCGGTCAATAAATTGTTTTTCTATTCTCCCCCTTTCACCACAACGAAGAAATCCTGCGCGCGGACCTGTTTTCCATACGACGGCTAAACAACGCCGCGGTTGATTATATCGATTTAATATTATCGTTTTTCCTGCGGTTGATTTCGTCTCGTGTTACCATTACGTTCTTGGAACAAAACTAAATATTTTCCAACCACGGATATTCCGATAACTGCCACAGTGATATATTTTTTTTATGAATCGTTAAAAGAATTGGCGTTTTTGTTTTTCCGCCATAACATACCTATACCCACGTAAAATCGATAGTCTAAAAGTACTAAACAGTTACATAAATACAGATCCGGGGGGAGGCGATCGTCAAATGCGCGGTCCTTGTATAAATTATAATATAGGGTTCGGATTAAATTGACGAAAGTTCAAACTGATAATATTATAATCAGTAGTTATATATAGTAGTTACCTAATGTTGACAATCGATAACTGTAAAGGGAAAATACTGTAAATTTACGATGAATAAACGGCTTAGCTTAGGAGGAAAATTGAAACCCATAATTTCCATGAAAATCGTAAATCGTTTTTTTTTTTTTTTTTTTTTTTTTTTTTTACAATACTCGGTTGAAAAAGTAAAAACAGCCGAAAATGCGCACGTAACGAAAAAAAAAAAAAGTCTAACCACGGCCCAACGATACCTGTTAAACTACGGAAATATGATTATTATACGATTTAAAAATGTTATTATTAAAAAAAAAAAAAAAAACACCACACACAATGTTTGAACGCGTACAACGAATCGCGTCGTCTGGAAACGAAGTGTGACAATATCGAAATACGAGCGTAATTGTTTTCACGTGAAACGAAAATAAAAATTAAAACTACGGGCGATCGTTAATGCGTACCGCACACAAATGTTCCGACGCCGGTTACGCAACGGCGTAATCGATTTGTTATTTTCGTCCGCGCGCGGCTTAGCTAGTGGCCGATATTGTTGCGTGCGTTCGGAACAATCCGTTATCACGGCGATTAATGGGAAACTGACCGCGGACTATTCCGGTGCGGTTATACAGGGCGGTACGTCCGGCATACGCGCCTAATTTTTCGTTAAATTTCGCGTGTTACCGTCGCGACGGCGACGCGGTATTCGACTCGCGACACATTGACGTTTCCGAGACGTACGGTTTTTTTACGGACGTTCGAATCCCGTACCGCGCGGCGGTGATGCCGACGTTCCGGCGTCTCAAACGGGAACCGACGTACGGCGTACGCGTTACGAATAAATCGCCGAAAACGTCGACGCGCTGTAATCGAAAGCCGAACGATAAGTTCCCGAGCAATTGCCGCGTTAAAACGCTAAGAAATCTTCTTCGTTTTCTTCGTCGGCTCACGACCCGTTAACGGCTAACGCTGCCCGCCACACACCACCCCATCGTTCCCAGTCACTCGCGTCTTGCGCTCATATCGCGGCGTCTCATACGCGGTTCGTAGACGCGTATTCAATACCGCATTCTGCCGTCTCTGCGTTGGCCTTCCCCGCGGTCTTTTCCTATTTAATTTCTCGCGTATTACTTCGTTCATTTCACCTCCTTCCGCTCTCCAGACATGCCCGAACCCCTGTAACCGTTCGCTTTTTACAGAGGCGACAACATTACGGTGTTTGAACGGGTTCCTTAGATAAAATACTAAGGATAATGTCCAAAAGGCGCCGTTTGAGCGGCGCAACGGCGAGCAGCGTTTTCATAGTGATCCCTTGTACTTTCCCCGTATCAAAATTGAAAAAAAAAAAAACATAATTTATTTAAACTAATACGCCGTCATCTGTTCATGGGATTTTTAATATACGTTCCCGTTTGTCAAACCAAAGTGCCGGCACGGGCCACTTCTTGAATGCTGTGAAAGATCTATAAGTATTCGAAAAATATCAGCTTTGAAATATATGCTTAGTAATTCCGAAAATCAAAATATTTGAATACACGCAAAATTTACCCACAGAAATCGGACGAGCGCGTGCTTATTGAATCACTCTGTATTTATATTGTATGTTTACACATATTTTTGTATTTCAGACAAAAAAAAAAGAAGAAAAAAAAGCGATATACGAAACGATTATAATGTCGTTATTGTAAACCGAGAATTGACTGCGAGCACCGAGCAGTGTTTCCTAACTTTCTGTTACAACAGTATATTATACGGGCCGCTCGCGTAGAACTTTCGACCGGATTTTCGATCGAAAGGGTCCAAGGGCTTAACTAACCCCTATATAGACCGGCAGTATCCTGTTTTTTTTTGTTTCGCGATGACCCGACGTCCGCCAACAATAATAAATTGTGATCGATCGATTTCTCCGTTTGTTTTTGCGGATCCCGCGAGCAGACTCGGGAATCCCGGCCCGCGGCAAACATTTAACGGGAAACACGCGAACCGACGAATGCCGAACGCGTGTTTTTTTCCGAGTAAAAAAAAAAAAAACCAAAAAACAATCGTATTTTCGCCGGCTGGGAACCACTGAATCGCATATGAGACCGTTGCGATATTCCCGCGTTACGCCGGGCGCTCGACAACAATAATAACCGCGCGTCGTATTTTATTGTTGCGACGACAAATAACAAATTATACGTACCCGCGAATTAACATTTTTATGACGTTTCGCGTCGACTTCTTCGCGACGACACTCGCCGCGGTTTCATCGCTGCAGTGCAATACATTCCGCGTGTGCCGCAGAATGTTTAGCCGTTTTCGAATCGTTCAGCGTCGTATACGAAACAGCGAGTACGAAAAAAAAAAAAACAAAAAAAAAGGCCCGTCAAAAGCGCGACGACGGAACGCGCGCGATATTTTACATCGCAACATAGCTACGATTTTTTTTTTTTTTTTTTTTTGAAAACGAAACCGTCAACGACGCGGTCGGAATATATTATTGCGATGTGTTAACGAAAACAATGGTAATTACGCTTTTCTCGGATAATATTGCGGCAAACAACGTGGTAATTTATATATTGTTTTTTTTTTCTTTTTTTCGCACACACTACACGGTTGTGTGAGGTCACGTCGTCCGCAACGCGTTCCTGTACACGAGTATGTTATATTTTTTAGATTATGATGGGCAAGTTACCTGTACACTCACAGTCTATCGAACACGTGCGTCTTCCTCGGGGGATGTTTTTTTACACCACACAGATAGGTACGTAACGTTTATCAATTATAGTTGTGATTCGCGTGCGACATAATTACTCGGGATAATGATTGAGAGTTATAATTACCTCGCGGTACCTATAACGAGGTAAACACGAACCGCTTGCACTGCGGAGTTCACACACAAAAAAAAAAAAACCTTTCCAACAGTTTTTCGTACAGTTGTGGGAATTTGTTGACGGATTTAAACCAAGTAATTGGACTCTCAAATTTTCGGTTCCTAAAATATGTATGCACGTGATCGGAACATCGCGCGGCTGCAAAGTCTAAAAAACCTTACCAAAAACATCACTCTTGCAGATTTGTTGGACATTGTACCTAGACAAAAGAAAATACGGTGCTGGGCAGTCACAAATAAAATGCAGGCGTTTTTAAACAGGAAACTTAAAAAGAACCTATTGCCACTGATATTGTCAATAATTTTTAATTTTTACAACAATGATGTAATATTTGTTTTGCTAGACACTGTTATCCGGTATCACTGGCGACTGTTATCAATTCACTGCGGACGTGTTTGAAACTTCACTCCGTAGTCCACCTGTTTCTTTAGTCCGCCTCCATTTTGAGTAAATACCTATAGCAAATAAACGAATCAGATTGACTTTGATCCTTCGTGATCAGTTGTTTTGTGTATTCAAACCTATCAGTGACCTAACGTTCGTTTTTTTCTTCAACGTTTTTCTCGATAAAATCAATTTCGATATTTACTCATTTCGTTTTCTAATATCGAATTATATTATAATATTATTCTTTTCGAATACACTGTATAACACGTGTTCGTTTGTTATTCTCACGTACTCTCGACTCAGTTTTCATATACTATAAATTACTATGGTAATTACCATCACGAAATACACCTATTCAACGTTTCGGTTGGTTTGAGATTTCCGAAAAATCCATGTATAGGTACCGTGATGATGGGCATCTCCATTGTGGAGGAGGGAATAAATGTCCCCCCGGCTTCGTCCGCATGATACGTGAACAGTTAAACAAGAAGATCGGTATCATTAAAATAAAAAAAAACAAAAAAATACAATAGATAAAGGGTAAGCGAGAATAACGCGCTATGTAGCAATTCGTAAATTTTACAGGAAAGACTAAAACGAAAAATATATCGTACGTTTTTTTTTAAAAAATGTTATTTGGAACGAATGCATTATTTTTGACCGTTAATAATAATACATAATATTGTCCCCTAGTGGATTTTCGAAGACGGGCGCTCTTGGTAGGTATACGTTATTTAATAGCCACACCTCGTATTTGTTTCCATACTCGTGGATGATAATCGAATGGTATACGACAGACAGTATAGGAGTATTTGGTTTCGCATTACGCCGAGTGCAGTCCATTGCATCACAATAAATGCGTATGCATAAAACGCGGGTATATAAAGTATGAACGTGTACATTTAAGTCGTTTTCGCCGATAATCTATAATATAATCTGTATACGTTGTGCCAGTGAAAGAAAACACGTTCGTAAAACTCTTTGTTATAACGTACGCTGCGCGCTTTTTATACCGCTGCGATATAATATTGTAATAGCGGAATAACAATAACAATAATTACATTATGCGGTTTGTTGAACTTGCGGAGTAAACGCACTTGATGTTATCTCGACCGCTAATCAGACTACATCGGAGAGTTCGTAATAATACATATTATCGTGTGTTATCGCGAAAGTGGAGTTTGCTTATGTACGCGTACCTATATGGAGAGTCATTTAACAATCGTTGGTTCGTTTATAAAGAACTGTACATGGAATAACTGAAAACAAAAAAAAAAATCGCCCATTACGACCAGAGCTCCGTCACTGGGTAGGGTCGAACCGCACTTATTTCAGTCGAACTGCACTCGGGTTATAATAGTTGGCGGTCTCGAACATTTTTCGACCTATAAATGCAATTCGACCGTTACCTGTTTTCGACTCGAGCGCAGTTCGACCATTAAATTTAGATAAAAAGTGCGATTCGACCGACCCGTCATCGCTAGAATATAGTGTCGAATTTCCCCCAGCCAATAGACGGTAAAAAATATTCTATTAGAGAAATATTTTTTGCCGATCGTTAAACATAATAAATGTCTGTAACATAGTATACAGGGATGGCGAACCTATGTCACACGCGTCGCAGAGCGCACGTGCACGTACAATACAATTTCAGTGACACGTCAATTTAGATGTAATTCATAATTTTCACTTTCTATGAAAAAAATTATAGTTAAAAACTAATTTGATATTATATTTTTGTATTATTATATTGACGCACTTGAACTAGTTTATTTTTAATGATTATAACTATCGACAATTCAGAAATGGAATTAATAGAATTTCAAAAAAATGTAATTTGGATAATAAATGTATTAATTTAAAAAAATATATATTGTGCAATTGATAGTAATATATATTAAAACCGACAACGTTATTCTAATCGAATGGAATAGTTTAGAAAATTAATTTTCTTCTATGAAAATTTTAGCATTTTCTTTATTGACAATGTTTGGTTCTGCATTTGCCCACGAGCCACTATTTTTCTCGGTGAATTTGATTAAATCGACATTAAGAAACCGTCTTGAAACGGGTATTAGAGCAGCGTGTCTATTCAATTGAAATCTACCAATTGCAATTCCAGGATTGATTCATTAGCTGCACAAATGCAGCAAAAAATGTCCCATTAAAAACTAATTTATAATAATTTTTGTTTCGGATTTTGTTAGGTTAATGTTTAAAACTTAAACATGTTTTAGTATTCAATATGTTAATTTAAAACTAACATATTTCTGTGGGTAATGTAAAGTTTGAATGTAATAAAGTCCAGTTTAGATATTTAACTAATTAACCGATATGTTGACACACGGGGCAGGTGAAATCGAACCAACAGTTTGTGTTTGACACGAGGATATTAAAAGGTTCGCCGTCTCTGATAGAGTATATTCACTAAAATATACTTAAGACTTTTATAAACTACTTCCAAACAAACGGTAGCAATTTATCTTACGACATCGGGGGGGGGGGGGTGGAAAATGATATACAAGTCGAAGAAACTCACAAAGAACGTGTCAAAAAGCACATTCTCGATACTAACGCCGTACGCACACCACACGACGCGATCCCCCGGTTTCGTTTGCCGAGTCTGTATAAGGTCGTATAAAAAGTTTTGTAAAAAAAAAAAAAAAAAAACCCCGTCCTCCGTTCACTCGTAGAATAGACGCGCACGATAACGGCAGAAACACTAAAGTAATAATGGTGCGCGCATCTATCAATTGTTCGAGGTGAAATCCGTATCGACCGTTCGGCCGGACTTTTATCGACTCAATCCGTCCGTCCAACGAAATCGCTCCGATTCCCGAGTTCGCGCTCGTTCGGTCCCGCGAGGGGAGGGGAGAGGGGGGAGGGGGGGTTAGCCGCTAGAGATGGCCGTGAAAATTACCGCGATAATGACACGCGTCGTGCGTGGCGGACACAATTGCGGCGCGTTTGTCACTGTGATAATTCCGGGGAGAATTCGGCAAACACACCTCCTAGACGACGATTTCGGCGGAATGACGTACCGTACAGTTGATCGTCGGGAAATAATATTGTTTATCGTACACTCGGCGACTTCCGGGCGTGCACTGCAATACACTGTATTATAATAGTGCATTATAGGAGCAGCGCTATTCGTGCGTTCGCACCCGTCGCCGCGTCGAGCCAACAGAAAATGCGTACGGTGTCCAAAAGAGACATGTGTTTTTTTCTTTTTACATATTTTTAACCTATCCGCTGTGTATACGCGAGCGGAGAAAAAACACATTTCGACGACGACGAGAGTCCACACAGAAATACACATAATATTATTAGTATTATTATTATTATTATTATACGCTGCTGCAGTATACGCGCGCCACACGTGATGGAGCGAAATAATTTCTGTACACGTTTACGAAATCCCTTACAAGGGCAAACGACAAAAATAACAAGTAGACAGCGGCAACATCAGCAGCACCGGCAGCGGCAGCAAAAAATAAAAAAAAATATAATAATAATAACCGTAGATTTTTTGCACAATTATTGTTATATTAGTACAACTGCGATTTTCTACTTATATCGAGACGAGATTTCCAAATTAGTAAATCGGTTAATTAATATCGAGACGGCGGAGGCGGCGGCAGACGACATTCACGACTGAACGGTATTCCCGATCGCCTTCAGAGCTAAACGATTTTCGGTGCACGTAAAATGTATCGAATTATTCGGTACACGCATTTCTCGTGTACATTAAAACGATGTCGGCACCAGCGTTGAACGCCATAGAAACCTTGTGTCGAAAAAACAGTTTACCGTGAAACGTCCTACGGCCGAAATTGCCTGATGTACGCTTAGGAACATCGACCGTCCCGTCGTCTGAACTTCGTCCCGAGTAAATTCGATCGGACGATTAGTTCGAACCGTTTTCGGTGACCCTGTGTAGCGGATTTAACAGTTTCCATGTTCAATTTCCGTGAGCGTTTTTAACGGGAAAATTCCTAAATTCGTATGCGTGGTGGAATAGATTTCTTCACACGCAATCGTTCGGTATTTTAACGTTTACTATAAACCATTATGGATGGGTGAGCGTATACCGCAATATCGTATCAAACTGCATAAAAACCGTTCTATTACTTCGCGGTCAACGTTCGATTTTATCGACTGCCCACTGCGCGCAATAATTTGTCTCAGGAGAGTTGACTATAAACGGTCTATCGAGTCGTGGAACGTCAACACAAATTGCGTTTCGTATTATGATCGGTGTGCAATTTGTCAATATCAGCTGTGGCGCTCGTGTTTCGGCCGCATCGACGAATTTCACGAATCTTTTCATCGTCTATACAACCGAACTCGACCATTTCGCCGTGACACAAACAAAATCGTACCCACGGTTCACATAAAAAACAATTCAATATTATGTCACATTGAATACGGTCGTATCTCGATTAAATAGCGTTTAATTTTTTGTTCAAGATCACCCACGAAAAGGCCGTATTCATACGAAAAGATTACATTAGAATTTCGGAAAGTGAGATACGACCTTTATCGTTACGGCAGACGGTACAGCGAGAGATTGTAAGTTGACAACATGAGATACGACCCGGTGTGGTGGGCCTGGCACACGCCGAAGACCCCTGGATCATTTTTTTTTTTTAAGGGTTTCGTGGATGGACAAAAACAGCCATGGAAATCGGTGAGATATCGGGTCGGGAGTCGATAATATTTCTAAAAATAACAAAAGATTTCACGACGACCAAGTGATAGGTACCTATCATATATTATGATAATACAACGTTCACAAAAGCGATTTTCACAACGCGGATTAACCTCCCGAAATTTCACGGCAATCGGACAAACGATGTAGTGACACACAAAGTACAAGCAGACGTGCATTCATTTTTATATTATATACATAAGCGCGCGCAGAACATTTTCACTAGGGGTAAAAACTATCAAATTACTATATACCTAATAAGTTATAAGCCACTAAAAAAAAAAAAAACATTATGAATTGTTTAATAATACCCAATTGCTCAATAAAAAAAAAACCTATACAATATACGCATACATCGTTATTCTGATTTACACATTTTAAAAACTACAGTTCAAGTTGACAACTATTGTCAAGACGGTACCTGTGAACAACTCGAACAGAAAAAGACCAGATGGTAGACCGAAGCAACGGTGGTCAAATGAAACATGCAGAAGTTGAGGCCAGATTGACATGGGGACCTAAACCAAGCATATAATAGAAAAGAATTGAGGAGTTTAGTATTGGCAGCAAAAGGCTTAAATGGTTTATAATGTTAAAAAAAAAAACTAAAATTATAACTGAACTCGCTGGGCATGCAACCGCACATCCCGTACTTCCTGTGCGTACGCCTATGACATAAATATGCGTACAGGATAAGATGATAAATGATTATGTTTTATTTTTTTCACAGTAGTCCGCGATAGTCAACTTAAATTTAAACAATACCGTGTATATACATTTAAAACCGCTGTAAAAAAGACAGCCAGTAGGCGGTTAAATTACGATATTTTATAAATTTTGGGGCCTGAAGGGCTCTCAGACGCTTACACAACTGGAAGCCCCGGTTCCTCTAACTAAATGAGTGGCTTGGGGGCCAAGCCCCTCCAGTTTTCCAAATATTCCCCCAGTTACGACGAATATAGTTAAATATTTCAGTATTGTTTAATAATTGTTTGTGCCTATTTGTTTTTATGATTACAATAATGTAATATAATATTTTCAAATTCAAGCAAATAAATTTGTTTAAAACTATGCCCCCCCCCCCGGAATTTTTATCTTAGTTGCGCATATGTGACCGGTTGCGTTTGCAAACTAGCGGCCACATGCTCAGGCCCACACCGACCTTTTTCGTTGCGTGTATGACGACTTTGTGTGTGTGTGTGTGTGTGTGTGTACAGCATTTCAAGTATGCAATTGTTTATTTTTAAATTGTTCGCCGCGCACAAATATATAATAATATTGTCCCTTGTCGGTACGTCCGAGAAAACCATCTGCGCGATCTCAACAAAATGGTACCGGATTATTTACAATATTTATTACCAACCAATTGCTATGTTCATGTACAATATTCAACATTACCTGTTGTGCGAAAGATAAATATTATATTCGCGGCTAAAGGTGCCGCGAAACGTGATAGTTTACAATTTGTTCACCATATGATTGATACAATTTAAAATAGTTGAACCATTATCGTTAAACCGTGATGAACACACACTAGGTCCGACTAGGATTGAACTAGACTATCCGGTATAAGCGATATAGGGATAATACTTAGGGTATTAAAATCGAAAATGACGATTGACCACTGGTTAACCACTACATAACAACCATATGGTTCAACCAATTACGGTCTTAGAATATTTCACGTCTCGCGGTAAGCTGTGAAGGCACCTTAATGCCGGGTTGCATAAAACTATACGGAACCAACGGCCGATAATCGTTAGATTATGGAAGCAAAATAGTATTCGAAACGTTTTTCATGCGACCCGGCATAAATACAATGATAAACGATTGATTTCCTCCCGCCCCCAAAAAAAAAAAAAATTATGACGGGTACAATAAACTATCATAAGGTCCCCATAACGAAAGATAGTATTACGACGACTGGGCGACTTGTACCGGATCGACGTACAACTGTTTAATATTATATTATTAGTTTGACGAAAATCCGAGTAACACGTGTATGTATGTAAAAAAAAAAAAAACCTCGCCGTCGTGAGATTTCGATCGATTATTATAAATTTATCACCGAACCGACGCACGTGCGTGTGTAAATTCGGTTTTAACACCCCCGCCCGACGTTATCTGTCCTACGCTCGATTTCATCGTATCAGTACAACACTGTATAGGCAGACGGACGTTTGTCCAAATAGATTACACGTGTGTGTGTGTGTGTGCGTGTGGTTATTATAATATGTTTATGAAACACTTCCGATACATCTGTAGGACGGGAGGGGGGGGAAACTCGACAAAAAAAATAAACCCATAAATTCGTATATCCGTGTGTTTTGATACACGCAGTTAATTCCTTTTACATACAACACACATACATAATACCGGAATCGTATAAAAGAATCAATCACCACTCGTTATGGCCCGTCTTTATGTTGCACACGCGCCGCCGCCGTCGGCCGGGTCGACCGCGTACGCAGCGTAATATACGACCGGCTCTATCTATATATGGTTTCGTTTCGTTTGGTTTTTTTTTTTCTAGAAAAACTGTAACAGATGGTGTCCGAGTGTCCGAACGGTAAGTCCGGTACGCGTCGAGTTCGAGCGTTATAGCATTACGAGCGGAAAGCGGAGTGCGGATACGCTCCCCGGGGGGAGGGGGGAGGGGGGAGGGGAAGATCGACTCGGCATTTCGGCGGTAAAAACGTCCGGCGGGTTCGGGGCGGTTCGCCAAAAGTTCTGGCGCGTGTTTTACCGAAACGATTTCCGACGGTTTGTTCGCCTGTTAAAAACGCTGCCGCGGTTCACGATCCGTCGGCCGAAACACGTTCGGCAAATTACGCAACGGTCTCGTTATGGTTAATTATTTCGGAAAAAAAAAAAAAAAAAAAATTCTAAATTATAGAATTATAGAATAACATTACCCAGTGGCCGCTCGAAAATACGTACGTTTGAATCACGCGATTCAGAAAAACAACGGGTGGGCGGTGCTCGTCGGTGCCCAGGTGTTCAGAAATACGACGACAAATGTTAAGTTTTTACGATATAAAATTCATTAAAAGTTTTTTAGACTGCGGTCGTTTTATACACATTGAAAAATTCTGTTGAATTTGTTAAATTTTCAATACATTTGTGGTAGGACGGGGGTAATTTGAGTTGTGGTGGGCGGGTGTAAAATTGCATAGGTGATACAAGGTGAAAATACTTCGAGTCGCCACTGAGTCACCGCCTACGAATGCATGAATATTATGTTAATTGTTTTATCTTTCAGATTTTAACGCGGTCCGTTGAAATGTAATATTTTTCAGACTTTTCGGCCCGTTTTAGTAGCTCCGGGTTTCCCGCGACGTAGGCGTAGAAATGCGTTACGTTGACCAGTCAGTCATGAAATTAAATTGTGTTTATATTATGGAAATAACTTTGAAAACATAATTTAGAAGCCATCCTGTTTTATTTACACTTGACTTCGGAGGGTCTAAGACCGGACGCCCGAGACCGAAGTTATAAACCGGTGACATGTCCCGGCGTACCGCAGGACGCGTGTGACGACCCTCAGCCATTGACGAATATTAACCACACTCGCATCTACTACAAATCAACATACTCGCGAGCGTGACCGTCAATCGTCGCTAACGAAAAACGATTCTGAGCGGAGCATGGTCAACAGTATTGCTCTTTTCAACAATGCGCGTTTCCACGACAACGATTGTTTGATTAAAACAATAAAAACTTAATAACAACAGAAAAATAAATAAATACATAAAAACGATTGCCAACGACTATTTTATTTTTAATATTTAAATATTATTTCAACCGTAAAACCAGCTTTTCTCCATCGACTCGAACATTGAAATAAGAATTTCAAAAAACGACCGTTTCAAAGTACCAACTAGAATCGGAATGCAACAGAAAAGGTCTCCTGTCGTGTTTTGATATCGGAGCAAGAGTCCAAGGAGAAATTTCGTACACAGTGTAAGAAAAAAATAAATCATCATTAGAGTACAAGTTGTACTCGAAGAATCAACGAATATTCTGTCGACTGTGTTATGCAGATTAACGTTTTTAAATATTATTATTATTATTATTTTTTATAACGGGTTATCAAATTATTTTGAAATTGTCTATGGAATTATAGTCACACGCGTACAATTATTGTTATTTAGTGGCCGGTGTATTTTATTTCGTTATAGCCGCACGCCGTATTATGTTTATGTGTAAAATCGTAAATCCCGAGACGCGCAACACCCGCTGAGATATTAAATTAAACTTTGTGAATAACGCCGGACTCGAGGACCGCAAACAAATAAATAAATACAGTTTGTTATTGAAAATACCTGCGTTTGGAAACCGGAAACTCGGCTCGTTCGTAAAGTGCACAGGCTTTCCTACCTCGTTTCGCTACACGATTCGGTTAAAAACAACCGCCGTAGAGACTCGACATTTTCAACGCGGTCTGGCTGTTCTCGCGCTATTGATGGACAGTGGAAATTAATGTGGTTGTGTTTTTTTTTTTTTCTAGGTTTGTTCGGCGGGTTTCGCGCCGACCGACGCGATCGTTTTGGCCGCGCAACAAAGTGCTTGGAAGTCGCTTCGCAACGCGAGATCGCATCGCAAAGCTCAAAGTTTCGCGGGATTCGTAAAACGCGTTCGTCTGTTTGACCGCACCCGACTCGCTCAGAATCGGTTTCCGGTTTTCGCTGTTCGTGTTTGCGTTACACGCGCCCGCGTCGTCTTCCCGTCCCGCGCGACTATATATCGGCTATTTTTTTTGTTTTTATTTTTTTATAATATTTCGACCGGCCAACGGTAGACGGCCGCCCCGAGCGGCCCCGCGCCGCCGCGCCGTCGCCGCAGCACACGCGTTTATAACGCGAACACACGCGATCGAGTTCGGATGGGATTTTTCGCGGGTTCCGCGACAAACTGCGATCTGGGGCGCCCCCCGCGCGGTTCCGTTTGCATTGTCCGTGCGGCATAATATCGTTAACATTGTGCGTTCGGTACGCGAGGGGCTGAAAACTGGAAAGCTTGCGAAACGGCGGCGACCTTGCCCCTCTCGCCGCGCGGCAGCTGCCGCCTCCGTGGGAAACGCCGTGCGACCCCCCGGAAAAAAAAAAAAATAATAATAATAATAAAAAAAAAAAATAAAATAAAAGGACAAAACAAAAACCGCGCCGTCGACGGACCGCCGTCGCCGTCGACGCCAAACAATAATACCGCGTGCGTTTCGCCAGACTATTGCCAGGCACTCCATAATAATATACTGTTTAAATGTTATGGACGCGAAACTCTACCGCAGCTGCAGCGGCGTAGGGCAAGGCCGGGAGAGCTGTTGCCTCCCCTCTCCCCTAGGCCCCGCGCGTTCGCGTCCGCATGCGATTCCGGTGTTAATTACGTGTGCGTTTCCGGTCCCGAAAAAAGCGTTTTCCACGCGGTACCGGTACGAAAACGTACATTTTACGGTGGAAGGAGGGGGGGGGTAGGGGAGGAGCGGCGGCTTATTTTCGATTTTTCCGAGGGGGATAGTATTGAATTTGGAAATGGTGCCGATTCGCCACTCGATCTGTCCTAAAAATTATCGTCGAAACCGAATACTCAATTGTACAGCACGTATTATAGCGGTTCGGGCAAATTTTTCGTTTTAAACTAAAAAAATGTACACGGTCAGGGAGGGTCTTTTTGTTTTTATAATTTCACAATAGGTGTCGACAAGTTCAAATTCAGAAATAGGTTAGCCGTGTAAATAACTGATATCTACTAAAAATAAGTTCATAGAGAAATCTCCGTAATCTCCCCTCCCTAAATAACCACTGACAGAAAGAGGACTTGATGTACGCCGCTAAAACTGTCCCGTCACACGGCCTCTCGTTTTCAGTTTTCCCTGTCCGCTGCCCATACCTGCCGGTATATCATCCTCCTAAGGCTTCCACATCATTCCCATAACCACATCTTCCCGTCCCCGACCGACGTGATCTTCATAGCGGTATTTTCCCAGTAGGATTTTGACTGCGCGACGCGTGCCTAGTCCAATATAGTTTTTTACGACCGGTCTATTCCTTTTTTGTAGGATTGAACGCCTAACCGTTCTCAGTGTTCGTCTTGGAGTTTTTTGTCGTCACGTTTTCTTAACGGCCACGTTCTGCGCCACAAGTAATTACAAGGCGTAGCGCCGTTGTCAATAACTGTTGTTTTCAACTACTCTGAGACAGCGACCGTGGTCCGAATGCGCGGTGAATTCACCGCGTTTTTATTTTTGATTTTTTTCCGGAATCAACGGCCATCCGGTATTTGAATAATTGTCGTTACGTCGAAACTGCCGTTACCGTCGTGCGGAGGGTCGGTCACGGCGTCTCGTCTACCCGCGACCGTGCGCGTCCCCGTTTCGTCCGCACTTGTACAAAGCCCGGCTCTCGGCGCCGCGTTTTCCGGCCGGACGGGACGCGGCCTTGCGACGACTCCTTCGTACCGCCGGGCCGTCCGCGCGAGCCAGCGGCCGCGGTGTCCGTTAACGGCGTCTCGGTACTCGGCCGCGAACCGGGGCCCCCGTAACCGAGTACGGACGCCGTGAGCCCCGGGTGACGGAAAGGCGGCGGGGTGAAGGAAATGGCCGGTCGTCCGGCGGGCCCGTCCGCCGGCGCGCCGCCGATCCGAAAAGTCCCGCGGGCTATACGCCGCCGCGCAGCTGTACGGCTCGCGCACGCCACGGCGGCGGTCTTCGGCGCGCGGCCGCCGAACGCGCCCCGGGACCCGCAATCATGAACGCGTAATATTTTGTGCTCGTCCCGGTTACAATATTATTGCGTACACGCGTGTACGTACACAAAATACGTGTACGGTAACCGATGCATGCGCGCATCACGTGTGCGCGTGTACATCTGCATTCGGGTCTGGTCATCAGCTGCGATTTCGGCCCCGGAAAAACGCTCTATAGTCTCACGTGTCGATGACAAAACACCGGGCCCCTACCCCCCTACCCCCCTCACTCCGCTCCGCTGCTCCTCATCCTCCACGCGCCCGGACTGCTGTTTTATAATAGTAACGTGTTGTGCGACCGTTAAAAAATTTCGTACCCATGCGGCCGCGGCTGCGGCGGCGGCGGCGGCGGTGCTGCACGTGGTGCCGACGACGGCTGCTGTTCCTGCTGCCGCTGCAGTTGTCGTTCCTGCTGTCGTTCCCGTCGCCTGCACCTTTCCCGCGTCGCCGGTCTTCCTGCTGCTGTCGCTTCACCTCCTCTCTCCCCGCTCCTCGTGTCGCGGGTTTTTCGCGTTCCCGCGCGTTTAACCGTTTTTCGACGCGTTCGGCGCCCCGCGGAATCGAATCGCGACGGTTTTCTAACGCGGTTTTTTTTTTTTCTACTCATACCGTCCGATAGCCCGGAAGAGTCGATCCCGCCCGACGAACAGCGCGGAATGCGCATCGTTCGTACGCTTCCTGTGCGCGGTTCGATCGGCGCGACTTCGGAAACGAAAACGCGTCGAAATTCACGTGGGTTGGTGGAGTTCCGGGGGAGGGGGCGTCCAGCGGGTCCGGATACGATTTCATATATGCTCGGAAAATAATGAAATAACAACGAATACCTTTGAAATTATTGAAATTCCCGAAAAATGTCGATAATCAGCCACTGAATGCGGTAATGTTAATCAGATTTATGTCGTTTTCGGCGTTTAATTCGTGCGATGAACCGTTTATGTTATATCGCGTGTGTATATCAAGTGTATTGTTCTTTTTTTTTTTTTCCGAAAGAAATTTCGATCACGGCCAGTACTTTAGGAAGCTAATTTGTTTGATTTTTCCGAGAGTTTTCATAATAAACTGAAACAACCGAGAAAAAACGGGAAAATTTACGAAACGCATTATTTTCAAATCGTAAATATTACCGCCTTTCAAAAAATGTACAGCCGAAGTCCGCTCGGAATCGTTTTACGATTTATCTTTGCGCACAGTTATGCATTAAATTTCTCTTCTACCGTCTAAAATTGTCACCTACAACGGTGGCTCAACCACAGTGCGAAGCATGTCTGTTTTTTTTTTTATTTTATGCATAATAATCGTCGCAGTCGACACACCTAAACACGCATTATTATTTTTTTTTTGCCGGAAACGTCAATTACAATCGCGTTTTTGAACAATAACAATAAATTGCCGAGGTTAATATACAATACGACGGTTTTTAATTTTTCAACCCGAATAAATAATTCGTCACTAACGATAATATTATACAGGTAAAGAACGTACGATCATATAATAATAATTACGCTGCTTGCGGCATTCGAAACGGTTCGCTTCCGTTTTGGGAAACGTAAAAATGATTCGCCGTAAAAAGTTTGTCGGGGACTCTACTTTTTTTTTGTTTCGTATAATAAATCGCTTACGCATGATATTATTTTGTCTGGATTTCGCGTAAATGGAACGGCTAGCTATTATGCACGCCGAGTGTCGATTTTGCATGTGCAACGCGGTTCCTCGGCGACACAACGCTTGTAACGAGACGTACGGTATTATAATACGAGTACGGGATAAAATTATTTTTCCCGTGTAAATTTTACACGTGTACATAGTATTATTAAAAAACAAACTGTCTTAACAACACTGCCGGTCGGTGTTCAATTACACGGTCGCGGAGGAAACGCGTCCGCTGTTAACACGCGTATAAAACAATAATAGGTACGCTACATTATTTAAATTTTTTACAAAGAACAGAATTTACTATAATATTATGGTATGCGATTGAATTTTTTTTTTTATATTTAATATTTTCATTTGTTTTTATCAATTTCAACGCTTTAACTTAATTTCTCTTGGTTTTAACCGTTGATAACTTGTTATAAACCGAAAAATATCAATTGAAAAACGTACGTTACAGCAAAGTATTATACACTTTTGTTTATAACAGGCCCGTTTGTCGCGAGTCGAACCGGACAAGAGTCACGACCGTAAAAATGCCGTTGTTGGTGCGTTTCGCGCAGATACCGACAGAGAACAGAAAACGTATTAGTGACAACGGCGTTTCTGTAAATTTATGGCGCGACTATGGCTACAATATTATAGCGAGTTGTCTGCAGAGCGGGACGCAGCCGGGGCCCCGATGTCTGCAAAAGTATAGCGTTTCAAAAAGGCGTTTGAGCACAGGGATCGGGAACATAAACCTGTGTGCAATCTGAGCAGCATTGTCCACTGTGTCGTACCCGTCCTGTTTTCTACCGCCGCCACCGTCGAACCCCGTTCGAGCCTAACCTACCGGATTACCAATTTTTTTTTCTCCCTCGGTTTATCCTCGGTCCCCGGTCATCGGACTCCGTTTCGCGTATACCGACAGGGCCCCCCCCCCGAAAAGCACAAGTCGCCGCCCGAACGACAACGAGCAATGCAAATTAGTTTTGTGGGTGTTTTCTCACGTTTTAAAATTGTTCTTACTACCGAAATCGTCCATTCGTCTATAATATATATTCCGTACACGTGGCAAGGAGACGAGTATTGTTTGCACGTTTCCGTAGCATTTTTATGATATTCACAATTGCCCGGGGAAGGAGAGGGTGTACGGGTACTTTGGATATATTGTTCGGGACCGTTTAAATATTTATAGCTACCGGCCACAATTTGCGATTGATTTTAGGACCCACAAGTGTCTGGTTGCGCCACTATAAACGCGTTTTAACCACGATATATTATTTATTTATTTATTATTATTATTATTTTTTTTTTTTTTTTTTTTTTTTTTTTTTTTACAGCGAAAACGTGACACGGTCCCCGTTTGTCAAAAAAACGAAAAATAAAATAATATTTTCGACAAAGGGATTACTTTTGCTTTTACGCGTATTTCTGAGTTGACGACGACGGGGAGTTATGTTGTGTGTGCGCGTTATTAAGTGTAATTATTGGCGGTAAAACGACACTCTCGGCGTCGGGTAAACCGCCGCACCGGTTTTCGGTACACCCAATACAATATTATTATAACGTACGACTACGTCGGTTTCGGCGTTTTCCCATTACACTTAAACACACCGAAACGTATTATTGTAAAATTTAATAATTGACCATATAGTCACCCGGTTTTGGTATAATTTTTTTTTCCGCGTGTCTTTGCACACTGCCGCCGCCGTTCTCTAGTTTTTTTTTTTTTTTCATTATTATTATTTCCTAAAGAGGTCACAGGTGTACGCGGCGGTTTTTTTTTCTTTCTGAAAACGACTTCATTTCCATAACGTCTTAACACAACATGTGTATACACTTCGAGCGTGTCGGCGACGGGAATATCGTATACGCTTTTTTTTTTTTTTTAATAGGTGCGGTGTCGGTATGCGCTCGCGCGAGTGTGGTGAGTGTCAGTGTGCGTTCGTATGTTCGTGTGTGTGTGTATGTGTGTGTGCGTGTGTCGGCGTATGGAATTGCCTGGTAGATAATATTTTGTTAACAAGCCATGATTGTCGAACACGTGTGTGCACCACACAAATAACAATAATAATAATAATAATAACCGCCGTCACATCACACACACACGATGTCACGGTCACTGAAAAAAACGTCTCCTAGCCGGCACCCCGTACCTATTATACTTGACCGTCGTCTTCGATAAAAAAAAATTATAATAATTCGTGTCGATAAACCACGACGACGACTATACGAATATTATAATATTCTATGTACTTCTTCTGTATTATAATATGTATATAAATACCGTCTGGCACAGGAACTAATTTTCATATTGGACGGGAGGGGCGACAATATAGACGGTGTGACTGTTCATAGTTACACTGTTAAATAGACTGTGTTTTCTTTGTGAAAACGTCAACCGGAATTGCCGATCGTTATTTCGAGCGCTGGCTTGAGCACATCCTCGGATATACAGACATCGGTTAGAAGTCAAAACGGAATTTAATTACATTTCCGTAGTAGCCGATTTGCGATGTGGCCGATTATTTGGTATCAGTCGGCGAGATCGACGTATAAAAAAGTTTGTCGAAATCGTCAAAAAGTCGGCGGATCGATTTCTCGCAGGTAAAAAGGTTGTTCCGGCGGAAACGATGTGCGTCCGTCACCTGCTTGACGGAAAATTCGAAAATCGTATTCCTATTCGTGCTGACCGCATCAGTGCCGACACCTTGTATAGAGTAATTTAATGTAGGCATATGACGACAAACTACCGCCGACGAAAAACGATTCCGAGCGGAGTTTAAAAATTGTTTAATTGAATTAAATTAGCCGTGTATTTTCGCTCGTCGTCGATGAGGTAACCCGAAAATCTACCAAAATCAAACAAACGTGTGTTGCTAGTGTTTCCCGTTCATCTTGAAGACCAAGAGGGTAATCAAAAAATGACCATCTTTACGTATCGAATAGTATAAAAAATACTACCAATAAGTTCTTATACAATTTTCAATCGGAATGAGATTTCTGGTAGAAAAATTGTAAAAACAGAATTAAAAAAAAAAAAGTTTAAACGCAAAATTAAACAGATTTCGAAACGTTATAAACGTTATGAGCTTGACGCGTTATTGAACTCGTATATGAAAATTAAAAAATTTACCATCCGACAGTAGGTATACATAGAGCCGATTGTTTTTTATTTTTTTTTAATAAACGATCGTCGGCGGGATACCACGACCACGACGAAAACGAGTATAGTGTATAATAATATTATTAACTTTTATTCCGAACACGCGCAGCTCCGCCGTCGTCGTCGGTGATATATAATATTATATAAACTCTTAGCGCCTATTTTCTTATACAGGGTGATCGGTATAACGCGTTAAGGTTAGGTGTCTCCGATCTCGGAAAATATAGTAGCTTTTTCTTTTTCCGGACAATTTAAGTAACAATCAGCCGTAAAATGTCAGATTGGTATTTTCCGTCACACTTGCGTTTGGGGTAGCGAAACCGTCGCTGCCACATATTGGTACTCGAATGGCCACCTATATGTGTTCGAAATCCCACCAGAAATATACGAAGTTTTAATTCAAAAACATTTTGACGTCGAAATTTGTAATTAAAATCGGAATGTCTATCGCCCGAAAATCATAAATTTTCAACGCAGACACGCGTTATTATCGTATACGCTTCGATTTTCCGAGATAACGAATGGCTTACGTTACATCGATCACCCTGTATAATGAACGACTGCGCTTATGTAAGTATAATTTTTGTCCGTCGCCCCGTCGAGTTTTCGACCGGCTCGAGGAGAACCGTATAAAAAATAAAATATATATTGTAAAAATACCGCTCGCGTACACGTAAACATACGATTATTGTTGTTGCGGACCTCCGGTAATATATTCGTGTAGGAATACCTGAAACATCGATATTCCTCAGATGATCCCGACGGATCGTTAATGAGCGAAACAATGCCGCAGCAGCAGCAGCAGCAGCTCACAAAACATACGAATATACCTCATCTACACGCGTATACTGACGGACTCGCGTTTTTTAATGGCCTCATAAATATTCATCGCATCTACACCGCCTTATCGTCACCGCGTAGTATTACTGTGTAGGTTCGTTACCGCCAGTTAAAAATTCGTAAGTACGTCCACGAACCACGGGGGGACCTCGGGTCGAGAGCTAAGTCCGCTCAAAGACTACCATATCACTGCAGATTTTGCAGAAAAGTATTTTACCGGAAACGGTGAAGATAACATCGCCATATTAAGACACATACAGTATGTCCGAAAAAGACTAAAGAAAATTTAAAAATTTACAAAAAAAAAACAAATATGCATATTCATCAAAAAAAAAAAAAAAACAACGGACATACTTTGCACGTGGATGCAGCCACTTTTATAAATGGAAAGTTGGGAAGGTAATAACGGAGGTACAAACGGAAATTGAATGTATATCTGTATAATAATAAGCCATTGGTGACAAAACAACGATTCTGAAGAGTTCTGTTGATAGTGTTGCTTTTTCAACAATATATATATATATCATATTGTGGTAAAATGATTAAAACAATGTTCGTTTCCATGATAACAATGATTGTTTAAAAAAGATTAAAATAATAAAAACTTAATGATAACGAAAAATAAATAAAAACGGTTGCTAATGACAACCTAATTTTAACCTATCAATCTTTTTTAACCTAAAGACCGAGGTTTTCCTTATTGTTTCGAATATTAATGAGAATTTTAAAAAATAACCTCTTTAAAGTACCACCCAGAGAACATTTCCTTTCAGAATATGTGGTATACTTGATACTCAAAGTATATTTTCTGTTAGAAAATGTGTTCGCGTAAAAAAATAAATAATAATAATAAACATCATTGTAAAACCAATAGGTACATTCCTCGCTCCACTCAGAATCTAAAAAGAACATAGAACCTAATAAACTGAATAATATTAAAAATTCAAAAATGCATTTATCCTTGAATTAAATATGAATTGAACTTTGTTTTTGATAAGACAATGTGTTAAAGTTAGGGGCAGACCGAGAGAGGGGAGTGTAGGACCGCACCTCTCTCCCACAAATCAACAACAGTCTCGTTTTACTTACACAAATAATCTAGAACTAGAACTAGATTCGATTTCGTATCATAAAAAAGTGGATTTAAATTGAAATTATTTACTATAAACATAATATTTTATATAGGTGCACCTGATTGGATTTAATGATTCCATAAGTCTGACCGTAGTAAAACCAATAACATTCTCTTAATAGGAATTTATTTCAAATTTTTAAGCGCGTACACGAACTAGAATAACATAATGCACATGGTACCAGCAATATATTATGTATTAATTTTCTAGACATTATGTACTATAATATTTAATTATAGTTACGTAATATGTTTATCGCTCTGAAAAAAAAAAAAAAAAAAACACGTGTTTTGTTTAATAATTATTACACTATTATGTAAGTAACTATTGGAATAATTTTAATAAATTACCTAAGTTTTTAAAAATGTCTGGGAAATAAGTGTACAACATAATATATCGTATACATGTAATCAAACAGTGGTTTAACTAGAACTTCCGATGTCCGTGGCAAAATATTTTTGTTTAACCGAATTGCGGGCTAAGTACACGAATCAGAGTCCAATTTACACAGATTGGAGAAGAAAAAAAAAAGTTATTGCCGGTTTTTTGTTCACCTGTCCGTATACTCTGGCCTTGGACCCGGATTTGGGTTCCCTGAATGTCATGGCCCACGAGCGCGTGGCACATTGACACCCTATCGGTACGCCACTGAATTAAACGCTTGTATTTTATTATAACATAAAATTCAAACCAGGGCCCATCACAGGCTAGAGAATTGTGTAGAAAAATATGCGAATGTTACAAATCCCTATAGAGCTACATTGTAAACAAATCGTTAAATAATGCTAACGGTCAGTGGCGTAACTAAAGAATTTCCAATGCCCGTGGCTAAAATATTGTATTGAAAAAAAGCCATTCAAAAAGACCCCCCCCCCCCACCTGTTTTGCCTTGGACCCTGGTCTAGGCCACTGCTAGGGCCCTCGTCAGTTATGGGCCCGTGACGTTTGCCCACCTTTTTGCCCACGCGATATTTACCCGCCACCGACTGCGGTTACATTATAATGAGTAATGGCTATTTTACATTTTGTCGTTCAAACGGATAATCGCGAACCCGTAGCCGGGTTACTATTAAGTGTATCCGTGCTTTGCGGTGTTTTAACTCCTATAATGCGCACTTTATCCGGACAGGTCCGAGCATAAAAACAACGCGACGATAAGGTACGGCGTAAAAACCGTAAATGGACGGCGAAAAAGTCTCGCGGTATCTGCAGATTTTATCGGTTCGATGCGATTTCGCGTCTGTATTATCGTAACAATCGTATTGTACGTGTATATATAATGCACACTCGGCGAATGCGATGTTATAATGTACCGGGACTTATTTCGTCCCGCCTGCCCCGATGCACGCTTTACGGAATCAATGACGTCTGAAACCGAAAAACCGGCCGATATCGGTATTACAATAATATTATACATTGTTATTGTGTATTATGCGTACGCTCGTAAGTCGTGACGCGTGTAACGAAGCTGGGCTCTGTTTTTTTTTTTTCTTCTGTTTTCCGTTCCCGCGTCCGGTTAACGTGGCGGTTATCGCGGGCGGCGGCCGCCGCCGGGTCAACGCGATAACAGCCAGCGGCGTAATGAATATTTCGTTATTATGGCAGCGCCGCCAGTCGACTGTCGAGCGAGACCGATTAATAATCGATCGTCCGGCGGGCGAACGTATAGCGATAATCAATAATACAACGTTTCCACGTGGTAATCGGCCCCACAACAGTAACAGCGGCGCCGACGTTCGCGGGCTAACGAACGCCGTATCGTACCGCGTCGTGATAATATTATTACAATCGTTATCGGTTTGGCGTAACGCACGGAAAATGTTCAAACGCGTATGTGCCGCGGTCATATGCACGGAAAAAAAATATTACGCGTGCACAATATACGTACCGATACCCAATTACGCGGACGCCCGTGCAAAAGGGCGAACACCGAGATAATCTCCCGTTCTACGCGTAAAATCCGCATACTTCAGGTGCATTTCGTCCTACGTTCGGAATATACTCGCGTTTTCCGTGGTGCGTTTAAGGACGCCGCGCAGCAACGGTTAAGGCCGGGTTAGGCGATTAAGGGCAACCAAGGTGAAAATCCCGGGCGGGCTGTATTCGCTTAAATTTGGCAATTTAATATTGTATTACGATGTCGTAATCACAAAAACAAGTACACGTAATTATTATAATTTATTAATATATCTAAGTAACTATATTCGTCGTAACTAGGGGGCCGTTTGGAATACAGGAGGGTCTCAGATCCCTCCCCCTAATTGCGCCTATGTGTCACGCGTTTTTAGTTGTGCGCAGTGATTTAGACTATAACGCACCGCGCAAGAGAAGTTTAGTCGACTTGACCCGAATGAAATGTATCCTGAACTGGGGAAAACTAATTCAAGGCACTGGATTTAATTGTTTTAATCAATCAATGAAGTTTAATTTGAACGTTTACATCGTTACACGTACGAATTATTTTTAGAAATACAGAAAAGTCATGCTTTTCCCGTTGTACGTGACGTACTCGGGCTCGGATTTTCGTAGCACTAAAAATAACGAAAATATATACTATAACATGACCTAACAAATCATAAAATAAATGCTATAATATCAACTAAAAATTTGAAAATAATTTATAGTATGCCATAAAAACGTGAAAAATGGTTAAAAAGAAAATGGTTTTTTTTTTTTTTTTAAGTATATAAATACAACCGAAAAAAGTCATAAATGTAAACTGTTCGATGAGTCATAGGGCTACTTAAAAATAAAATAATAATATGAAATGAGAATCTGGTTATTATTCTTATGGATTCGCATAAACGGGAGTTTTTTCCTACTCATTATGAAAAATACAAAATATATCATTTTATTATATATAATTATAACGTATCGACACAATTTCCATACATTTCCCCATCTCTTTGGCAAAATCCTTAACACGCCGCGGTCTATTCTACAACGAATAACATAATATACAGAGTGATTTACTAAGCGTGCTCATTGTTTTGGTTAAATTTTTGGAGAATAGTGGAGCACTAATAAATCGCCGCGTGCCGTGCCGCTACACAAATGATACTCCACTACTCTCGTCCTACCTAAACTTAAAAGTAGACTGTCTCGTTAACGGGTTAACGGAAATCCAAAATGTTTACATTAAAATGTATTTAAAGTAATACCCCGTCTATTTGTGAAATGTTTAATATAGGTTCTCGTTTGAAAACCCAAAGTTGGTATCATCACAGGACGCTCCTTGAATCTTGTGAAAAATCTAAGTATTCAAAAATATCCGCTTTAATTACACTTAAAAAGTCCAATAATTAGACCCTGAATATGTACAAAATTTAACCAAAAAAATTTGGTGAACACGCTTAGTGAATCACCCTGTATATTCTCTGTTTTTCGTATATTATACTACAATATTGATGTACTTATACGTGTCTTGAATATTTGTGTAAAATATATATTTTGTCGTTTTTTGATCGGAACAAGACTATGCGGTAGAAAAGTGTTTACAGACAGAAAAAATGAAATAAAAATTGCACGCATCGTAAAGAAGACCAATACATTCCAATGCATTTAGAATTTAAAATTCAATTTTTGTTACCGAAATACCAATAACCCTGTATCAGCCAAACTCTTTAGGGGCGAGGTTAGGTTATCGAGTTTGGGAAATTTGGCTTCGAGGAGTTTATTCGAACCCATTAAATCTCTGCTGTATGTTAATTTGAAAACTTTCGGGTGCGATAGTTCGGTTGTGGATCGCGCACGAAAACAGACAGAGTGACAAAAAACACTTCCTCTTAATAATATCGATAAATAATATTAAGTAGGTATATATTGAGTTTTTTCACATTGTTAGTACCGCATCATGGGAAAAAATATCCACTCGTCTCGCAACACATCATCGTCATCATCGACATATTTATGCTATAATACTTACGAACCTATACGTATATGTAATAGGCAATAGCCATGTGCATTGACACATGGCGTTTTCTTTCGAAAAGGTGGTATTTCTTATTCCCAATTCAAGATTACAAACGCACGCATCTACACCACAAGCACCGTCGACCTTGTAAGATAACACACTCTGATAAAGCCCGAAAATTCGTACTATGCTAAAACTGCAAAATAGTTTACAATACGTTTTCGTTGCACATCTACTCGTATACTCGTATTTGTATGTATACGTCCTCTATAGTTTATAGTTTCGAGGACCAGCTATCACGTGTACATAATATTATATACAAATATTTCTATACGAAAAATTTTGAAGTGTCTGTCTGTTTGCCCAGACTTATCTCAGAAACGACTGAACCGATGGGAATATTATTGAAATAAGTATACATTTTCTCTAGCATAATATCCAGCATGGTTTATAAATTACTTTTACCTCTAAAACACTTGATTTTCGGTGTTATAATTTTAAAAAAAAATACTTTTTTTTTTGTTTACGGTTTAATCTTACAGTGAAACGGACGCAAAAAAAGGTTAAATTATTAGTGTTACAGATAACAAAATACTCATTTTAAGTGATTAAAGAAAAAAAATACATGACCATTGAAGCTTCATCACTAGAATCGAATATTCCCTCGGGTGATTTGTAACAATAGTCTATGTTTTTTTTTTTTTTTTTTAATAAGGAATTGAACAAAAAAAGTTTTATCATAATAGGTAAAGTAGTTTCCGAGATTTTTGATAAAACACAAACAGACGGTGGGGTCAGAAGATCAAACCTACTAAAGGCACATCCTCGACAACAATTGTATTTATATATACATTATTTTAACCAAGTGTCTTACTTTCATGAGTCTGAAGGGTAATTAAAAGCCGATATTTCCCGTAAAAACTTAAAATTTGAACACAAAATGGTTTGAGAGGGGCTTGAAAGTTGAAATCGCCAAAGGCACTTTCTGTAATAATTATACTCTATGCTATTAAAAATTGTATCCCCCTGACTTCATTTGGATATACGCAGAGGAATACAAAACCAAAAGACCTTTTTCTCCAGCGGGTGAAGTATTGAAATGTTGAAATATTGAAATTCAACCAAATTCTGAGTGGAGCGAAGAATGTATTTTTATTTATGTTTTTTTTTAAAGAGCGAGTACATAAGAGGTGGCATAGACGTGGCTTTGCTAGTAAATAAACGAGAGAAAATAGACCGAGATAGTTTTGGTCTGTCATTACAAAAGAGGAATCGGAAGTAGTAATTCTTACTACTGTAATGAAAATAAACGTAGGAGAGGGAAAAAGAGGCGGTTGGACGCGATCGAGAACGATATGAAGACACTCGCGGGCAGCCAGTGTATGCGAGGTGGAAGTTCGGGTCGAGTTGAATTACAGGACGAGAGTGGCAAAGGAAAAGACGAACAATAAATATTATTATTTAAAGCGTTTGCGGGAAAAACAAAATGACACTTTACGATACGACTATTCCGAGTCCTGATTCAGTCGATTTCCGAGTCAAAAAAAAATCGGGCGCCAGGTCCTTATTGTTATATTATGAAATGCGTACGATACTATTTACGACGGACACCACTGGGCGCCGCCGTCGATTCGCGGTCACGACATTGATATTATGTCTACGACAGCTAGGAGTTAACAATATTACCACGGGAGAACGATTGTTATAATGGATACGCACTTGTGCCGATAATTATCGTTAATATAACAAGCGTATAAAATTGCACGTAAGCTCGGAAATTCCGAACGATAATATTTTACGTACACGGTTTCGAAAAGCCTCGGGATAGCAACTGTTACGAGTACCTGTATGGTAAACGATAATATTTTATGCCTACGCTCATGTCTAACGGAATCTTGTTATTTTACGATTAGATAAAAAAAAAACACACTCATAAATTCACTCGGTGTGACGTATATTGTTATTGAGAGGGATCGGAGAGATTTACTGTAATTTTTCTGTGATTTGGGCAGTAAGAAACTATAGCTCAAAAGGTCCAAAATTACTTTTTCCGATAACTTTTATTACATGAATATAGTTTGAAAAAAATAAAAAAACAAATCTAATGTTAGCAACTTAATGATTATATTCCGATGGATAATTTCATACCGGCTTTGTTAAAATTCGAATTGCTTTTAAAAACAAGACAGTAACGAACGGCCTGTGGGAACTTGTTCTAACATTTAATTTAACTTAGGTTGGAATAACGTTTTAACTTAAATTCCTTAAATACATTTGGATAAATAGCTCAGTTTCGAATACAAACGTGAATATTTGACGGGGGCCATATTTACTTGTATTATTTAAAATACCGCGTCATTTCGAAAAAAAAAAAAAAACCCCGTTTAAATCGGTCCCTTGAGAATTAACGGGTTTCAACTTTTATCCTTTGTTTCCGCGATTATTTTCGTCCGTAAGTCCATCGAATCGACGCAGTGAAGCGACACAGGAGTTTTGGAAACCGTTTCGAGTTCAGCGTGAAATGTACGCGAGATCGTCCGGGCCACTTGTCGAATCTCAGTAGTTCGGATCCAAACGGTCTGAACATTTGTACAAATCGACCATTTGAAAAATGCAATTTAAGCAGCCCGGCCGACGCGGCGTGCGTGTAGAATTCTTTTTTTTTCCAGAATTTCTATCGTTCTTATCGGCTGTCGGTCGATCGTTTCGTCATCCGATCAACGCAGCGGTAACGCGAACGAGTCGCGTTAACAGCTACCGCGTACGTAGTTTTTACAAAATAGCTCCTGTCTCGCGCAACGTGCGTGTATCATTGACGGTTGCGATTACGGGTGTTCGGGGGAAAAAAAAAAAAAAAAATAACAATAATAATAATAACGATAAAACGATACGAATCTCGGGCCAACCTGTGGCTAAGCGGAAACCGTTTCGAGGGCCATCGGAAATGCGCGGCGTGTCCGCGTGTGGCGACCGGACATAGGGAAATCGGCGAATCCCCGGTCCTCGGACCCTCAGGGTATCGCCGAGCACGGCCGACGCGTTGTCAATCGTCCCGCGGCGTCCGCGGAGGAAAACGAATATCATCTCCGGGCGCCCGGGCGACCGTAATTATTGTTTACCACTGCACGGAGTCGCCGTCGCGTAACTTACGACCTCGTCCGCGAGTTTCCCTGTTGCAAACGTCGACGCCGACCCGCGCCGTAAACGTTACTGCTCGTTGCGCAAACGGTACCCGTATGTATACGTTGTCCGCTGCCGGTAAAAACCGCGTTTGATTTACAATAATAATTACGTTGTTGGCGTCGCGTCGCGTACAGGAAATCGCCGTCGTATAGGCGACCGCAACGGGTAAAACGGCGGTATTTTATCGATATCATAACGTGCAACGAAAACAATAAACATAAGACTGGTTTGTTGTGTAATAAGAAAATAAAAAAAAAAAAAAAAAAAAAACGAAAATGAAAATACCGGAGTAAATGACGGAGGAGATTGCGTTCGGTTCGGTTATGTGCAATGGCGAAAGGACGCGGAAAGATTCAAGAGGACTACTGCTAGCGCGTGGCGCCGTTTCAGGATCAGAAACGTGTACGACTGCTACTCTACGTAGCTAATCTACGTGCCACAGAACCAATAGCGGGCCGTTAGTTTTTGTATCGATTTTAATTGACCTTAATTATCAAACCTATAAGTGAGGACTCTATGTATCTGTAGTGTGTGTGTGTGTGTGTGTGTGTGTGTGTGTGTACGTAGATTTTTCGTTATTTTAAATTTCGAGCGAGATGTGAGTGTACGAAATTTCACATTTACTTAAAATGCTTATATTCTGTTTTGAAAATTAAAATACCAGAAAAAACTAACGTACAAACACAAACCAATCGGTCTCACCTTTCAGTTTGATAATAGGTTAATTCACTGCGATACTAAAACTAAAAGCACACAATTGGATCTGCTGAATGCGAATTTGCTATTTTGTGCCGTTTGTAAATGCTGCAGAGAAACTATAACGCAACTTGTGACACGTCCCTCAAACCGTCGAAAAATGTATTAATATTGGAGTATTCGTATATTGTAGCGATGCTTTATACTTTTAAGTTTGTCTTAGTTTATGTATTTTTAACAGAGTATTGGAGTACTATAAAAAGTGCAGTGAAGAAGTGAGCGAAAATAATAATTTCACTGTGAAAAACAAAGAAATGGAAAAATGTATTTTCCCAACACTTCAATTTTTGGTGACAATGCTTGTTTCACTGGAAGAGCAGATATTCAAAACGCTTGCATCTACTGAAATAATGCTCCACTACTCTCGCCTACGTCTACACGTAAACGTTAAAATGAAATATCTCGTCGACAGGTTGAAGGAAATCAAAAATGTCAACACCGAAATATATTTTTTAAACTAATAGTTCGTTTATTTGTGAAATTTCAATTATAGACGGTCGTTTGAAAGTCAAAAAAACTCCAGGTAGATACACCGTCGAAAATAAAGATGATAAGAAATAATAGAAATGTAACATTTCAATGCTAATTGTTTTTTAAATTGTCAATAGTTAATACTTTCCAAAATTTATTTCCGAATTTTTCACCTATAAAGGGTGGCTCAAACATGATTTTCGATATTTTAATATGGAAAGCAAACCCTACGAACGTGCAAAGTTCCCAGGTTTTAAACGTATTTTCAATAACCATAATTTCATACACAATTCTGGAAAGAATTTGATATATTATGCTTGTGTATAAATATTCGACAAGATGTTTTTAAAATTCTGAAAGTACCAATAAAATATCGGATTTGTTCAGACGTTACTATGAAAGATGCGGTGGTTTTTGATTGAAAATTTTTTACTCGAGTTTCGTCGTAAAGCGAGCACATAAACGCAGATGGGTACGAAAATATCGTATTTTCACAAATGTCTGTATTGTAAATTTTCGGTGGTCCGGCGTCATGAAATTGCCCCGTACAACCCCCGGCACAAGAGCCGGCGTTGGGGACGGGCGAACAGAGCCCAGGGCCTAGGGCACCTGCTGTAAGGGGGGGGGGTGCCTCGGCGGTAACAATCGACGTGCCCGATTAATGGGGCAGGGGCCGGGGTTTCAAGACGTGGCGCCGACACTGAATAACGCGACTGTAATAATACGTCTAAAGTGTACGTCTGCGTGGTACGTGTGTCAGGTACGCACACCTGACACCCGGTCCGTACGGACGCGAATGTAATCGAAAACAAACCATATTTATGATAAACATATAATGTAAAACACAACGTTATTTTTATTTAAATACTCGTGAAATATTATCGTGCGCTCGGTCACCGAGGGGGACGAAAAATCGTCGCACAATGCGATTGTGTTACACGCGATATTTGTACGCGAACACAATACTAACGTTCGATTCTATTCGGGAGGACAGAGCCGTCGCCGTCGCCGCGGTCTCGGGTACAATACGCGATTGTCGGTTAAAAGAAGGCGCCGGCGGCGGCCGCGGCGGAGGACAGTGCCCGCGTCTGCGGCGGCGTTTCCATAATCGCGGTGTACAATATCATCGCGGCGGACAAACGCGACGGCGGTGGGTGACAACGGACAACGATGATATATTAACGTTAATATATATTTATACGAAACAAAATGTTATTATTATATTATTATTATTATTATTGTTGTTATTATATTACGCGGGGAAGGGGGGACAACGGCGGTTAGCGGCCGAGCGAGAGAGAGAAGGCGAAAAAATAAAAACAAAAAAAAAAAAAAAGGGAAAAAAACGCGGCTCCGTTCGCAGCCGCGTTTTTCGTCCGGCCAGACGGAGACGGACGATAACGCGCGTTTACGCAGTCGCGCCCGTACGCACACGCGGTCGCCGCCGTCGTACCGCTGAGGTCGACGGTACGGCGGGACGGTGGGGGGGGNGGGGGGGGGGGGGGGGGGGGGTGGGTGGAGCGGTGTGCGGCGGCGTCGAACGGCGGGGCGGTATGGCGGTCGGGCTGCTGCGGGGGAGCGGGGGTCAGTGGATGCGGCCAGTGTATCGGATTGTTTTGTGGGAACGCATTCCACTAGGTGGCGGAGCGACGAGCGCGTGCAGGTGCACGGCCGCCACACTGTCGCCATGCACACGCAACGCGCGCGCACACGCGCGCGCGTGTGTGCGCGCGGCGCTCGCTTGGCCGTCACTCGGAGCGATAAGCGAGTAAAGAGAATACTATACAGAGTGATCGGACGCCGATTGACGCGAATAATAACAATAACAGGACGGTCGTCCGAACACTGGGTTCTGGGTCGCCGTTTCCTTCCGTGCGCTTAACACGATCGTAGTGTCGTTATTGTTCGCGTGAACGTGTATTAAAAATCGGGGGGGGGGGTGGAAAGCTGTCCTAGGACAGCTGGGTGGGGCCGCTGTTGCGGTATAATTCAATGCGTGTCCGCGAGCCGTACGGTTAGAGCCGTTGCTGACGAAAACAACGATTCTGAGCGGGGTTCGGTCGATGGCCGTTGCTTCGTCAACAGCAATTACTACACACGCGTCGTGTATTTTCTTCAATAATGTTTGTTTAATAAAACAGCGCCTAGTTTCCTACGGGAGAACCTCTGAGAAAATCAACAAACCATCTGCATAAGGTGCCACCCCGGTCAGTACTCGCCGCTCCGGAAAAAGCCGCTATCGTTGTAAATCTGAGCGAAATCACCGGTAGAAAAGTTGCTCGCAGAAAAAAAAAAAAACAAACATTTGTTAAACTATATAAACTTCTTCGGTCCACTCGTCTGAATGTCGTGTTTCGACACCGCCGAACACTGTTATTGTATAATATTTCGGTTCTCGAACCGACAACAAGGGACGGACAAAGCGCGTGATTTTAATTCATACAGATTCCGATGGCCGCGCACCGCGAATCAATAACATTGTTTCGCGTTAATGAAACGTAACAAAACGACCGGACATACTTCTCGCGACCTTCGGGCCCCCGCTGTAGATGAGAAGTTAGAAAGGTGGGTTTTGGGTGGGAATTTAATGTATATTCGTACGCAACGGTCGATCTCCGCCAACGAAAAACTATTCTAAGCGGTGTTGGGCTATACGTGTTTTAAAAGGCCTTAAAATTTACGATTTGAAAACAATACATTTCGTACATTTTCCACGTTTTTCCTACGTTTTTTTCCCCATTTATTATGAAATCAAAAAATTACTGCTCTCGAGTACCACTACAGTCAGTTTTTCTTTGAGAAAAGGTGCTGCGCTTGAAAATCGGAGCATAATTTTGTAGCGGATTTGATCGCATATAAAAAAAAAAATAATAATAATAAAAACCGTTGTAAAACTTTCCTTGTTCCGCTTAGAATCTAAAAGTGTCGTGGTAAATAATTTCATATCCTTTGAAAACAGTATTCTTCCGGGAGAATCTTTTCGAAGAAAACGCCGTAGAAATAGATATTATTCAAAGAATTGTCACTGATCGGACAAAGAAACGTGTTTGGTAGCGATTTCGTCATAATATTAATTATTATTGTATCTATCAGCAATTTTATTGTACAGCTGCGATTGTTTGTGGCAGAACATTTTCGTTTTAAAAACATGTCGACGTCATTAAATAAAACCGCGTTACTCACTATGAACTTTAATACGCTCTGCCGTTAAATTCACTGTAAAACGTTTTCGTTTCGTTGTTGTGACGTTTTTGAATAATGAATAATTTTATCGCTGTTATTTGAAACCTTTCGTTTTTGAGCGTGCCGCTACGCAAATTCTAATAGAAACTCCTCGGCGAACTCGAAAAATAGATAATTTCTTTCTGCGCAACAAGATAATAATGCACGTTGATTTTTCGACGTATCAACAAACGGAACGTCGGCGACGTGGTTTCGAGCGGCCCGGCGTTATCGTTTTACCGGAACCGTTGTTCGGTAACCGAATACACATTTCGACGACCGTGGTAGTCCGGAATCGGCAAACAATTACGCGATTGCGGGTATACGTGAAAATACCGTACGGCAAACAAAATGTTTCGGCGATATTTCGCAACCGGTTACCAAACAATCCGGCGAACTGTTTGCCGAAAACTCGTATCGCCGGACCACGTCTAATAACAATAATAATGGGTCTGTCGGTCGAGCCGGGGGGGGGGGGAGTCGTGCCGCGACGGTCCCCGGGGACTCTCCCGTTCCCGGCGGCGCACGTGCCTACGGGAAATGTCCCGCGGACTCCCTCGAACCACCCGTTCTGCGGAGTACCGTACGAACGCCACGCCATAAACCGACGACCCATCACACTGTCTGGTGTGCTGTCCAGACTGGAAAGCCCCGGTGAAGGTCCGGCCCCCGCAGCCCGCGACCCGTTTCGGCCGTACGAAAAACGCCGAAGCCCCCGGGGTCCGCGCAACTCCCCCCCCCCACCCGATCCATTAATCGGAGCTCGGTGGAAGTCCGCCCGACCAATTGTCCGCGTACGGTGCGCGTCGCCGTCCGTCCGTCCGTCCGTCCGCCACGCCGCCGCCGCCGCCGCCGCCGCCGGCCGGTACATGACAATGACGATGTACGGGCATGGAGCAGCGTCCTGCGGTGCGTGCTTGCGCGCACGCGCACAAACCACCCTGTAGAACGCCGCGCGGTCGTCGCTCGTTAAACGTACGGCCGTAACAAATTGTCATAACGCGCGTCCGTTGAATTCCTCTGGCCGGCCGTCGTGTGTATCGGGCGGCGGCGGCTCGTCACCGTGCGACAACAATAGGCGCGCGTGCGTGCGCGCGCGCCCCGGACCCGCAGCGGTGCACCGGCCTCTGTGGCACACACACACACGCGCGCGCGCGTATTATTCGTGTAAAAGCCACTCCGATTTCAGGGTCGCCACACGTACCTATACACAATGTTATTATACAGCAATAATAGACGTGTATACCTCCTAACGCACAATAAATATTATAATAATAACAATGATAATACGTGAGCGTACACTCATGACAAGTCACAATATATTGTACAGGGTGACCGGTCGCCGGTAAGCGGTAATCGTTATCTCGGAAAGTATGGACTTTTTCGCCGTTTATTCGTCCGGGCGGATTACCGGAAACGGCCCGGAAACGTCACGCGGCAATGTTACGTACCGTTATTTTATTTTCGCCTTTGGATTTTCGGTAGGCGGGAGGTGAACCTACACTGTACCTACAGTGCACGTTTCGGACTTGTATCGAAAATATTCCGTAAACAGACCGAAGTTTTCGCGTAAAAACGTTTCGGCTTCGACGTTTTCGATTTCCGCCGGCCCGCCGACGAGGTATTCCACGGTTTCAGTAGGAGCCCGGAGGAGACGGTAGTGGAACGTCATTTGTGCGGTAAGGTAGCGTCTGAATAGCGCTCTCCAATGCTCACTCTTAACTCGTTCAATCGAACGTTTTTAAACGCCGACATCAATTCCAGCAGGCGCTTGCTCCGTAAATTGTCAAATAATAATAATAAAAGTTGTTCGAAAAGTTAATACTAACGAGCGTCTAATGTCGGGGCTGATCGATCGCCCTGTATGGTGCGTGTAGGCGTACGTAGGTGTAAAGGGGTGAGCCTAATTGGTTCCCGTTTGGAAAATATGGAGGGGAGTCGAATTAGTTCCCGTTTAAATTTGCCATGCTATCCACCACACCGATCGAATTAGTTAGGACTGTCAATTTAACTACAAATGTAGGTGTTTAAACGGGAACCGATTCGGCTCACCTTCATTAAGTAACGTTTTCAAACGGGAACCGATTCGGTTTAGCCGTGTAAAGGGCGGACGGGGAGAAACGAATAAATCGCCGCCGCAGTGGAAATCGGGGCTGTGGGACAGTTGTTTTCGACGTCGTAAACCTAATCTAATTGAAAATATAACGACGGACGTTAAACAACACTGAAAACCTCACATCCGAAGGACATTGTTGATTTGTTACTAAGAGTTTAATCCGACACTTGAACGAAACTCACAAGACACGGATTAAAAACGAAGTAAACGTGTGAAAAAGACACAATTTCCTGGGTAACGCTAATAACGGACTGATACGGAATCGTAGTTATTGTGCGGCCGCTATTCGTACGTTCCACTCATAAGCCCGGGGAAACAATTTGCAATTTGCGATTTGGGCGCGTCGGGCCGCAATATGCGACCGACGCCGGTAAGCACGCGCAAGTATAGCAAGCAAACGCGTTTTGACGGGTCACCTGCGGCGCCGGGGCGAGTGGGGCGGTAGAGGTCGCGCGGCGGACGTCACCGAAATTTTTTATTAGACCGGCACGCGTTACGGTCGTCAAACCGCGTCGTTTCGGGAAAAAAAAAAAAACGAAAAATATGACTGCCCCGACGACGACAGATTGATAATCGTTGCGATACAGTTACCGCGGCGGCGGCGGCTCTCTCCGCTTTGTCGGCACTCTTCAATCGCGTAAAAAAAAAAACCGCACGATACTCGAGCATTAAACGCACATAATAACGAAACAAGAATATCGCGGGCCGGGTATGTACCTATGTGCATTCAAAGGCATATCGTCTTGTGTCGACCGCCCGGGATAATTATTATCGGTTTTTTGCCCTTGTTTGGTATTACGCGTTTATTTATGCGTCGCCGCCGTTGTGTTACACGTATATCATATCGTTATTGAAATGGCAATAATTCTCCCGTAATAGCTTCATACGTATACGAAATAATAATATAGCGTTTTATTTTTCGTCCATCTCGATACGGCAATAATCATTATTACCGTGTACATGCTATAATCATATGTACTCTGATATCGATCGACGTCTTTAGAAAAAAAAAAAAAAAAAAAAAAAAACAACTCGATCTAGCGGTTTGATTGTATTGTTGTTTTTTTATGATTTTTTTTTTTCAAAACCAGTATTACACATGCGACGCGATAATTAAAATTGTAATAATTGCTACTCCAGTATTTTCATTTTGTCTTTTGCCGACACGCCGACCACGTAACGCGATGGATAACGAGGCCGTCGCATTTCACCGAGTCCCCTGATAAAGTCTGCACAGACGGGGTTTTTTTTTTTTTTAAATATTTGCGCGGCGAAAGCTCAAAAAGCCGCCGCCGGCATTCGCCGTCTCTGCGGTCCTGTATTGCCGGCGAAAACGTGTTCACGTTCACAAAACGAACGACAACGAAAACACCTAACGAAAGTTCAGCTGTTACGGATGAAACGCCCGCCTGCTGTTATACCGTAAGACAATACGTTTTGAGCACGCGATTTCCGGCCGCCTATTTAGGATTTCGCCTATAGGAGGGAAACGTTGAATTTGAACTTTTTCCAACTAAACCGAAAAACCGAAATGGATTCTTAATGTTTGTCCGTTTTTATAAGTATTTTGTAGTCGAATCTGTTATAAAATTATCGTACAATTAACGCAGGCGCGTTTTATCCCTAAAACCTGTCGTATTGATATTGTTATCGAGAACCTTTTCGTTATATTGTTTACGCGCGAACACATTATAAAACAACAGATGGCGGATGACACTGTGCGATGCACGGTCGTGTCTCTATTGACGAACGAGAACACTAAATAATAAATTAGGTATTTGTGCGATCGCAAAGAAAGAGAAGAGAGAAAAAGATCAAACGAATCGTTTTGTATCCGATCGCTGCTGCAGACATCAAACGCGCGCGCGGTTCCCGCCGTCGTTTAAAAATTTAATTGACGTTTAATTTATAATAATTACTTAATTGTTATTGTTATTATTGTTATCATTGTCGGGGTTGTCCGCCGATGGCTCGCCGTTTCCGTTCGATCGTATAAAAAAAAAAATACCTATAACGTTATCTGCCTGCCTGCCTGCCTGCCTACGCGTTTTATTTCTTCGTCTCCGGGTTTCCGCGGCGACCGGCACGATTTCGCATTCCAACGCGCACGGGGCTCCGCTTGCATGCTATTGCTGCTGCTGCTGCTGCTGCTGCTGCCGCGCGTATCACACATGCGTATGGCCGTGTACGCACCTACGTGCACAGTGGTCTTTGTGACCAGCTGTGCGTCGACGTTTGAACGAACTGTAACATTCGAATTCGAAAACGCCCGGTAAAATAAGTCCGGCGTGCCGACTGTCGTCCCCGGTAGCGCGTTAACGTTCCCTGCTCGGAACACCCGGGGCCACCCGACGAAACGGAATCTGATCGGCCCGAAGACGCCGGTGTTGTCCGTCTATTCGTCCACCTACTGTTTCGTAAAAATTGACATCACGCCGTTACGGCGGTGTCTAAACGCTATACTGGCGTCTGCTGTCTACAGTCCGACTGCCGGGTAACGTACGAAAACAAAAAAAAAGCTTACGCAGAATAAGTAAAAAAAAAAAAGATTGATTTTGATTTTAGAGTAAAAGTACCCGTTACGGAATGCGTAGAGAACAGTATTTCGGAGGAAATTACCCAGGTGCTTTTTGAATTACGAAATATTAAAAAAAGTTTCGGCTATTTAAAAAAAAAAGAAAAGAAAAAAAGGTCTTGTATTGTATGTGTCGAGCTGTACGTTTTGAACAGCACGAAAACCCTATGACATTCCGTCCAAACTATTGTTCTCTATAAATTTCATAATGCGCGCTTTTACTCTCAAAATAAAACTTAAGCTAGTTTCACTCATTCTGCGTAAGCGTTGTTTGTCCGTGTTACCCGGTAGTTGGACTGTGACAGCAGACGCGAGTGTAACGTTCTCTCGAGGTGTGAACCCGACGATCGTTGACGAAATTTTTGCGTTTCTTCCCTCCCCCCGCTTTACGTTAAATGCCCGCCGTGGTTTTACATCGACCGGATTTTAGACTCACGCTTGTGATACCGTACGACACTTCTTTCGGACGGTACCGGGTTAAAATGCGCCGGCGAATAAAAAGCCGGATAACGCGCGTTTTTCGCCGTTATCACTGACATCGCGTTAGCGGCGTTACAAACTCGCGACGAGCGAACCGAAAAGCCGATTTCTGCGTCTGCGGCTCATTTCGCGTGTCCCGGACGTAGGCGTTTCGTGCCGTCGACCGTCGGTCGCTACGTCGTTTATTCTCGACGAATTTCCGCTGTCCCGCGTTCATGTTACGGGCATTGTACCACGTACCGCGGGCACAAAAAGCCGAAAAAAAAAAAAAAAAAAAATGAAGAAAAAAACCCAAAGCGAAACTATTTACGGAAACATTTTCGTTTCACGTACTTATTCAACCAATTGATCACCGTATTATTTTCGTTTCGTATGTCTTCACTCGCGCGGCCACCGCCGCGGCGGAAATACATAATGTCGCGCGGAGGAATTTCACCGACAATTATCGTTCGATTGTTCTCGAAATGTTTGACCGTCCAAGTACACGGCGTAACGTAACGTCGCGCGCGACGTTATTATGACGTTAAGAACGCGTAACCAATTACGCGTCACCCCTTATATTATATTGTTATACGCGCAACGATACTTTTACTTCATTTCGGTACCGGTCGCGTGTTCTTTTTGTTGTTGTTGTTGTTGTTGTACGCTTTTAATGCGGTACAAAAATGCGGGAAAAAAATAATCTTAAAAAAATATAATAATAATTTCTTTACTTTTATTTTTTTTTTTTTTTCAATCCGATCAATATAATACCCGGCGGAGAAAATCCCACATGTTATCATTCCGATTATAATTGTCTGAATAATTTCGCCTTTGTATTCTATTGTCCGACGCGTATGCGTTTGGTTTTGTTGTTTTATTTACACGTCGCTTGGGTCGACCTCGCAGGACACGGGGCAATACGAATCCACGAGTGCAGTTTAATAAGATTCGAGAGTTCTAATAAGAAATTTGAAAGTGCTTTTTCTCTTGGTTATTTCAATAGTTTTTTTTCGTAAAGAAAATACTTATTACTGATATTTCTTTTTGTTTTTTACTTTTTTTTTTTTTTTAAAAAGCACTTATCTCAGTACTTAAATGGCTTATAATGAAGTTTTTCAATTATTATTTTATTGATTTTAAACGATATATAAGTTTCGAACCCTGCTTATGACAAAACTATTTTGAAATAAAATAAAAATACAGAGATTAACATTTTTTTTTTTTTCAATGTGATATTAATCATTCAGACCATAAATACAGATACGTATACCATCACAATAAATCATAGAAAAAGTAGTCATTTTTTTTTTTTTTTTATGAATTATGTATGTGTTATGATGTTTCTAACATTCAATGGTATAGAATTTATTAAAATAATAATTTAATTTATAATATTAAAATATATATTATATAATTATTATAAATCTTTACATATTAGTTGGATATTGTAAAATATATAATCATTTTTTTAAGTTTAAACCCTTCAAATTGGAATGAACATTCATGTAACCAAATTTTTCAATATTGAATAATATTCAAAATCCGCCACTTTCATAAATTCACAATTTTTTTTTTTTTTTTTATAGTCTCCCTGTGAAAATATGAAATGTGACATAAAAATGGTTGCTGTTGACCTCACACCATGAGTCTATCTCTCTTAAGCTCGATCGGTCAATGGAAAGCCGCTAAAAGTTCAAAAGAGAAAAATATATAATATTTTATACCTATATGTAAAAGAAACAGTACAGTACAGTGAGACGGTCTCCGTTGTCGAAGGAAATTCGACAAAAACAGCGTACACGGACAAACGAGGCGTCGACACGAGAGATGTCGTTAATTTAAAAAAAAAAAAAAAACTTAAAACAAATTATACAGTGCGAATTATAATAAATAGATATAGTATGTACTATAGATTTGCTATCTCCCGTAATGTTTTACGAAAAAACCCATATTTCAAACCAAGGTCGTCCGGCCCGGAGATTTTAGTAGTGAGCTCGCCTAAAAAAATATGCACGTTAGATCATATTGTATAATATAGCGTACAGTGCATACAATTTATTATAACACAAGTGTACATAGATATATTGTCCGGATAGTTGCAGCGTCTCCGTTATTAACTACCTATGTAATATACAAGAAATTTACATTGACCACAAAACAGCTATTTCGACTCGATTAGCATCAGCCGAACACGGTGTACCGAGCAATAAACTAAATTTTTTTTTTTTTTCAAATCTAATGATGTGGATATATATATATTTATATTTTTTACGACTCTCGTAATAGATTCAGAAAAGCAGAATCGCAGACCGTGGGAAACGCTCGTGTGCGCCCGGGCAACGGTGATAAATGCATCTGCCCATTATTTCGCGTTATCGATACGACTATGAGACGTGTGTATAATAATATTAATATTCACGAACCTGGTGGCGTTATTTTTTTTATTCTTTTTTTTTTTTTTTACCGCTCAACTTGAGGTGTATAATATAGTATATGAGATATAAGTTATAGCGATATAATATTGGAACCGTTTGTTTTCGCCCCGGCTACATCGAAAACTGAAGATAAATAAAACTCAGTGTGCCTATAAATATTAATAATCGAGATCGGTATTTATGTAATATACGATCGGCAGGGGGAACGATATTCGCGGGTGGTCTGGTTTCCATGATAATATTATACGTACACCTATAGGTATCTAATTAAGCGGTTCAATTAAAATCGGTGTAAAATTATAATAATCGGTTATTAATGAAATGTGTAGGAAATAAAAAAAACACCCCGAACCGCCTACCGCACTACCGTAATTTTTAATGTATTTTTGTTCTCCTATAATGCGTGCCTGAGATTGCTTATTACACCTGCAGCAGTAGTCCTGTAAAAAAAAAAAAAAAAATTACCCGCCTATTATGTTATACTATAGAAACAAACAAACATTTCGAAAATAATAATAAAGTCGGGATGCTGCGTAGATAATATAGGTAAAATATGTAGTATAGTGTAATAGGCGTACATTTAGCGTTTTTAATATTTAATTTTTGATTTAATTGTATACGATTTATACGGAACTAAAGGCGTTTTTAATAGATAATAATTATAATAACATTACGCCGAAACGTAAAATATGCACATTTTGAAAACGGAAGGCCGGTCAAACGTTATAATATTATATTATTAATTATATCCTGAATAGCTGTACAGGCCAGTTTCGTGAATGTCGAGTATTCGCATAATAATACCTAATAAATTGTTAAATATCTAAAGTTGAACAAATGTATAACCCCGGGCGGTAGAGAATTATTCAGTGTTTGGAATTCGGAAAGAATGCATACGGGTGAGTACGTTGAATTAAATTCCTTTCTAGAGGAATGCATTTATGAATGCAATATTGATATTATTATTATTTTTTTTCATTTTTTATCAAAGGAACACTGATGAAAACCTGAAACGCATTAAGCCCCCGTTTGATGAAAATACCTAAGCACAAAGATCAATCGGAAAAGACCAAAAAGCTTTCGAGGTATTTGAAAGAGTATAAATCGGAACGACAGACTCTGTATAGCTTTACTATAATATTTGTTATCACCGGTGGATTTACGAAGGGGGGGGGTCCAGGAGATCTTGTTCACCCTCATCCTAAGCTCCAATATAATTTCAATAAAATTTCATTCAAAAAAGAGGTATCTAACAATAATAGACGTACCTCTAAAATACATATTATTTTGCAGGACCCCTCCCAGAAAAATGTTGAAAATCCGCCACGGATTGCTATGCGATACGATATTAAATATTATAATTTAAATGGTATTTTTATGGTTTTTAAGCGTTTATATAATAGATATCGTACTTGGATTAAGTAAAATTAATACAATGTAAAATATAAATCCGAAAAGGGGTGTATAATCTATCTATCTAACCTAACCTAATCGATGTATACTTTGTAATGTGTTGTAATGTACGTTTTTTCCAAGTTTTCTCATGTTTTTTTCCCGGTTTTTCCGATTTCTCGAGAAAAATCCTGGAAAAATCAAAAAATTACCTGTTTAGAACACCACCCCAGTCAGATTTCCCTTCGGAAAAAGTGCTGTTATTGTAAATCGGAGCGAAATTGCTGGCAGAAAAGTTTCCGCAGAAAAAAATAAAAAATAAATATCATTCTAATACATTGCTCGTTTCGCTCAGAATCTAAAAGGTATTGTATTGGTATTTTCCGTGTTTATTTAATCAAAATAAAACAATGAAATGGAATTGAGTTTACGCATTACATTATTGTTTGTAAACATTTCTTAACGAATCGTTTAAAAATAATAAATAAACCGGAAAACATACTATGATAAAAACGACGGCTGAAAGATGAACGAATTTAGAGCCCGACTCGTTTCAAATGACATGGATTTTGCTTTAAAATAAAATAATAGTTGTAATAAAATATATTTTTGTTTTTACGTTTTGAATGTTAGCGTGTCGATAGCACACTTTTTTTTTTTTTTGTTTATAAAATTTGCAATTTAAATTTGAAACACATACGAAAATTAAATATAATCATTTAATTGGTATATTATTATAATTTGTAGGTATAATAACAATAAAATATTTATTCGATGGCCTTAAAAAACATTTTTGTTCTCTTTTTTTTTTCGGGTCCGAATTCAAGTGGAATCGGTTATTTTTCCCAACACTACATATGATAAATTAAACAAGATATTCCCCGTGAAATTCGTGAAATACGAAAATTGATTATAAAAATCACCATATTTTATACAATAATATTTCGATTTAAAAACTGGAAATATTGGTTAGGAACTTGTTTTTTTAAATATTTTTTATTAGAAGCGTACGATTTGAATTATGAATAAAAGGAAGGTCGAAGAAATGCGTGTATATTAATAAATAGATATCCAATAAAACATAACTGTTGTGATATTTATATTTAGCTTAATAAAATGTAGGATATATTTTAAGAATGTCGAAAAAACATTTTTTTTCTCTCTAACTACGATTAACGATTTACCAGCTACCAATGTGTAATTTCTAAAATCCTTTTGAATTTAAGTTTTAATTAAGAAAAAAAAAAAAAAATGTTTAGTTTTATATAGATATTAAGATTTCAAAATCCGGACGGAGACGTTTGAGGAATTCAAGACTACAGGTGGGACATTGGCCGCGGGCGTCACATTTTTTTAAGGGGGCGTCATAATCTCTTGAGACGTGTTAAAATAGTAATTTTTATTTAATATAACCTCATCCTATACAGTGTACACTTCCATAGCAGGGCCTGAAATAGTGTGTTTTATAGCGAAAAGTGTACCGCTCGAAATTCCAATGCGTTGTAAATAAAATGTGATCTTATAAAAGGTTCAAATGCTAAAAATGAAGAGTGTCCCAAAACACCAGGAATGCAAATACGTCTCTGATTTAGGATTACTTGTAATCTAGATGATTTTGTCTGTCTGCGTAGCCCTGATCAAATTTCCGAAAACTTGTTGTCAATTTTATCTTTTACGTTGTTCTAATACGAAGGTTGTCCCAAAAGTAATGCACAACGCGCTCTAGATGTCTTGCAATGTGATATTATCAGCTGATTTTAGTATCAGTTTGTAGCTTGAAGTCTAACGAACACGTGCGTTTTCAGTTTTAGTTGTTTTAGTAAAGTATGATGATGTGTGAGAGCGATAACGAAAGTGAGAACAATTCGTCGGCTCACATTTCTGTTTTTGAGCAACGCGCATACATTAAAATCGAAACGATTCGTGGTAAAACAGTGCCTGAAATTCATGCCGCGTTAAATGAAGTGTGTGGAACGGATACTGTGGATCGTAGTACGGTGCAAAGATGGCATCAGCGATTCCGTGATGGTCGTATAAGTATTGATAACAACCCTCGCTCTGGCCGACCCTCTACGGTTACTCAAGACAACACTAACGCGGCTATTCTCGCAACTCTACTCGATGAAGACCGACGAATTGGCAGTAGTGTAACCGGGGATTACTACAAAACATTCCTTGCCAAAAAATTGCGACCAGAAATCTGTAAAAAGCGACCAGGAATGTTACAAAATGGTGAGTCCATATTGCACGATAATGCGCGGCCGCATATCGGAACACCAGTCGTCGCTCTTTTGGAGAAATATGGATGGGAACGCCTCAAACACCCACCGTATTCGCCGGATTTAAGTTTTGATTTATTTCCAAAACTGAAGGAACCACTTAGAGGGATCCGTTCTCCCAACTTAGATATACATACTCGTATGTACTCGTGTAGACTTTTCTGGGTTCCGAAACCCTATATATCGTTGCGGTAGCGTTGTCTGTCCGCCCGTCTGACTGCCATTAACGAATAAGACGTTTTAGACCAAAAAGCCAGGCACTAACGGGATAATTGAGTTTGACAAATTTTAATTATGAAAACGGCATTTTTATCGATTAACAAATTTACTGTAGGTCACGATGAAGTCGATTTTCAATATCAATTTTTTTCCCCGCTATGATGTGGATAGACAAACTTAACGTATTTTTTTAGTAATCCAATTCCGTATTCAAAATTAAAATCCTCCGCCAAACTCAAACTCTTCAGTTTTGTCTAGATTTTCGGTATAAATACTGTTTATTGTCAGCGTTTGTAATTCATTTGAAGTTATTAAGTCCGTTAAAACGTACAATATAGTTAAGCTCGTCGTACGACTTATATATTTGATTGTGCTAGCAGGCTTTGCTAAAAATGGTAAAATGGTCAAATTTTCTGCTGAAAAAACATTGAAAAAAATCCCAAAAATGTCTATAAGGGGACCAACTTGGCTTACCTTTCTTAAGTTTCCCATTTATACTGTTATACTTTTAAATACTATATACGGTAATTGCGTAATATGTTACTATAATTTTGCGCGGCCCGACCGTAGTTGGGCGTAGTCATTACGCGCGGATTGTTTACTTTACTAGGCTATCGAACTCGGAAACTGCACTTTTAAGAAATCGCGGATCGATCGCCGGCACTTTTTTTCCGTCTTAACGACTGCAATGCAGAAACTACCGTAAGTGTATTATGCATAATAATGTAATAATACCGCATGCAGATTTGCATACCGGTACTATATTGTGACAAACGCTCGATAATAAAACGGAAAACTGCATAAGATTATATTATTATTATTATTATTATTATTAAACGAGAAACATATAATAAAATATGAAAGGCATCACGCTGCGTACATACACACACCTAAATAAGTAATGATTAGAAAAGAAAAAAAAAGAAAAACGCCAACGAACGATTTATCGCAATTTTATAAAGGTACATACGTAAAGCACACACACACAAACACGGTGTGCACATAAGTATATCTGTCTCATTAATTGTTTTAATTATTTTAATCAGCGTCGTCGTCGTTGTCGAGCCCGCGCTCTTGTCGCCGAAATTGTTATTTTAATATTATAAAAAAAAAAAAAATGTTTAAAAATGCGCGCGCTGAAAAACTCGACGGGCGACCCGCCGGTCGCGGCGTCAACACCTCTCGCCGTCGCCGCTGTGCGTCATAAAGCACTTGACGTCTCGCCCGCCCCTCCGTGCACATCACTAATACCCGTCCGGTGTATAGTCGCGCACCTGTCCCTACACCGGGATTTCGCATACTCCGCGGAGAATCTCTCCACATACACAGACACAGTCGTCACAGTAATAACAATAATACCTACCATAATAATAGCCTTATAATAATATAACAATATAACGACTCGTACCACGAGCGGGCGGGCGGGCGGGCCGGCTCCACAATGGAATTTCTCTGCAGTGTCGTAAATCCGACAGAATTTCAGAGAGAGAGAGAGAGAGAGAGAGAGAGAGATATAGAAAAAAAAAAACCATCGCCTCATTGGTATCCCGACGAGTAGGCGAGAGTGGTGTTTCGATTGCGGTCAACACGTGCACCGGCACTGCACCGACGACTACACCGTTGCGTGTAAACATCACCGCGCACAGGTATAAAATATTATATGGATCGGCAGCACCCGCGCGCCCGCCGTTTATTGCCCATAATCTATTGTTATACGCGTATATAATGGGTAGGCGGGGAAGCGGGTTCCCGTGTACGAGCTATTGTGTACAGAGTGATTCTTATACATCGTATACGAACCAAGACGATATGGTTATTGTTTATATACGATTGCTTTATATTTTTTTTTTACAGTCTTTATATTATCGAATCGTTTAAGTTTCGAGATTTTACTCATTCTCCCTCTCTCCCCGCGGGAACCGCATTATTTCCGAACCAGCATTCGAAAAGATACAGTATTTTTCTAAACGTAATTATTATTATTATTATTTCTATCGCATTTTTTATGGTATACGAGCGTCACCAAAACTATATACGGTGTTACAGTGACATGTAATAATCTACGCGTGGCAATAATAAGAACAATCTAAAAAATTAATGCCAAAGGTGACTTCCCCGCGGTGTCAACGTGTCTAAGCGTCTACAGTCGGGTGCCAAGTGTCCTTATACCCGTTTGCAGTGGCTCCGCCGAGTTCTCCCGTTGTCCCGTCGAAGGCACGAAGAAGACAATGGCTTATTATGCGGGAGATGGGCCGCGGTCACAATCCGGACGATCTCTAATTTCGAAACATTTCCAATACCTCGGACGCAGGTATGATAGCTGCGGGTATTACGCATAGCGCTCTGACGTCGGATGCGCCGTTTATGAAAACTGTTTAAAATGTACACCGGAATAACAGTGTACGGAACCGCGATAAATTGCATATCATCCACGGCGTGTAACGGCGATAACCGTCCCCGATTTCTCTTCCAGCATAAAACTCTCATCACGCGTAAACGGCGTTACTCGTAAATTCATATCCGACATCATATTTTGTTTTGCAAGAGCATCTCCAATATTCTCTTATCGAATCGAGATATTATACGGCTGTTACACCGTTCGAAACCAACGGTGGGGGGGAGGGGGGTTAATTTTGAAAACACTCGTATATCGTTAACAATTAGTGCATCGTTAAACGAATCGGCACAATCGAAAATATCCGCCGGGTCGTCGCAAATGGATCGCCCTGTATACGCACAAAATACGATATGTCCGCGGACTGCGGGCATTATAATCCGTATAAAGACATGCACATTGTATATTATACGGCCCACTCGCAATAATAATATTATAATAATAATAATAAAAAAAAAAAAATAATAATAATAATAATAATAATCGTAACAATATAATAACGCGCGTAAAACCGTTTACAGGCGACGCCGGGCGGCGTGTAAGCGGGCGGAAACAATAATAATAACGACGTTAATAATAATATTTGAATACCATTGTGTTGGCGGACACGACGATCTCGGGCGAAATTAACAAGCCGAATTACCGTAACCTCCGCCACCGGGTATAACAAACAATACGAAAACAATGTTGTCGGCAGTGACCCTTTACGGAAATGCACGTGGTCACGATCGGGTACTGGCACGACAGTACACGACGAGAGTGGTACAAGGGAAAGATCCGCGAGCGTTTCGCCTGTTACCGCGACATTCGCAATACCGACCGGTTGTTTTAGCGTTACCGGCAGCGGTTGAATTCGTCGGTTTTTACGTGTGTTCGTCTCTTTGTACGCAAATTCGGTGCCGCCGGTAAGCAGTCCGTTATATCTCAGCTACGGCTCGTCCAGTGACGTCATTTGGGAAAGAGCTGGACAGGCTTTGCCCTCCCCCCCTCGGCCTTGCCATCAGTGGGCTGCTATAGGGCCGGTTACGGGCTAGTGTGTCGAGCTAGTTTTGGGCCATAAGCCCGCGAACACGATTCATGTCATTATGTCTTATGATTTATTTACGACCACTGAGCTACAGTTTTTAAAGGTTTGTTTGCGATAATAATTGTTTCCATTTTTTTTTTTTTTCTAAGTATACTCCATACATATTTACGAAAATACGACTTAAATTGGGATAAAACTCCCTTCTAATTAAATATACATATAGTAGCTAATAGGTAATATATTTAGGTATCCCTCTACAATCAACATATATGTATATATATTTAGTTATTATCGTCTCTCAAAAACACGGGTTATTATTTATGGCTATAAGAGTTAATATAAAATGATGTAATAAGAATATTTGTATTGAAATAAAAATGTAATTTTCGTTTATATAGCAAACGGTTTTTCGTTTAGTTTTATCACGGGTGAGTCAAAACTTTTGCCCTTTCCCCTCTAAAAAAAACTAAATTGACGCCACTAAGCTCGTTCCCGCTCTCCACGTGAGTCCCGATGACCGTTTGCATCGAGACACCTCGGCGGATAAGAAATATTTTATCAACATCGAAGGTGTCGACTGTATTATCACGAATCGTACTGGAAACACACCGTCATACATCGTCACCAATATCTACGTTCTTTTTTACGTTAAAAAAATCCAATATTTAAATAACGCAGTTGTAATGCATCTCCCCCTTCACCCGTTAAACGTAAAGTTGTTTCAAATCCGTCCACGCGAGAATCCAAGAGAAATACGTAAGACAACTGAACACAACAGAATGACGAAACGCACACTTTTTGATCAGAAGTCCTACGACGATGATAATTTTATTGTTTATTTGCTCCATCGCACGCACATTCACTTGCACTTTTCAATACACACCACACGTAATATTACGGAAAATGTTTAAGCGTGTTATTATAATATTATACGAGCACTGTGCAGTTGGCGGGCGTCCAGAATAACGTGTTTCGAGCGGCAATTGTCCGTAATCAATTAAAATCGGGAACGGTTCAAACTATCATATCGTACTATGTACAGGAATGTCGGAAGACGAAATCGTTTCGAGTGACGTTTACGGCCGTCGACTGTGTCCGTGAACATTGACACAGGAAGACTGCGTGCAGGGAGGAGAAAAGTCGAAATAATAATATAGGCCAGGGACAATGATGATAAATCTCGTATACACGTCGGTGGCGCCCAGACTATATTTTTATGCCGTGGCGGAATTTGAAATTCTCAACCATCGCCCACCGCGAAAATGTGTTTTTCCGTCTGCATTTTACCATCCGAAAACCAATAAGTATACATTTTGAATTCCGTATCCGTTCTACCCGGTTGTCTCGAATCGCCGCAATCGCCGGCAAACGCCTGCCCGAAAAAAAAAAAAAGACGTGTAGCAACGCCGCTACGCTCTAAATACACGGTTCGGGCGCCGCCGATCCGCGCATGATGCGTACGCAATAATAATAACGTAATACAGGCGGGTTCGGTCGGACGGTACGGCCCGCTCTGCGCGGACGTTTCGTTCGGTTGTTTTATTATTTTTTTTTTTTTTCAAGATTTCCGGGCGAAACGACGACGGCGCGCACTCGATACGAAATATTAACAGGCCGACCTTTTCGTCGTTGTGTTTGCTGTTGTCGCTGTCGCGTCGCACCTCGTAAATCCGGCGTTTCGACGCGCCTTCGCCGAGAGGAGACCCCATTAAACCGCCGGGCGGTACGCGTCCGCGGACGGAGTGGGGGGGTAGGGGGGAAGCCGAGAACCGAACGGACTAATTGCGTTTATCCGGCGCAGCCACTCGAAATGTATTCAGCCGCCGATTATGCCGGAGAAACGCATTACGTTGTGTTATGACAAATGCGCGCTGCAGGTTATAGCGCCGCCGCGTTTATTAAAACGGACGAACGGTCCACTCGTCGCCGCTACGCATCGCTATATACGAGGAGCGGGCTGTTTTTCGGATCGTTACAAAACTACATAAAAAAAAAAAAAAACGTACGCGGCGGTTACGTCGCGTCGTCGAGACTATGAAGGTTTTTTTCCACCGTTATTATGTTTACGGAAAAAACCCTTCGTGTATGTCGTAAAAAAAAAAAAATAAACGAGACACTACGTTTTATCGACGATTAACGATAACCAAGGCTCGGGACTCTATGGACTTGAAATCCACAAAAAAACGTTCTAAAAACATCAAAAAGGCTTGAAAATGCATTTAAAAGAAAAAAAAAAGTACAACAACAAAACACGGTAGTGTTGTGTTTAAAAGTCCCTCCTCAAACGGCTCTAACATGTAAAATACAATTTTCGGACACTGCAACGACAAATGATCAACACACGTTTTTAAATAAAATTGTAAAAATTATAAAAAAAAAAAATATTTAGTGTCAATTGTTTTTGAAGCGTTAGAAAATTACATTTAATGGTTAGAGACGTAATGGGGAATGGCGGCGAAAATTTTAAACCCCACCGAGCCCTCTGCCATGTTTGCTTTTAGTTTGTTTTTTTTTTTTCAAAGTTCTTTTCTGTGGATTTTAAACGCAGCCCCGGCAATAACCAATCATTTGGTCTCCGGAAAAAGGGACTTGAGTATAGTCAAATTCCATCGTTTTTAATACTATATCGAATTCGATTTGACAATACATATTATACGCTTATGTCATTTGGGCGAAAATATGAAGGAAATAGACAAAATTATTAAAAAAAAAAAAAAATATTATAAAATTTTACTAAAAAGCTCTTAAAATTTTCGCCGGTGCCAAACAATCAATACATAAATGATGAGTTTGTGTACCGTGTATAATATATAGTGTAATCATATTCAAAAATAAATTCCTTTAAGGGCTTGAATCGCATCAAATATTTGTCATTATCTGTCCGTGTTTTTTTTTCAATTATTTATAAAAACACGGAGAAAAAATTTGATTTCGAAAAATATGTTAGACTCGAATTTCCGCGTTAGATTTCCGGTAGAAAAGTATAGTTCACAGACAGAACAAAATTAAGTAAAAAAATACACATCACAGTGTAAAACCACTAAATTCCTCGTAAATCAAATTATCAATACTGGGTTGCTAATATTGTAAAGATTATACGCGGAAGTACTGTACAACAGCGGACACGACCGAGAACCATCAGACAACAACACCGTATTACAGGGGTTTATAAAGATAATGGGTACGCTACAATCAACGCGACAATCGCTATTGAAAAAAAAAAAAAAACAAAAGAATTTTATTCAATTATATTACATTTTCGTTCGTGTTCCACAATATTATAACTGTGCGTGTAGTGATCGTTTTGTTCGTCTCTACGTATAGTCGCCGGGCTACATGCGTAATACGTACGATCGCGTATCGGATATTGTAAACCGTCGTTGTTGGATCGAACAAATTAAAAACCCAAAAAGAAAAAAAAAAGAAAAAAATATATACGCCGTCCTTACGAAAGCATGGACCACAATCTACGGTAATGCGTCGCATTATAGCATCGCGTAACCGCGCCCCGGCTGGGTCCACCGAAAACGCGGTGGCCTAACCAAACTGGTCCGCCGAACGCCCGTTTAATTTTTTCGACGTTATCTTCTCGGAGAATACCACAATGTACACTAATAAAAATAATCTACCACGCATAGGTATGTTGAAATTTCACTTTCGTCAGTCCTTGCGCGTTTTATTTTTATTATTATTTTTTTTTTTCTTCTAAACGTTCCCGTTCCTGCGCGATAATTTATGTAAATATCGACGTAAAACTTCGTTAACGTTTAAAATACTCTTCGGCCGCGCGGAATACGTAAGAAAAAAAAAAAAATAATAATAATAATAATAACACAGACCGGTCGTATACAAAAGGAAAGCCGCGGACGGCTGTGCGGACGGTTCCCCCGTCGAAAATAAACGTTTTTTTGACAATATTCCGATTAAATTATTACACGCATTATTACGCAACACATACCCGCGGTTACTATAACCGATGATACCGCGTCGCTCGTAACCGACGTGGTATCATTGTGACGGCCGAGCAGCGGTTACGCATTACGTTTTCGTGATGCGCAGTAACGGAGCACTGTCCCAGTGCAATCGTTAAATCCTCGCGTGTTCGACCGAAACCCGTAGCCCGGTCACAAAACGTCTTTACGGCCGTTCGAATGTTACTGAACCGTTTATAATTCCGCGGAGAAATGAAAACATTAAAGAATAAAAAAAAAACCCATTCGTAGGAACCGTATAGTGAACACTCTTCTGTATAGAATGTATACCGAGTTCCTGTTTGGTCCTAAACTCGAACGAAACGTCAAAATCGTAGACATGCCGAACGCGTTTATTAAAACCGTATTACACTCGCGAGACAGGCTGCAGGGAGAACGAATTTCAATGACCAGACCTCTAAAATCGGGTCGAAAGAGTAGCGAATATTGTATACGATAAAACACGTCAAACGAAAAACCGTTTTGAACGGAACCCAGTTAAATATTTTTTTTATACATTTAAGTTTAAAAAGGTGTGGACTTTGAATTGATCGCGTTTTATCGGATTTTAAAATAAATCTGAACTTAAAAAGCGTAACTGTATACCTATTAAAGTAAATCTTAGTGTCGAATCTGTACGCGTTTTTACGCGGTTAAGCAAATTTACTTTACATACCGGTAAGCAATATGTCGAATTTTACGATTGTTGCGAAAATCTGAACTTTAAACACTTGTAGAAATCAATGAAAATGTCAGGTGTTTACGACCTTTATGCAATGAATTGAACGTAAATCAAAAATGAAATTATCTGAAATCGTTATCCGTTTTTTCCCCAGATGGGCCTATAGATAAATCTCTTTCTAAATGTCTGTATATACGACAATAAAAGCGAACATCTTTTCCTACCCGTTTTCAATGCAACCGAATAACGGCACGGTCAAAGTCTTATAGGACAGCCGTAACAGTTGCGAAGAGGAAGGAAATTAACAAATCACCTTCCCTACCGGTGACCGCCACAAAAGTTGCAGAAACAGCAAAATTTAATTGTAAAACCACGAGCTTCATTGCTCCATTCAGAATTTAAAATCATTGTTTAGCCGCGCCGAGCCAAATAGATGAACCCAAGTCATCCGCTTCAGTTCATACGATAACAATAAGGGCGGGCCGAATTAGTTGATGAGTTTTTACGGTGTACGATGTGACGTATTCTGTGTTGCCGTACTTTTAAAACGGTGAAACCTATTGGATCGATAAGCACCAGTGTACGAAATAGGTAAACCCGAGTGTACGAGATTGCGTTAGAGGCGGAACGCGGTACGCGCGAAAAATCGCGTGTCCGCAGCGGGAGATTCGTTGTGTATTGACGAATTTTTCCGTTCGTTAAATGTTTGCCGGGCGTTTAGCCTCGCGAAGAAATCCCGGCGCCGCGGACGGGGTCCCGGGCCGGTAAAACCGTTTCGGCTGCGCGCGATAATTCGTACGGGTTCGGCGCCGCCGCGGGACGCTAATAACACGAGGAGTTCGCGGACGGGCCGCCGCGGCGCGCATAAGAGAGATTGGGGGACGGGGAAAGGGATCGCGATTCGTCCGGGTCGATAAATTTCCCGTACGCCGGCGAGACGTCACACTCGAAACTGTACCGCGTGTCGCCGTATTGATCGCGCGCGCGCGCGCGGGGGTGGGGAACGGGGCGTCCGATCTGCCCCTCGCGACCCCGGCGTGCATCTCGGGGCTCGGCGCACCGCTTACCGGATACCTGGCCGCGCGGCTGCGGACCGCGATGACAGTGTTGTGCGCGAAAACAACACGTGGGCACCGTGCGCCGTGGCCGCCGCCCAGAGTGGCGGGTCGCGCGAAAATAGGATTTCGCGCGGCGGCCGGCGGGCGCGTCGCACGGGACACGGATAGAAACGCGCGTCGCCGGTTATTCCCGTACCTCATCGGGTGGGTGCGCATCGTTTCGGCCCCCGGTTTCGGCGCGCTGTCCCGACAACGTGACGGTACGGGCCGCGCCGACGAGCGTGTCCGCGTTCGCGCCCCGTCTGCGAGTACAGTAATAATATCCGTATTATATACACGCGCGCGTTCTCGCCCGTTGAAAGGCCGACGAGAGAGAGAGAGAGAGAGAGAGAAATGAGACGTTTTATTATCATCGTTATTATATTATTATACGCGTGTACCGCACGCCGGCAGCATTGTTCGGCCCGTAACGGATGAGAGAGCCGGGTAATAATAATAACAACGGCAACGACAACACGATGTTTTGGACAGGAAACACGGTCAAAGAGTTGTGCCCGTCGCCGTCGCCGACCGCGACTTGAATGGGGCCCGGGCCGCGTGGATTTCTCAATGAAATCTCCGGCGAACAGTCAATGAACTGTACGCGCGCGCGGTCGTACGATGATAATAATAATAATAATAGTAGGTAATGGCAATTGCGTCGTCGTCGCTACAATAACATAATGGCGTACCTACCGTCATCGCCGCCGTCGGAACGGTAGTAGGTATATAAGAAAAAAATATTAATATTGTTATTATTATTGCATTGGGGTCGTGCGCGAATCGTTTACGCGCGCGTCACCGTCACATTTGTCTTCTCGGGTCTGTTTTTTTTTCCCCGTCGGGTTTCTTTCACCGCCCGTTCGAGCGTCGCGCGGGGACTTTTACGGCCGTTATCGGTAACCGCCGCGGTTTCCGGAAAAACGCCGTCGCACGATCCCGCGCGCTTCGAATTACGGCCGAATGGATCAACGCCGCAAATTCGTACCGTCGACCGTTTCTAATAGTCCGACGGTAAAAGTTTAACGTAACGTTAATTAGCAAGTAGAAAAAAAAAAAAAATGTTTACGGTCTGTATCGTATTTACTTTATATGCCCTTATCGTCGTGGTATTGCATTGAAACCGCATTTTTATTAATTTTCCCTGCGAGTTACCGACTTCATCATTCGATTAATTGGTCCATTTGATACGTAATTGGTCGGGCAGAGAGTAGCGTGAAAATGATTTTAACGTCGAGTAAGACCTGATGGCGTTTTAAAATTAACAAGCGAAGTAGAGAGGGAGAATGAATAGCGAAAGAGATGGGATTCGCGAGAAAGAAAATGTCTTCTCAGCAACCATACGGTAAGTAAAAAAAGATAATCTGACTTAAGTGAGGATGGGGAAATATTCGTGGTAAGAACAGAAAAGTAACAGTTGCCTGCTAAACAATAAAACTTTTTTTAGAATCTATAGTGTCACTTGATTTTAAAACGAACATTTCTCTATGTTGAACAAAATATTCTAGATAAAAAAAAGAAGACTGACATACTTCGCACGTGGGAGCAGCCACTGTTGTAGGTGGGAAGTTGGGAAGATAGGATACAGTTGGATATTTAATGTATATCTGTAAGCGACGATAAACCATTGCTAATGAAAAAACGATTCTGAGCGAAGTTCCGTTGATAATGTTGCTTTGTCGACAATATATATATCATATTATGGTAAAATAATTCCAAAAAGGTCCGTTCCCATGAAAAAAATGATTGATTAAAATAATAAAAACTTAATAATAACAATAAATAAATAAAAACGGTTGTCAATGTCAACCTTATTTTAAACCTAAAGAACCGGGTTTTTATCATTATATCGATATTCGTGAGAATTTCAAAAGAATGACCTCTTAAAAGTACCACCCAGAAAAGATGCTATACTTGATAATCGAAGTAAGCTTTCTGGTAAAAAAAAAGTGTTCACATAAAAAAAAATTCCTGAATTTCTCGTCGATTCGCGTAAAATGACAATTAATAGGTAAGAGACGAAAAAATGTTTAAACAGAAAGGGCTTTTTAAGATGACAATTAAAAAGTTGTAATTTTTGCTAAAGATCGAATTTTTATGTTTATAATGTTGACACGTCATAAATATTTATGTTTTTTTTTTTTATATATACGCCACTATTGTAGTAAAAATTTACTTTTTAAACCGACCGTTATGACTTAACCGCTCTGATACGATGCAGCCGATGATTATATTATATTTTCTTATTAAGCACTCGAACTCAGCAAACACATTTTTTTTCATTTTTTTATTGTCCTATAATATTCTATAACTGATGACAGACGATAACAGTGTATAATACAATATGGCTATTACATTATAATATAAAAGCAGTAATTTGGACGTATACGGTTTTGAACATTGCACGAGTATAATATTAAAAATTACTAGAGGGAAACGGATTTTTATGAATGAACAAAAATACCAAATAGGAAAGGTGGCCGATGCGGGCACCCTTATTACTCCAATCTGAATAGTCCTCTATTCCCTCTCCCCATCTGGTAAAAAAAAACGCGTTTTTTCATTTCGTACAACATAGTGGGTACTAATAATACGCGCTAATAGATCGATAACGGTTTTAAACGACGGACACGCCTCTTTTATTTATTATTATTGTATAGGTTTCCGCGGAATGGCGTTTTATTAAATAATAACAAAAAAAAAAAAATCGTAAATTGTTATTTATTTATTTTTTTTACGTCATTTTATTTTCATGTGGTCGAAAATTATATCGGAATATCAGTAAATTAGTTACGGCGTGGTTTCAAAAAAGAGAAATGTCAATCGTAGTACAAATTATTATACTATTTGAGGGGCGGGCGTGGCCCGGTAGGTGAAACCCCGACAGATAAATTAATTCGTACCAGAAAAAATAACAAACGCAAACTGCGAACCGTTATCGAAATATTTCGAATATTCGTATCATTTCACGATGAATCACAATCAATATAGTTACTTGAATATTGTTGACGATCCCGGTAAACCAGTAGATTACGTGCAAAAACGCATTTATTATTTTGTTTGAAATTACCGTTTTCGATATGAATATTGTTTTTGTCACACACCGGTATGCAGGTACCTGTATACCGATTCGGACGATTTCAATTTCAAACACTGTCAGGTCATCAGAATGTTTACAAACCTAAAGAGTGGTCAACGGCCGTAGACTTGAAAAAATCACCGATTTGTACATTTGTCAACTGCTAAGGACACGAAACGGTCATTATTTTCGGTATAATTTTGTTCCCGGAAAAGAAAATTATTGTAGCTTAATTGGTTTTGTATACGGACAGTGTTTAGTCGAAAGGGCGTTTTTTCAAAATTTCATTTTTTTTTTTTTTTTTTTTCAGAAAGCAATAAAATCACTCGCACACCATGTACACAAACTATCCGTGAATCGAATGTGGTATACACGCCGTTTTAACAAATCAGCGTTGATTTGATATTGTATTTTAAAATGGCACCCGGACGTGCCTCTACCCGATACGCCTTTTTACCAGTTCGTGTCCCCGATTTTTCTGCTTCTTTTCATACCGAAAACGTGGCGTTTCAAATTTTTAGCGGTATTTAGAACGCTAAAACGCCGTCTACGTACGCGCATATCACGTACGTACGTACAGCTTTACGATCCATTCAGGCTTTAAACAATCCTAAAACTAGGGTTTGCCGCCGGACACGATCGGCGTGAACCACGCACGTCCTTATAGCCCCGACCGGCGCGCGACCCGTCGCCCGTGTATACATTCAAATTAGATAATCACAGTGGTCGAGAATTGTCGTTTTATTAAATGCGTACATTTGTCTGTCGACAATATATTATACCGCGGAGCAGATGTTTCCGAGGCGCGTTCGATTAATAATACGAGTTTTTTTGGTAGGTCACCGTGTTGAAATAATATTGGCACGCGTACCAGTAGGTCCGGCAGCGTATAAATCGCATACCTACACACACACACACACACACACACACACACACACACACACATATATATATACACTCGTTTATTATTGTGCCGACGCCATAATTTATTTATACAATAATATTAGAAAACGATTAGAAACACGGCGCCGACCGTGCGTATACGGTGCGCGTTACGTACCCCGATCGGCTTTCGCGTACAGAGCGAATGTTGTGGCGCGCGACGGTCCGGCGATTCTCCCGGATGATTGTGAGCGGATTCGATTTCCGTCGGTTTTCCGGCCACCGCCGGAATTGTTTCAGGGCTCTATTTTAAGAGGGCGCCGTGCCAACGTGGCCGTGCGCTGCCTCCGTCACACAGTGACGTAGTTACGTTGCTTACAGAACACACGTATACGCATTGTGGCGTTTAAGTAGAGTTCAAACACGGATAACAAAACGGCTTTCGAATATTATTAAGTTTTAACGCAAATATTTTCGAAGGCGTACAAAAAAGTTGTAGCCGTATATTAGTTGTTTTTTTTTTTTTTTTAATATCTGTAATTTTTTCGCGTGTCAGAAGTTTTTAGAACTCATAGTTACGCACCAGCTATTGAAAACATTCCATTCTTTAAATTTCGTTATTGGACGTGTTTGTACTCAAATTTCAATCTGAAATTCGTATTCTAAGTAACGTAATTTTGCTATGTTGCCCGTTGGGTTTTTTTTTCCCGTGTCGTTCAGATCTTAGTCGTAAAAAAAGCCGTGACCGCTGTCCCTCTGGTCAAGCGTAAGTCATTTTTACCAAAATATTGATCTGTATTAGAGTGTACATTGTAAACGATAGTAGTTTCTTCTTGTCTCGACGTGTTCCATTTTCTGATTGTGATTACGCGTCATTCGACTACTGTTCTTTAAGTGGTTATTAAATGATTCAAGAACAGTGGCAAATAAATGGAATATATTAGCCATCCCCAATTCTAGTCGTACGCTTTAGGCGTCTCTTTTTTTTATTTTCTCCGCGATGTTTTGTTTACTTTCTTTCCGGCCGGTGAGTAGTGGTGATTTTTTCTTCATTACCGGTTGATAATGAAGCATTTTATTGGATTTAGGTCCGGAAATTCAATCCTGCCTGTCGGTTATAGACTGCGGCAACAAATTCTGGTACAGCAACTCAGGACCCCCGCCCCCACCCCCTCCCCGTCAAACATACGGAAAAGAAGAGCAATGTAAACGGCATGTCCATTTTCCGACGATAACGCCGACATTCCTGTTCGGTTTCGACCAGCGCGCCGAGGAAAACCGAAACCCGACCGGAATCCGTGTGAAAATCGTCGCCGGGCCCGGTGTAAAACAATCGCCCCGCGTACGAATCATTAATATCGCTGGGCTCGAAAAGTCGGTTATAACAGCGTCGCGACGTTACGCGGTGTCGGGCCAGCGCGCGAGCGCGGAAGCCGTTGTCGGCCGAAGGGTGCAGGCGTTTGTTTGCCGATTCGTGTATATTAATATATATATATATATATGAGATATGAGATATATATATATTTATGTATAATATATGTTTAAATAATTGATATATAGCCGGGTGGACGGCGTGCACGCGGTATATTCGGGGGGAGGGCAGAAGCGGCCGGAGGGGTGGTTGTTAAAAGGTAGCGCGTGTCACGTCGACTACCGGGCGGTTAATATAGGTGAGCGTTATATACATATATATATATATATATATGTACGTGTATACGTATTATATTATCGTAGAAAACGCACACCCGGTATATACGTATGCACGCGCATAGGGGCGATTCCTCGTGCCCCGCGCCGGAGGACAGCTGTCCGCGGAACGGTGTTGGCAAAAGCGGCTGCGAGCGCGCGTGGGGCTTTGGCTTTGGGCCCCGCGCGCGGTGGCGCGCGCGATGTGGGAAAACAACTGCCGCGGCCGCCGCCACCGCTGCTGTCGTCCGCGGACACTGGCTGTACAGTCGCACAAGCTGCACATTCGCCGCGTCGTCGCCCCGCGTGTCAGCTGTCCGCATTAACATCTGTTTTCTTTTTAAAAAAAAAAACGTGTATAATGAGAGCCCAACTTTGGGCGATGGGGTGGTAATTTTTTTTTTTTTTTTTTTTTTGTATTCGTAAGGGTGTTGTCGTTTTACCTGGACCGACAATATACGAGAGGAGTAAAATAATGAACGCAAAAAATAACGGTCGTCGATATCTATAATAATATTATAATAGTTGTTGTTATTGCACTGAATAGAGGCACTGGGGATTTTTTTTTTTTTTTTCTACGCCTCTAATCTGTGCGGCGATTATTACGAGTCTCGAATAAGCGGATATCGGCCGAAAAGTTTGCCGGCAAATGGTTTCTATCGTTCGACTTAAAAACAACAGAATCGTATCGACTGTCAAAAACGATTCGCGGTATAAACATTGTTATCAATGGGCGTGATAACATTAAGACGCGCCGCCGAGCAGGACAGACAGTAATGCTGTAGCTGATTACTAGTACTGTGTGTAGTAGTCACTCCGTTAATTTGTGTTTACTCTGTTACCTTTAACCGTGCCTTTATTGTTTCGTAATGACAATCGATAACATTGTTTATACCCCCGGTAAAAGACGTCGTTTATGCAACGTTAATTATGTTCCGAAAATCGTTTTAAACAATTCACATAATCGACAGATTGTTTTTAAACCGAATAATTGATTTGTTATTTTAAGCGTTAAAAAATATAACTTACCAGCGCGACTATTTGACTTGTTGTCGATATGATTCGGTTAAATTCCACGAATACGGAAACAAGTAAAAAAAAAAAAAAAAAACAAAAAAAAAATAGCCGAAAAAGAACAAGCGGACGACGATCAAGTTTATACAGATAAAAAAATATTTGTGGATTCAAATTTTTAAAATCATTTCAATTTCTATCCACAATCAAGCGTAATATTTAATATAATAATTTCTAAAATGTATGTAAAAAAATGGCAAAGGTTAGGAACGTAAATGAAGTTGGCCCCTCACTTTGACCAATCACTTCCGGACAAATTATAATTACAAATCCATTGTAAATAGTTGTAAATTCAATCCACAGATTTTTAAATTTTTAGACAACTTTATAAATCAAAAACTAAGCGGGGTTAACAAAACGGTTTATTCTTAAATAATGATTTCTAACCCATTTAATACCATATCCAAATATTATACAAGATATCTTATACATATAGCGTACATTCACAGATAATGAACAATTTTAAATTAATAATTGTAAATGCAATTTAAAATGTATAACCTGTATATTTGTACAGAAAAAAAAAAAAGCTAATACTGGGGATGGGAGCGGCCACTGTTGTAGGTGAGATATTGGGAAAGTAGGATACATAAGATTAAAATAATCGTATGTATCTTATGTATTATTTTATTTATATCTGTAAGCAAGGATAAATCATTGCTCGACAATGAAAAAGACGATTCCAAACGTAATTTTTTTTGTGATTTCAAAACGCTTATTAAAAAAAAAAAAAAAAACCACAAGCATCATTATAAACAAGATTAATAATTCAATATAAAAGGTCTCTTTCGTTTTTCCATTGGAGATATATTTGTGTTAGAAAACGTGGTAGGTACTAGATGAAAGAAAAAAATAAACATCTTTGTAAAACCAATAGCTCCCTAGCTACGCTCGGAATCGAAAACACAAAATACGAGAGAGAGCGAAACTTCACATAGTTTCGATCGATTCTGGCCAAATATACAACGGCCAGTTACAAATTATTAGTCAGTCAAGAATAATTAGAAAAAAAATTGAGTTGAATATTTTTTTAATTATTAAGCTGCACAACTATTAAACACACTAAATTCAAAACAATAAATGTAAAACATTAGACAAATTGAACGACTGTAAATGAAAAAAATGAATAATTAATATAAGGATTATCGTAAACATAAATAATTTAAATTTTGATTGAAGATCTTAGAAAGACAATTGGGATAGTTAAAATTAGAATATTATATTTTATAAGTAACGAAAGCCATATGTGTCCAACATTTAAAATTGGACAATGTAGAAAACAATTATTAAAACTAACTAGAAACGTTCTGAATACTTCTAAATACAATCAATTATTTCTAAAATTCAATTTTTCAATTTTAATTGTTAGAAATGGATGATTTTCGTTGCCTATAGAAAAATGAATTATTGAATAATAAAGAATTATTGAAAAAAAACATGTTAAATAAAAATATATCCAACAATTATAATTTTCTAATAATTCATTTCAATTGTTTCGGGAAAAATTTTAAATAATTCTGGTTAATCGAGAGAAACGAGAAGTAAAAAAAAAAAAAAAATGAAATATTATTACATATTATGTCCCAAATTTAAGTGGAATACCCTCCCCATTCCATTGTGCTTTTATGATCAACATTTAAGATCTCTGCTAAAAATTAATTTACAAAATTATTTGTCAAATTATTTGGAAAAATGTCCCTCCCAATTGATAATCGTTAATTCCCTAAAATCCTTGATAATTTAAAAACTGTAAAATCCCATTCATAATTTTTTTTATAAATATATCCCAAATCAATCGGCTAAAGTCTTTACTTAGTAAAGAGCTACGTGCACTGAGCGATCCCACATGGTTTTTTGATTTCTAAGTCTGACCCCTACTGCAGTGAATGGGCCCCGACTTCAACGGCCCAACAAACGTTCGTTTTAATTTTTTCGGGGGATCCAATTCCACATTTCCGGTTATTATTATTGTTGGCCGTGCAAGCGGCGACGGCGTGTCTTGGTTTTAATCGAAAACGCGTATTAATAAAATATTACGATGGTCGTGAGTGGAGAAGATTTTTTTTTTTTTAACCCGTCTATACGTCTATACGTAAATCGCCGAGAATATTACTGTAATTTCACGACCGCGCAGCCGTGTTATTATATTTTTATACTTAAAATAAATTGCAGCCATAACCGCGAACTACGTTATTATCACGGCACACTCCTATCGTGGTTGTAATAGCCCCAGACACGAAGACGGAGTGCAATAACGACTTAATAATAATATTATTATTACAACGTTTATTAATTCGCAAGTTTGTCGTTTTCCTCTTGCATCGAATCGACTGCCTAATTTATATTACGAATACCCAATCACCACGGTGAATCCGATCTTTTCCCCCCCGATTAAGACGTCTCCCGTGTTATAATATAATATTATCTTTTTTATTATAGTTGGATAAATACGGTGTGATTATATTGGCCGTATAATAAAACAACCGTTCGGCAGACGATGGTCGTGGTGTTCCCAGTATGAACCGGGCTGAAATATCCAAAAATTAAAGTCCAGTTATGTTGAAAACTTGATTCGAAACAAAATTAGTGTTTATGAATGTTCATAAATTGAAATTATTTATTTTGAAAAATACACAACATAATATAAATTATTACGTTATCCAAATCAGAATAGATTAATTATTACGTACGGATATGATATGGATATTATATTAGCACATTGGACATAAAACTGAGGAGAAATTCCGTTCCTTATAATACTCGTATTATGGACATCTATATGTTTATCATCAGCGATTGTTGCAACTTGCAATATCAATTTATTTTAATCGACAGATTACCAAAGGATTACAAAGGATAAAATATGAATAATACTCTGCTCAGAATAGATTTTCGTTATCAATGGTTTATCGTTGTACGCAGATGAAAATTGAATTATTATACGTATAATATCGTTCCTTGGAACTTTACTCCTAAAACAATGACACACCCGTCGCAGTATCGGTCACTTTTGTTATAATGAAATATATTTAGTAAGATTTTATTCAATATTTTGCGAGAGAAAAAAAAACTTAATAAAAAACGAAAACATTGAATCTAACAATTAATAAATATTAGAAATATTAAAAAAAGCGAAAAAAAAAAATTGCCAACGGCACGTAGTGTTCCCAAGCGGTCACCCATCCAAGTACTAACTACGCCCGACGTTGCTTAACTTCAGTGATCGGACGAGAACTGGTGTATTCAACGTGGTATGGTCGTTGGCGATAGACTGTTGTTCTATCAAGTTATTTAAATGTCGCACTGATGCCACTTAAAACTATAATTTTTAAGTATATTCCTTTTAAACGTCGAATTATTGCATATTCGAATCTATAGGCCTTTGTTGTCGGTTATGTTTATCGCGTTTATGGCAAATTAAATATATTTTATACGTGGTATAAAATGTCTATATTGTCTGAAATCAATATTATGTTATTTAAATTTTGCGCCGATGCCACTTGTAACTATACATTTTAAGTAGTTTAAGTATATATTTTTATAATGTATTGTACAGAAAATTCGTGTCGCAGTAATTAACGTTTTTCCCATCGTTAAAACTTATCGAAAGACGATTAGGGGTGTGTATAATACGTATACGAAAAAAAAATCGTAAACATATACGGCTCAAAAGTGGAGGGCCTCCCATTTAAACCGCCGCTGACCGGTCCCTCCCTCGTCTAAACGTTTTATTTTACAAACGGTACACAGTGGATTCCGCTTAATGTGGGCACGTTGAGACCGGCCCTGTTTTCCCACGTTAAACGGCTGCCCATAAAAACCGAAATTAACTAAAAAACACAACAATTTTTATTACTAAAAAAGTTTTCATTTTGCACACGTGAACCATACAATTGAAAGAAAATGTTAAATTGCTGCGTAAATAAAACTAAATATAACGTACTAAATACAATTACTATTTGAATGTAGAAAGTGTACAAAACTTTGTAATTTCTGTCTAGTGTGGATCTGGTTAACAAAATGGGCACACGCTTCAGGCTTATCAGACGGACTATTTTCGTTACCCACTTGCGTGAAGTCACATTTTATAGCAACGTTTTACATTGCAAGTTTACATATTTAGTCAACAAAATTCCATCAAGGTTTAAATGGCAATGCTTTTTATTTTAACGATTTTCGATAAACACAATCTCATAGACATACGACGAAACCCGACTATATTAGTCGTTTTTAAATACATATGTGTATGTTCTAGCGCTATGATAAAATAAAAATTGCCCACATAAACCGAATCGAGTGCCCATATTATGCGTTTTTCTTTTTGACCTTGTTAATATATATTTGCATTGGGACCAGACCATTTCGCTCATATTACGCGAATGCCCATATTAACCGGTGCCCACATTAGGCGGAATCCACTGTAATAATATTTCATATAGGTATTTACCGCCACAATAATATTATAATAATATTATGTAACGATATTAGGTACGAGACGCGCGCACTGAAAGAAAAGAAAATCCTCGGAGTAAAAGTTACCGCGTTATTTTCGTCGGATCCACCTACTATAGACCTAATAAGTAGCCGCTATATATTGGGTCTTTTTGGTTCGATTTACATTTTGGTTAATTGCCGAACCAAAAACGTGTTTTCGAAGATAAAACACAAAAGTAATTTTTCAAATAATTATTAGGAATTTCGAAAACATTTTTTTACATTTAAGTTTAATTAAATCAATCGAAGAATTCGCATCTTTAACGGTATGACGTGAGAAATCGGAGCATTTGTATACTAACCGAAAGAACGTTTACCGAGAAAAACAAACACACACACACACACTTTGTAAAACTAGTAGATTCTTGATTATCTCTATGGGAAGAATGTAAAATAAAATTTATCATAGGAAAAAAACGACAAGTATAGCCAAGGTATAAACCGCGAACTTGTCCCGGACCGTTTAAATCACTAACTGTACGCAACTTTGCAACCGTCAAATCGTTTATGTTCATTTTTATTGAGACTTCAAATCAAAAGTTGAGTTATTTCATGTAATATATTTAGTATACAAGATAAACCATAAATATTATTATAAGTAATACGACGCATGACGTACGGTAAAATATATAGGTACATAATTTATGATGTATAGATCAGAGGTCCCGGATATTTTCTATACATTTAGCGAGATACTTATAACGATGTAATTCAGCAGGTTACCAGTTATAATATTATCGTGTGGATAGGTATTGTAGAACGTTCGGTGATCTACCCGATTTCCGTGGAGCGTTTCGAGTTTTAGACGAGCCGAAGAAAAACGAAAAACCGATAATGTTATTATTTATGGGGTTGTGTGTTCCGGCGGACCGTCGCATTATAATAATAACGGTTGTCCGGCTATTATTGGCTCGGTATAGATCATCGTATCGTAATAATACAATATTATAATTATAAATTATTATCGTATCGTATTATCGGTTCGATATTTATAAATAACATTCCAAAACACAATGCAGAACACGACGATGGTCGTTACCATCGCGGACGCACAAGAATAAAAAGCGCTTCGTGTGCAGAGATATTACGCCGCCGAAGGGCAAAACACGTGAGGCTTCTCGTGGTTATGACCAGCTAGTCGAACCGGTTCGGTCGTAGACGACCAGACGATTCACCGGCCGTTTCGCAGTAGTTTTGTACCCTCAATCCCGTTTAGGTTGAAATTTGAAAAAGAGGTTAAACGCGTATAACAAATTTTAAAGAGGAGAATCTTTTGGAGAGCTGTACGTAGTTTTAGTTTTAAAAACAAAGTTGCAGTTAAGTTAGTTTTTTTTTTTTTTTAAAAAGCTGTACCATTTATGCATAAAAATTTTTAGAAAAAAGTCACACACAGATATTGAAAATATTCTCTTCTTTAAATAGATCGACTTGCGTTTAAACTCTAATTTCAACTCGAGTGTCACTATTTATGTTCTGAGCAATGTAATTTTGCTATTTTACTCTTTATACTGATACAGTAAATGTAGCGTTCTCTAAAAGTTTAAAAAATCGAGGAGATCCCTACGGAAACTGATCTTGGATTACGCCTTATCCAAGTTCATATCAAAGATTTCAGGCTGGTTCCAACAAATTACTCTCGCGGCTACCCAATTTACAGAATGGTGTGCATCCAGGATGTACAGACGGACGTTCGTTGTTCATTTTTGTTTTGCGGATACTGTAGTATAGATTTTTTTTTTTTTTTAAATCTAAGTTTTGTATAATAAAAATAAAATAGATTTTCAGAAGGACAACTAATTCTTGCGAATATCGTACGGACGTATAGCTTAATATTTTATGCGACGCAAAAATTATTATTATATCGTTAGGTATTATTACTAAAACGTTAATACAGATTCAATAACGTTTAGCAATAATATTCTAACAATAATTCGGCATTGAATAAAAGATTAGGATTTAAATTCGAACGATCGCGTACGGGTACTACACGTGAGCAATAATATTGCGGAACAGCGTGGATGGATATAAGGATTTATACTTTTTTTTTTTTTTTAGGAACCCAGCTGTTCTGTAATGACATTGGCCGTCGATGTCCACTAATGTACCTATTTAAGTCCATATTATATGTATATAACTATATTATGGTCACAATAAAATAATAATATAATTGTAGCCGTGGTCGTATTTAGGTACGCCTAGTCGTAATGTATTATTGTTTAGTACCTATCTGTACGTGTATAATATATATATGTATTGACGTAGGTATACAGTCACTAGTTTCGTAGAATATTGTATCTCAATCCTAAAATGGTTTTTTATTTTACGATCGGTACTTTAATGACTATTAATACGTTGAACGTAGACACGAAAATTTTACAGAATTTTTTTTCCCGTTTAACCGGCGTTTAAATGTGTAAATTATTTATATTATCGTCTCGTTGATTAACGTTAGTACACAATGATATATTTTACGATACTTAATAATATTTATCTATATCATATACTTGTAATTTTTTATCGTCTACTCGTACGACAAACTACGAAACTATACGGGATAGCTGTTGTTATAATGCGGATACCTAACATTAGAAATCTTTTCGAAATTTAAACGGGCGCGTTCATAAAAATGTTTATGAATACACTCCGGAATAACGATAAAAGTTCTGGTTATTATTTTCAAATTCGGAGCGCGATGAGGGGTCTATCGGTTTCGCTACGATGATGTGTGTTTTTGCGGTTTGTATTTAGCGTGTTGTTTGTGTCTGTAAACGACTTTTCGAAAAGAAATACGGTCCCATTGTAGAACATATTTGGAAAGGAAAATTTATCTAGCTAGTGCGTTAGACAGGTAATTTTTCGATTTTCCAAAGGGGTTATCAAAATAATTAGAAAAATCCGAAAACAAAATTATAGGAAAAACCGCAAATACTCACGGCACGCCACTGCGTTACCGATTTCATTGTGTATTATAGTATTTTTTTTTTATATTAGAGTTTTGATATCAAATTTTGACGTGAATCGTAAATATTACGGCTTTTCAAAACACGCGTAATTGAACTTCGCTCCAAATCGTTATTCTTTAGCAATGGGTTACGCTTACAGACATAAATTACTCGCAAATAAAACTTTAACTATCCTAACTTCCCAACTTTCTACACACAATAGTAGCACACCCATCCTTCAGTATCAGATTTTTTATTGTTGTTGGTTTTACTATGATGTGTATTTGTCGTGTAAAATACGCCCGACGTTGTTTGACTTCAGTGATCGGACGAGAACTGGTGTATTCAACGTGGTATTATGGTCGTTGGCGAAAGACTGCTGTTCTATTAAGTTATTTACATGTCGCGCTGATGCCACTTAAAACTATAATTAAATATAAATAATAAAAACAATTTTCGTCCGTCAATTATTCGCCTATATAATGTGCGTTCAAAATCTATAAGGAATAATCGATTTTGCACGAGAAACTTTTTCAGAAATATACGCGGTTCTCCAATTTTTTATTGTCCATATTGTTTTTTCGCCCTTATATGTTCTGAGGTTAAACTCACAGCCAACTTTTGATGTTATTTTTAAAACTTCCTATATTCGTTCGTTCAGTTTTTGTAAATTATGTACCTGTATAATAGGCAATATCGTTTATAAAAAAAACTAATAATAATAAATATAGTGAAATAAAATTTACACCAGCAGAAAATTTTTAATTCTAAAATTTGCATTTTTTAATTTTAATGTTGACTCTCGCAGTGGTGAATTATAATCATAAAAGAGTTCACAGAGGGGAAACAAAATTAGTTAAAGTTTAATAATTTCCCACGACCCACGCCGGGCCAGATATTAATAAAAGTAGACAAAAATAAAAAAAAACAAATCAGTCACATGGTTTTTGTAATAGATTAAGATTGGGCGGCCATAGAGTAATTTTTAGATGGGAAACAAAATGAAATTAGATTCCAAAACATATTTATAGAATATTAATACTAAGTTGGTATTTCTTGAAAAGGAACGAGAAAGAAAAGGTATGTAATCATGTAAACATTAGCTTGAAATCAAGACATTATAATATTCTACTGCCTATGGTTTACTTTATAGTATACAGCTAGAGCGTGTTTCCATTATTAAAGGTATTCACTACTCCTGGTTTTTCTCCTCTAGCCATTATATAAACGTTGTTACTGGTAGAGCGCTAAAGGTCGTAGGTTTTGTTAAGCGTAACACCAGGCTCTTCAAGTCAGCTAATTCTCTTCGTTCTTTGTATTGTTCTCTTGTCCGGCCAATAATAGAGCACGGTGCTATTATTTGACATCCTTATCTTGCTAAGAATCAAATGCGAGTCGAGAGCGTTCATCACAGGTTCTTATCATCTTTCACTTTCAAACTCAATTTACCATCTCCTAATCATGACTACTCCTTTATTTCTGGTATCCTGATTTTACCTTCCTTATCTTCGCGCAGGAACGAGACGGGCTTTCAGTTTCTTTACGCTCTCCTCGACCATTTACTATATACTCCCGACTTTCTTTCTAATGTGTCTTTTGAAGTTCTCTCACACAACACCAGGAACCAAACTCCTTTTTATGTTTCAGCTGACTCAACTTCGTATGACCATAATCATCTATTGCATAGAATGCTTAGGATAGCAAACCTGGATTGACCTTTGTTTACACTCTATAATATTTTACATTTAAACTATTAATTATTGTTATAATCTCTTATATTTAGTACTGTTTCACTATGTTTGTTAATCAATTATCTAAGTTTTTGTTTTTGTAATTGCCGCTCGGCGTTTATGTTCTAATAGATAAATAAATATTATATACATTTGAGTAGACAATTTATAGAAAAATGTATGCCTATCTTCATGTACAAACAAAAAAAGTTCTTGGCTTTTGACGTTTTGGAGTAAATATGTATATCTTAAATTTACTAATTTTAATAAAAGTACTACAGAACATAATATAATGGGCACTTAATAAATTAACGCTGAAGACTTAACACAATATGCCAATGGTCAATACACTTTTAAATACCTATTACATATTTTCAAGTTTTCATTCACCTAGAAAATGTAAAAATCTCTATTATTGTTATCATTAGGCACATAGATAATAGAAAAATTGTATTATCTGTGCTAGGCACGTCCGGCTGCCACAGATGCAAATAATATGCGTTCACGTAATAAGTTATAGTCTATGGTTATCATCATCGATGTAAAGTATAGATATTATAACATTTATTTTGATAGATTTAATGCATACATTTTTTTTTTTTTTTTTTTTTTTTTTTTTTTTTTT